>NIVC01000013.1:804855-889855 GCA_002269645.1 Macrostomum lignano
GAGAGCTCACAGAGAGAGGTAGAGAACTCATAGAGAGAGGTAGAGAGCTCACAGAGAGAGGTAGAGAGCTCATAGAGAGAGGTAGAGAGCTCACAGAGAGAGGTAGAGAGCTCACAGAGAGAGGTAGAGAGCTCACAGAGAGAGGTAGAGGGCTCACAGAGAGAGGTAGAGAGCTCACAGAGAAAGGTAGAGAGCTCACAGAGAGAGGTAGAGAGCTCACAGAGAGAGGTAGAGAGCTCACAGAGAGAGGTAGAGGGCTCACAGAGAGAGGTAGAGAGCTCATAGAGAGAGGTAGAGAGCTCACAGAGAGAGGTAGAGAGCTCACAGAGAAAGGTAGAGGGCTCACAGAGAGAGGTAGAGAGCTCATAGAGAGAGGTAGAGAGCTCATAGAGAGAGGTAGAGAGCTCACAGAGAGAGGTAGAGAGCTCACAGAGAAAGGTAGAGGGCTCACAGAGAGAGGTAGAGAGCTCACAGAGAAAGGTAGAGAGCTCACAGAGAGAGGTAGAGAGCTCACAGAGAGAGGTAGAGAGCATACATATCAGTCCAGTCTCCACCCAACACAGGTTAATTTTTCGCCCAAAACCACACCGATCTTGCACAGTCCTGCCGTTCGCTCGAGCCGATTTCGTATTCGGAGCTCCGGCCCTGCTGCTGGCGTCATTGATAGTGAATCTGGCCTTCTGCATCCGGTGCTGTCTGGCAAAGTACTACGTCTGTGAGTTCGAATATCTGATCCTGCCTCGGGTGTTTTGCATGATCTACTAGAGTCGACTCTTGACAACCTCGAGGCAAATACCTGATCTAGAAATATGAAAAGTAAATAAATATTCGCGGGAGGGGGGTTGGCCATCGGTGACATCGGTGACATCGGTGACATCGGTGACATGGGTGACATGGGTGACATCGGTGACATGGGTGACATCGGTGACATCGGTGACATCGGTGACATGGGTGACATGGGTGACATCGGTGACATCGGTGACATCGGTGACATCGGTGACATCGGTGACATCGGTGACATCGGTCCCACAACCAGCGCTGACGGCAGTTAGTCCGCAGACTCCTGAGCACATGCAAGCGCGCCGATACTGTGCGCAGGCACACGCGCTCAAACACACCCTCCCATGGGGTGTTCAGCGGCCCTTTGACTTTCTAATAGTCAGACAGGTACACTCTCTGTGCCCTCGAGGGTTGGCCTCCATAGGTGTGAATTCCACATCAACAGTCAAGCGAATTTTGTTCACAAGTCCCAAATAAACTGTGGGAATCTACATTGCACAGGTTCGATGCAGTGCACTTCTAAATTAACTTTGAGCCAGTATGCGTTGAAGCGCATTTCCTGAAATTTTTCCATGCAGTTTCATATTTTTCGCCTGCAGACACAACAGAGAGACCCACTTAGCATAAAACTGAGTCCAATAGTTACATAATTTGATACACTCCTCTTCTCCTTCCTCTAACTTTTTTACCGTTAGAGATTTCAGCATTTAGCTTGTAGTTCATGCAGAAATGCAGAAGCTAGAAATTGTCTAATCGATCGAACTGATCCCGAACTATAATATCACCAAACTGTGTCCCCGATCTCCCGGATCTTAACTTGTTCTGGACGCCAGAACCTGGACGAGCTAAAGCTGGCTCGTGGTAACAATGTGAATGATGCGTATTTAATAGGTCTCCAACCAAAGCGACATTATATGGAGAATGCCTCTGACTCAGCTACAGGCTCAGTTCATCCTTACTCACTGGATGATAAATTGAGGCTCCTAGGGACTCGCAAGCATAAGCAAAGGAGACCTAAGAGCTTAAATTGTGTCGCTCTCGTCCCTGTTGTTAAAGTCACTGTTGCGAATAATAATGCGATTACGTCATCATGCCATCGGAAAGAGCCGCAGCGGGGGGGTTGAATTTCTCATTATTCACCGCCACTAGCTAAAGGCCTCTTGAAGAAGATCTTCTATTTATTTTCTTTTTCTTGTCTCTGTGACAAGCCGCACGCAATGATGTAGGTAAGAGTGGCCTTGAGATGTAGTTAGGGTTCATTCCAGGTCAGAATAGCCGGGTGTCGAATCCTGATCTTGGCGACAGTAGACCTGCAGACAGGCACGAAGGACAGATGCCTCAGCGCTGGCTGTAGGACGATGCTCATAAGCCCTCCAACGAATATTTGTTGCTTATAAATCTATAATTTCCTAACTTTGAACCCTTTCATCACCAAACCCAAAATCTGTCCTCTCTTCAGCGCTTCGACGTCGCAAGCGGGAGCCGCCCGGCTGCCTAGCCCACTGCCTCTGCGTCAGCACTGTCCAAGTGGTGGAGAAGGACTCAGCCAACCAAGCTGGCAGCGGCGCCACTGGGGCAGGCGGCGAGGACATGTACGAGGAGGTTCTTCCTCGGATGGCTCGTCATCAGCCGCAACGCTCGTCCGTGCGCACGATGGAGACAACTTACATCGAGGCGCCAGGGATGCACCGGTCTCGAACGCTCCCGCCGGTTGTTGGTCAAACCCAAGCCAGTCTATACTACCTGCAGGGAGTGTCCGACTCAATGTCGCGCATACTTTACGACGATGTGCCGCCAGCATCGTCGCGTCACAGTTCCCGACCGTCGAGTCCGTACGGACAGTTAATGTCTGGCCGGAACTCGCATTCCCGCAGTTCGCTTCGCGGCGTTGGAGCCAAGCAGCAGCAGCTGCAGCAGCAGTTTGCTGGCGGCGGGGTGAACAACTCGGCCAACTCCATCCCGGCTGTTCCAGAAGAATCGACGCCGTTTGTAGCCGACGCCCAGCCCGAAGAAGACGATCAGGACAACGGGTCGGATTATTCGGGTGCAACTCGACTCGAGCTGAGCAGGATGATGCTGCGCAAGGCGGACACCCTGCTGAGGGAAGCCAACTCGTTGCTGAGAGACACAGCGCATGGAGACGCAGCAGGGGAGGGTGGCAACCAGCTGCACTCTGCTGACTAGAGACCAGTTTCACTGACTAGCCTTCTGTACATACTGCACTCTTAAAACCAGCAATTAGCTTCAATGCTTTACGAACACATGGGCAAAAATCTGGTCTCGGCCTAACCAATCGTAATCATATTTAAAAAACGCGTAGACACTACTTACTGGAAAATTCGTCAGTAGTATAGTAGGGATATTGGGAGGTATATATTTCTTTCTATATTTAGTTGGTAGAAACAGCCATTGCATCGTCAGAAGCATATTCCAATTCAAGTACACTCGTACTCATTTTCGAGATCTGATAGACACTTTTTATTGTCGAATATCTGCTGCTATAAACTCTAGTAATCGTTCACTCAATGCAAACCTGTACAGACTTTACTTTGTCTTTTGTAACTGCTTTAATATACTTAGCTAAGTAAATGACCTCTGTTTGTAGCGATTAATTTTGTAATTAAACATTCCACACTGCTGCAGCTCCTCCATCCGTGTGGCGACTCAAATTTGCAATAAAACTCACAGCATTCCAATGAATATTTTGCTTTGCTGGCTGAGCCAAACCTCCTAACATTGTTTAATTTCAAGGGCGAGCATTTTGCATTTTCTCTTTGTAAGGTCAGCTGCCACTCACCCGAGCAGTTGCAATTGCTATCAAATGTTCGCGATCCCAGTTCAAATTTTTTTTAGCTAATGTTTTTCTTAATCGCTCTATTCCTCTAATCGCTACTATAAGTAGCTTCTAGTTAGTAGTGTCAACAGTTTCCATGCAGTCGTTTTATAAACCCATTTCTGCCTGACAAATAAACCAATATATAGAAACACAAAGTATGCAATCTGTTTAAACAAAACTGGACTTAGAGTTTCAACAATTAGTCATTTTTGAAAGAAACAGGGACACATCCGGATAAAATTGATTTATCCCAATTGGGGAGTTCGACAAGTAAAACATTTATACAGTTACGTTTCATTAAAACTGAATTCGCTATTTAATTTGACTGAAAGTACCTCGTGCTAGCCCAGTTAGCGGCTGCCACTTAGCTCAACTATGCAATGTGCCTAGTTACAATCTATACAGATAATGGATACGTTTGCTTTCACGGGCTTTAAAAATTGTTACAATTTGTTGCAATTGATGGAATTCGAAGTGGAAAAATGTTCACACATTTTTCTCATAGCTCTGACTGCCCTTCATTCACAAAGGAACTCACTCTTCAGCTCACTCGTGAGCTCACATATGAACTCATGAACTCACTTATGAACTCACTCGTGAACTCACTTATGAACTCATGACTCACTCATGAACTTATGAACTCACTCATGACCTCATGAACTCATTCATGAACCCATGAACTCACTCATGAACTCATGAACTCACTCATGAACTCACTCATGAACTCATGAACTCACTCATGAACTCGTGAACTCACTCATGAACTCACTCATGAACTCATGAACTCACTCATGAACTCATGAACTCACTCATGAAATCATGAACTCACGCATGAACTCATGAACTCACTTATCAACTCACTCATAAACTCACTTATGAAATCATAAACTCACTAATGAAACCATGAACTCACTTATGAAATCATGAACTCACTTATGAAATCACAAACTCACTTATGAAATCATGAACTCACTTATGAACTCATGAACTAATGAACTCACTTATGAACTCACTCATGAACTCATGAACTCATAAACTCACTCATGAACTCACTTATGAAATCGTGAACTCACTCATGAACTCACTAACTCACTCATGAACTCACTCATGAACTCACTAACTCACTCATGAACTCACTTATGAACTCACTAACTCACTCATTAACTCATAAACTAACCCATAAAGTCACTCATGGACTCATAAACTCACTCATGAGCTCACTCATCAACTCATTCATGAACACACTTATGAACTCACTCATGAACTCACTCATGAACTCAATCATGAACTCACTCATCAACTCACTCATGAACTCACTCATGAACTCACTCATGAACTCACTCATGAACTCATTCATAAACTTATAAACTCATGAATGAAAGAAGAAAACCTGCACTGAACCCCCAAATTAGCATTTAAAAGTTGAAAGCAGGCAAAGTGGAAGCAGTATGGCAGCCTGATACGGTGCAAATGCCATAGCTACCTGATTGGCTGCGGGCCACAACGGGTCTCCGATAAAAAGCAGCGCCTGAATGCGGCTTGTATGAGAAATCAAAGAGCTCTCAACACATCTTTCAATACCCTTGAAACTTGAACAGAACTGCACAGAATAGCACAGCATAAAATAGTGATGCACCACTGCCTCTAGGACCCCTAGAGCTAATTGTTTCTGAATTGGTCAATAAAGCCCAGAGGGTGTAAACATGATCAGCAGAATCCTGTCCTTAGCTGTTTGTCAGACACTTCTCCTACTCGGAATTCTAGTCATCAATTCCCAGCAGCAGCAGCAGCAGCAGCAGCAGCAGCAGCAGCAGAGCGACAATCATTTCCACCATGACAAGATAAGCAGCTTCCGAGCTGCAGCCAACAAGTCCCGGGAGAAGACTCTGATCCAGCGACTGGTGCACCGCTATCAGGACTTCGGCCTGCTTGGAAGACCAGTGCTCAACAGCTCAGATCAAATCACCATTGAGTTCGGTTTGGCCATCATTCAGATTCTCGATTTAGACGAGAATCGACAGATGCTCCGGACGAACTGCTGGCTGAGGTACACTTGGAAGGATCCTCTGCTCAATTGGGAATCTTGGTTAGCTAATGGCGAGTTCGAGAACATCACCCAGGTGAGACTGTTCCCATACGAGGTGTGGACTCCGGATATTAGATTGCACAACTTCGCAGACGAGAGACTGCTCGAGAAGCGGATGGCCCGAGTAGTGGTGTACTCAGACGGCACCGTGCTGTGGATTCCGCAGAGTCTGTTTAAAAGCACCTGTCCAGTGGAGATTCAGTACTTTCCATTTGACACACAGATCTGCTATCTGGAGTTCGGCTCGTGGACTTATGATATAACGCAGCTGAATCTCACCTGGTTCGGTTTTGAGGTGAGATTATTCCGAATTCTGAATAATGACCATCGCTCCATTAACTTTTTACCTCTGAGTATACTTCTCACTCTCTCCTGCCCACTCTCCTGCTCTCCTGCCCACTCTCCTGCTCTCCTGCCCACTCTCCTGCTCTCCTGCCCACTCTCCTGCTCTCCTGCCCACTCTCCTGCTCTCCTGCCCACTCTCCTGCTCTCCTGCCCACTCTCCTGCTCTCCTGCCCACTCTCCTGCTCTCCTGCCCACTCTCCTGCTCTCCTGCTCACTCTCCTGCTCTCCTGCTCACTCTCCTGCTCTCCTGCCCACTCTCCTGCTCTCCTGCTCACTCTCCTGCTCTCCTGCCCACTCTCCTGCTCTCCTGCCCACTCTCCTGCTCTCCTGCTCACTCTCCTGCTCTCCTGCCCACTCTCCTGCTCTCCTGCCCACTCTCCTGCTCTCCTGCTCACTCTCCTGCTCTCCTGCCCACTCTCCTGCTCTCCTGCCCACTCTCCTGCTCTCCTGCTCACTCTCCTGCTCTCCTGCCCACTCTCCTGCTCTCCTGCCCACTCTTTCATTCATCTTCTATCTCCCTCTCCCTTTCTCCATCTCACTCTGCCCTTTTCTATCTCACTCTCCCCTTCTCTATCTCACAATCCCTCCTTTGTCTCCATCTCTCATCTATCTCTTTCCTTCTGTGCTTCGCTGTTTCCATCTCACTGATCTTCTCTGCATGTCTCACGACATCTCTGAAAGATTATTTATTGAACCATTTCTTTACATTTCAAGTCTTTGCTGTGTTATGCATCAAACTGATGGCTTCATTTGATGACGTTGTAAACCAGCTTCAATTTTCCCCAGGAAGTTCACCCTAGAGATAATCTCATATGTTCATTCGTCATTCTACATGGGTAACACGAATACCAAATTAATTGCAGGCTGTCATAATCATGACACGATTACAGGAAATCAAAATCTATAATAAATGAACACAAAATCATGTTAGCTAAATAAAATTGACTCCTCTGCAATAGCACCCAGGCAGTCAGACAGTCAGGCAGTCAGACAGTCAGACAGTCAGACAGTCAGACAGTCAGGCCAGTAGTTGCACACACGATAATTAAAGTTCTAACAGTGCTGACAAAGATTGATTAAAACTGACTAATTTTATCCGCGCTATCCGCCCCTGTCCTGACCCGGCTCCCGGACCAAATTTTAGCATCTAATTGTTAGGCCAGTCACACACACACAGAAATTCTCGCATGCTAACGCACACCCACACCCACACACACGCCATGAGCCAAGTGCGCGGAATCCCACACGCTGCAGCCAGAAAGAGAGAGAGAAAAAAACGCTTGCAAACATCTAATTTCTTGCAAGCCTGCGCTAAAATGCCAGACTGAACCAATTATCTTTAGACTCCGTTGTCGCGCGCAGTGTTGAAACACAGAAAAACACAGAAAAAGCTACAAAAAACTTTTACTGTTTTACATACGACAAACGTGTAATTTTAAACTGTCGATAGTTCCCTTGGAGAGGAAAGGAGCATCAGGGGAAATCAGTCATAGGAGAAACATTGACAAGAAAATTACAGACCTGTCTGGGGAACTCTCATGATTGCTCTGCTCCGGAGAGAGAACCAACTTCATCTCCTTCTAGCTAGGAGCAGCTTTAGAGCTCTCCCCATTCCTGCTGGATTAGCACATGCAGACACTGGTGCATTGAAGTTTGGCACCATAGACACTGGTGCATTATCACCCATAGACACTGGTGCATTATCACCCATAGACACTGGTGCATTATCGCCCATAGACACTGGTGCATTATCGCCCATAGACACTGGTGCATTATCGCCCATAGACACTGGTGCATTATCGCCCATACACAATGGTGCATTATCACCCATAGACACTGGTGCATTATCGCCCATAGACACTGGTGCATTATCGCCCATAGACACTGGTGCATTATCGCCCATAGACACTGGTGCATTATCGCCCATAGACACTGGTGCATTATCACCCATATACACTGGTGCATTATCACCAATACACACTGGTGCATTTTCACCAATACACACTGGTGTATTATCGCCGATAGACACTGGTGCATTATCGCCCATAGACACTGGTGCATTATCGCCCATAGACACTGGTGCATTATCGCCCATAGACACTGGTGCATTATCGCCCATACACACTGGTGCATTTTCACCAATACACACTGGTGCATTATCACCCATAGACACTGGTGAATTGTCACCATAGACACTGGTGTATGAGTATTATCACACAGATACTGGTGCTCAGACACTAGCGTATGAGTCTCATGACTCATGACTGCTCATTCTTTGAAAATATGTGTAAAAATAGAAGCAACGCAATAAATAAACTAATGCCTTCGAATAAAATTACATTACACTCCGTTGCTACAAAGTCGCTTCGCTGTCACGCTAATTTGAATCACGCACAGTAATTTCCGTTTCAATTGACGGGCTTCAGAAATTGAAAGCAGCTTAATGCGGATGGCAGGTTCTGAAACAATTTCCTGTTCATGAAGGAACACCAATCGGGAACCGCAGAATTAAGTTTTCCAATAATTGAAATGAGATGATGCGAGTAAATCAGGCAATTCTAATGATGATGAAAAATAGTAAAAGAAAGATAAAAATTAAACCTGAATTAAATATAGAGATAGCTTATACTAGAAAAGTAAGATTTACCATTAGTCAAATCAGTTATATTAATCCTAACAGCAATGCCTCTGCAGAAGCTCACAAAATTTAATAATTCAAGTCAGGATGTCTACGAGAATATTGTGTAATTTTCTGAACCGAACAAGGCAGTTCTAATGAAACCGTCATTCATAGGTCATGCAAGAGAAAAAAACTCGTGTTTGGCTGACATGGACACAACTTGGTCGGCTGTGCACTGCTTTCATCTTAGAAGCTCTAAAAGCTTAAGATTAGGCCTTGACAGAGAACAAGCTTTTTACACTTGCTGTGCAGTAGTGAGGCTTCTTTATGACCCCGCTGAAGTTGCGATTACCAAAATAAATGGTGAAAATTCTTAGCTTGTGAAAAAAAATCAGTGCGTATATTAAGAGACCTAACGGGTGCATTACTACCCATAGACACACAGGGGTGTACCACCCATAGACACACAGGGGTGTACCACCCATAGACACACAGGGGTGTACCACCCATAGACACACAGGGGTGTACCACCCATAGACACACAGGGGTGTACCACCCATAGACACACAGGGGTGTACCACCCATAGACACACAGGGGTGTACCACCCATAGACACACAGGGGTGTACCACCCATAGACACACAGGGGTGTACCACCCATAGACACACAGGGGTGTACCACCCATAGACACACAGGGGTGTACCACCCATAGACACACAGGGGTGTACCACCCATAGACACACAGGGATACATCACCCATAGACACACAGGGATACATCACCCATAGACACACAGGGGTACATCACCCATAGACACACAGGGATGCATCACCCATAGACACACAGGGATACATCACCCATAGACACACAGGGATACATCACCCATAGACACACAGGGATACATCACCCATAGACACACAGGGATACATCACCCATAGACACACAGGGATACATCACCCATAGACACACAGGGATACATCACCCATAGACACACAGGGATACATCACCCATAGACACACAGGGGTACATTTTAGTACCCATAGACACACAGGGATACATCACCCATAGACACACAGGGATACATCACCCATAGACACACATGGATACATCACCCATAGACACACAGGGATACATCACCCATAGACACACAGGGATACATCACCCATAGACACACAGGGATACATCACCCATAGACACACAGGGATACATCACCCATAGACACACAGGGGTACATTATTACCCATAGACACACAGGGATACATCACCCATAGACACACAGGGGTACATCACCCATAGGCACACAGGGGTGCATTACTACCCATAGACACACAGGGATACATCACCCATAGACACACATGGATACATCACCCATAGACACACAGGGATACATCACCCATAGACACACAGGGATACTTCACCCATAGACACACAGGGATACATCACGCATAGACACACAGGGATACATCACGCTTAGACACACAGGGTAAATTGCTACCCATAGACACACAGGGATACATCACTCATGGACACTCAGGGGGTTACATTACCACCCGTAGACACACAGGGGTACATCACCGAAGTACATTACTACCCATAGACATGCAGGGTTACATTTCTACCCATAGACACACAGGGGTGTACCACCCATAGACACACAGGGGTGTACCACCCATAGACACACAGGGGTGTACCACCCATAGACACACAGGGGTGTACCACCCATAGACACACAGGGGTGTACCACCCATAGACACACAGGGGTGTACCACCCATAGACACACAGGGGTGTACCACCCATAGACACACAGGGGTGTATCACCCATAGACACGCAGGTGCATATACCAGTCAAAGATATGAGATTCTGCAAAAGTTCTGCAAAAGTACAAATCAGCGATGGGTTGCTGGAAAACTGCGTAGCTATAATACGAGTAAAACGGTATTTCGAAAATACACTGGCTTTCTCGAATCAACACGAATGTTGCCCTAAAAATGGGACAAAAATGTTGTAGCCGAGGACTTCAGAAATTTAATTTCTCTTGGACCCGTGGGAGTTTTATAGCCATGGTTCCGCGTGCAACAATTTAATATGAGATGAGTTGCAGAGACGAAAAGAAGAGAGGACAGTGGCGGCCCCCTTCCCAGCATTCGCCGATTCCATAAGCGAAAGCTAGAAAAAATGAAGTCAAGTAAAAAACACGTTTTCAGATCTCAATTCCGGGTGGCTCACTAATAATCTCGACGCCTGTGCCAGCTAAACCTCGTATGAATGAGCCATGAGCTTCCGCGGGGACTCTCGCATTTCTCTTGTTGCAGTAAATTATTAATCAATTAATCACGTTTTGGTTGCATGTGCGTGACTGAAGCGATAATAGGGACTTTTTTACGTACGTAATTTCCATTCTTTCTCTCTTAACGTCTCTTCTATTGTTGCCCGACTGCATAGCGGGGCCAAAGTCGATTGATCCTGCTTAATACAGACGCTCTCAAGTACTTGCGGGTTGTAATAATTTTGCCAGCTCTCTCGAGCACTGTTTCGATAGAGGTCATGGGTGCTTTCTAAACTACTACGCCACTACGGGAATGTTTAGGCAAATGTTGTCTGGTCACGCGACAACCGGTTTTCACTCATTTGTGTAGATTCACGTACTACTGCTAGGTCAAGGAGTAAAATAACTTTCACCAACCACACTGACACTCTGCAGTACGAGCCGTTCAGCTACGAACCCAATCCGTACGTAGACTTTACCAACTACATCAAGAGCAACGAGTGGTACTCGGACGGCCAAGACGAGTATCGAGTTCGACCGTCGCTACGCAATCGACAAATTCGGTCGCAGATCCGCTGCACTAACGTCACCTATCAGGACCCAAGCGGACGGCTGTACAATCGGACCTACAAGAAACTGGAGTACAAGATCCGCATGCACCGAAATCCGGCTTTCTACCTGTCAATCCTGGTCCTGCCCTGCATTCTGCTGTCATGTCTCACCTGGGTGATCTTCTGGCTGCCACCCGAGTCGCCAGCGAAGACCCAGCTTGGCATGAACATCTTCGTGGCATTTTTCATTCTTCTCCTGCTGTTAGCGGAGACAACTCCCAGCGCGGTTCGCACCTTTCCACTCATCGGCTATTTCTACTGCCTCAACATGATTCTCATAACGCTTAGCACCTTCCTGGCAACTATCGTACTTAATCTCTACTTTCGAGCCGAAAGTCAGGGACGCTTAAATCCAATTTTACGCAGATTAGTAGTCGAGGGCCTCGGCCGATTGTTCCTCGTGCGACAGTCGGTTCCTCTGCCGCCAGTGCGTTGCGAAGAGCTGGACAAGACGCCAACGCAGCCGCCGCAGTCGTTGTTGCTGGCTTCGGTGGCCGGTCTTCGTCGAGTGCCACCGCTTCGGCACAACAAATTCGACAACAGTGTTGCGGAGTCGGAGGCCGACTTCACAATCGGCTGCGATCAGCGACCTCCGGCCACGGTGGAGGAGGCTATGTCCGGTCTGAAAGCAACCCCGGACCATTCGCCGATTTTGTCGCGACCCAGCGGCCCGTTGGAACGCGAGGTGCACGAGGTCAAGCGGCACCTGCGATTATACCTTGGCAGGCTGCGCGACAAGGAGAAGCGTAACCTCATAGCGATGGAGTGGCGAGCTATGGCTATGGTGCTGGACAGGGCCTTCTTCACGCTCTACACCCTGGCTATCCTAATCGCTGTGCTGCTACTCATTCCCAGGTCACATCCGGAGTCACTGGACCATTATGACCCAGCCGAAAGGCTGGACTGCACCCTCCCACCGCTGCCACAGCTGCCTAAGACTGTCTGACTGACTGACTGACTGACTGACTGACTGATTGACTTAAGTGAGTGAGTGAGTGAGTGAGTGAGTGAGTGACTGACTGACTGACTGACTGACTGATTGACTTAAGTGAGTGAGTGAGTGAGTGAGTGAGTGAGTGAGTGAGTGAGTGAGTGACTGACTGACTGACTGACTGACTGATTGACTTAAGTGAGTGAGTGAGTGACTGAGTGACTGACTGACTGACTGACTGACTGACTGACTGACTGACTGACTGACTGACTGACTGACTGACTGACTGACTGACTGACTGACTGACTGACTGACTGACTGACTGACTGACTGACTGACTGACTGACTGACTGACTGACTGACTGACTGACTGACTGACTGACTGACTGACTGACTGACTGACTGACTGACTGACTGACTGACTGACTGACTGACTGACTGACTGACTGACTGACTGACTGACTGACTCTCATTGACTGACTGACTGACTGACTGACTGACTGACTGACTTGAGTGAGTGGGTGACTGACTGACTGACTGACTGACTGACTGACTGACTGACTGACTGACTGACTGACTGACTGACTGACTGATTGACTGACTGACTGACTGACTGACTGACTGACTGACTGACTGACTGACTGACTGACTGACTGACTGACTGACTGACTGACTGACTGACTGACTGGACTGACTGACTGACTGACTTGAGTGAGTTCCCGAGACGTTTACTAGAAAGTAATTCTGCTTTTCTGAGTGATTAGCTTCTGAAAAGTATCTAATTCGGAGTACTGGATGGTACCTCGTGTTGCGATTCAAATTCTGCAACTTAAATCACAGTCTCGATATTTATTAATTAAAATGCATGCGTTTCTTAATTGCTTTTGTTGGAAATCTAATTTCTTCCAGCTATCTACAATTGGAGTGAAGTTTATTAATAAATATATTGAAGTATATCCGCATGGCAAGGGTTATAGCTTGTAGTCATAGCTAAGTAAAGGCAATGAAGTATTCATATTAGTAAATTTATAATACTATCGAGTACTTTAGAAGGTTTCATAGCATCTATCCGTATCCCATAGCGCTAATACGATATTCCTCAAGTAGAGCTTCTATCAAATTAGTCTCCAAGCAATTAAGTTGGTCAGAAATAGACTTAGAAAATTGGGTAGTAAGCTCGATTTGCTTCGCTTCTCAGCCAAAGCTCTTTTACTGCTCTTCAATTCTTTTATATACATATATGCATGGGTGTGTGAGTATTAAGCTGGACATCCAGGTCCGCACTCAGACTGGAGATTGATTTATGAGGCTGAAAGCTGGAGTGCTGCTGGAGAAAATGGGGTCGAGTATTAGGTGGAAGAAACCCAGCGCGAATTACTTGTTCACTTGCCAGCTCGAGTGATGCAGCCGCCTCCTGCATGCATTCTGCTGGCACTCCGAGAGCCGCTGAGCTGAACTATTCAACAGTTCTGTCAAAGCTCTTCTTTTTTGGGACTTTTGAGGTTCTTTTTTCGCCAAGCTCTTCTTTTTTGGGACTTTTGAGGTTCTTTTTTCGCCAAGTTGATAAAGTCACAGAGTATCAGAATTCACACTACTATCAGTAAATTTCAAGTAGTGACAATTGTGTTAGTCAATCTCTGAACTCTTTTATTCGAAGAAGAACTTGATAGAAAACTAATAGAAAAAATTAACCTTAATTCACGTTCATTTTAAACTATACGAATATTAGAACAATATCGGTTCTCTTAACTCTGTACATCTCAATCAAGTTAAAGCCAGTCTTACCAGTATATACAGACACAGTGCTTATAAAATCTGAAGCATCTGACTACATACAGGGTTTTATATTGGCTCTATTGGGTTCCCGCTTATCGATTGATTCGCCGATAAAAATAAACATTAACAACGTAATACATTAGCAACAATTAATCCAAATCTACATTTAACGAATCATCTCTTGACCAAGGTCACAGAAGACAAAAAGAAAAACTTGTTTGCTACATAAAGTCATTTATTTGCCAACCGACTCCGCTTGCCCGTCGCGTTTTTCTTGCCGAACCTTCCGCCGGCGCCACCGCCCCGGCCACAGGCGTCGTTCTTTCCGACATCCTGATCGAGCCAACGCGCCCGAGCGGCTCCACGTTGGTAGCTGGGCCTGTGCTGCTCGCTCCACAAATCGAAAACGTCGTGTACCAGCTGCTGCGAGGTCTTGCTAGTTGGCGGCGCCAGCAGTTGCATTCGAATCTCAGCGTAGGTTTCGCCGCGTTCGGTCACGGGCGGCACCGGGAGAGCTTCGATTGGTGACTCTTCCTCGGTCAGCGGCAGCACCGCTCGATTTGTGTACCGCAACAGCTGCTGCTTTGCCATCAGCCGTTCTTGCCGGCCGATGACCGACCATTCACGAGGACTGCGTAAACTTACTGGGTCGCTTTTGTGTGCGCTAGCGCGGCCTCGCTGTTGAAGGCACTGCGAGATACGGGTGTAGCCCAGCTTCCTCGATAACAGGTAAGGCGTGATGCCCTCTGCGTCAGGCATGTCTACGCTGACGTCTAGCCGACGAAACTCGTCGATGATGATCTCTACGGTGGGTAAGCTGCCGGACATCACCGCGAGGTGCATATAAGTGAGACCGAGGGCGTCGCGGTACTGAAGATTGACCTGAAAAGATATGCAATAAAAGGAATTAATTTCGATGAGGATGTCTTAAGCTACTAGTGGATTTTGCTAATACCACTGAAAAACTTCTACTGATATGAATATTTTGCATGCAAGGCGACAACTCACCTCTTCCGTTGTGTCCCGCAAAATATCGCGCAACTCCTCGTGCCGACCCAGCGCTGTTGCCCAGCCAACTAGATCCCGTCTGTACTGGTCGTCAACTCCGTCATAGACAGCTCCATGATGAGCCAGGTAGTTGAACACTTCCTGGCGTCTTTTTTCGGCGCCTATGTGCAATGCGGCCATCAGAGGCGTCTTACCATCGGCCGGGTCCACGCTGCGAATGCTGACTACACGTAGGAAGTACAGAATGTTCGACAGTTGGCCCTGGAATTTAGGACACGCTTGGTTACTTAGTAACGGTGTTTCGTCATTAACGTTTGCGTCGCATTCAAAGCACTGAAATTTACATACAAGTATTGTCATAAACAAGCTATTACACGTACATTGAATCATTAAATCACCATTCACCATTGAATCTCTGGTACGAGGGTAATTACATAATAATAATACTGAACCTACAGAATATTATGTGCCTTAATTATCCTAGGCGAGGCTATCTAATAACAAAAACTCAATTATAAAACCTTGGTAATTTTTATGAATTTTCAAAATATATAGATGTACATGTAGCATGTTCTTGTATAACTTTAGTAATCTAGCCATCGTTGATATGAAATATGCAACGCCTAGCAACAGGCTAAAAATGGACTACTCTAAGTTCTTCAAAAAGTGTATGCTTCGTACTCATATCACAAAGGTACTTTCCACAGTTGAACAGACCTGATAAATGGCTTTGAAAAACTCGTGAGCGTTCAGATTTCGCTTAGGAACGTGCGCATGCCGTCTCAGCAGCATCTTGGTGCTATTAACGCTTGACTCTTTGTTTAACTGACGCGAACCCGGTGGCATAATATTAGAATAGAACACTGGCACTATAGAGATGGTCGGCTCCCGTTCCTGTGGCTGACCTTGCGACGCCGAGGCAGGTGCAGTTGCTCCGGAGGCGGTCGCCGGCCCAGGTCCCAGTGGTCGCTTGACTTTCGGCTGCAGCATCTCTTTATGCAGCGTTAATCGCACAGTCAATTGGTCTTCGTCTTGACGCTTAGTCATGTACATTGTAGCTGCTTGTTTATCAATGTCTGTAGGCTTCTAGGGTTCAAGAAGGCGTCTAAATAGCGGGGCGGAGCAGCAGAAAAATAAAGACGCAGTCGAAGCCACGGGCCAGACAGAAAAAGAGACTGGCAGAGGGTGACAGTGAATGTTTGGTCTCTTAGTTGCTGACGCCACTCCACTGTCTGCTTCTTTGGAAGCGCACAGTCTCACTATAGCAGTCACTATGCTGTGTTCGCCATAGCAGGGCAGCGCGCTTATTATTTTTTCACAGCTGGCTCGCTCTATATTCTTCTGTGTTTTGCTCGCCTTAAAAGCGTACGAAGCCTGGTTAAAAATGATGAAGCTCAAAGCCAGGGAAGGGTTAGCCTGTTTACGAGCTAAAGAGGTTGAGCCGCCAGAAACTGTCTTATTGTGCCCCCGTCGTAATTTTTTCCAGCCTGTAACGGCAAAGAATTGAAAAGCACAAAGGGCATGAGACGCAGTTAGGATAGGTTTTCGGCCTCTCTGCTGTCTGCTCGCTGTACAGACTGGATGGTCACTTTATGAGAGAGAGGGAGAAAGAGAACCGAAGAGAATGGTATTGAGTTAGTATGGAGAAGCCTCTAATTAGATGGAGACGGGCAATCCAATCAGATACCTACTGCCATTGACAACGGAGTGGAGTGTGCAAGCACCCTTTCCCCCATGCCTAGACGTCATTCAATAGCACAATCCGTATTTTTCTCTTGTTTGCGTATAGGGAAATGCAAGTACGTACGCAGACCCATTAACTCCCGGCTTCGTCTGAATTTCTGGATTTCAACTCGCTGCAAGGATCTAAAAAGGCATTTTGGGATTCAGGGGACAACTATGGGAAAGGATCAAATATTTTAGCCACTAATAAATAATAGTAATAATAATAATAATAATAATTGATTACATCTGCCCAGGGCAGATGTGCAACCGACAGCTCAGCCGCAGCTATTGCACGGCGCATCTGAAGGCTGCGTACGGCTGTTCAGCCCAAGGACTGGGAGGGGGTCGCCCTCAATTAACCCTGCTGATGCTGGCACTCATTTTACTGCTGGGTGAACTGAAGCAATGCGGAGTTAAGTGTCTTGCTCAAGGACACAAATTGTTTCAGTCGTAAGTCCGACGCTCTAACCACTAGGCTACAACCAGCCACTAGAAATGAAAGTCTGATCAAGTTAAAGAAGCTATTATCAGTTGAAAAAAACACGCAAGTATAGTGCAGTGCGGTTTTGTAAATTATTTAACGTCAAATTCTTGCATCTTACGCAGTATCGTTTATGTACATTCCAATTGAACATAAATAAGGGTACGCGCATTAGTCGACAGTACAAACTGTCAGAACGGTTTAGCGAAAATTTGCGCCAAAGTGGCACAGCATCCGACGGCAGAGAAAGCGACAACCTCGTTGCAAAGGTGTCTTTGTTGCTGCCTGCTGAATGGTTGCAAATTTTTCGATTGGTTTGCGATCGAATTGAAGACTTGAGGGAAGAGTGCCATGGCGCTGCGATGAAGCACTCGACTCATCGCTGCTTGGCAAGTTGTATTCATCGTCGTCATCGTTAATATGGATGTTGTGTGCCTGTGCACATAAGTTCTCATTGTCGATGGGCATTGGTGTCGCTTGAGATAAATCCCAGCAACACTGCTGCTGATGGAGAAAATCTTCACTTTGGTGTTGCCTAACCTCTGCGTTTGACCTGTCAGGTTATAAGAAATAAGCATATCCCATGATATTTTTGAAGATCCTTTATATGAGAACTGGTATCTCCTACTCACCTTGGTGTTTCGCTACAAACTGTCTCAAATCTAGTTGGTAGCGAGTCTTCACACTGACTGGATTGAAAATTCGTCATCTGCTGTCGCTGTTTCTTCTCGTGCTCGGCCAGCAGTTTCCGCGCCGCCTTCATCATGCTGTACTGCCAGATCAGCAGTCCCAATCGATCTCCGGGCAGCAGCTTTTCTCCGGGTTCTCGCACCCAATAGAGCTCGCGAATTGCCTTGCACGGAGGGACGCCCCGATGCATGCGACTCGAGGTCGCCTCTGTTTCTGCTAGTTTCGCCTCTAGAAAGTTCTGCAAAGCGGCCAGACGGCATTTCGTAAATCGAGACGAGCTTGATTGGACAGACTTTGCGGAGTTTTGCCACGAATACTGGCTCTGCTCCCAGTTGGAAGGACTGCTTCCAGACAAAGCGGATTTGGATGAACTTTGCGAATAGGTTTTCATTTACTTGCTGTAGTTATCGTGCTTCGATGTACTTCGATCAAAATATAACATTACGAGTGTAATTACCAAGGGTCTTTGCTTTATTTCTAGCAAGCTGCTTAACAGAGTCAATATTTTTATAATTCTCGATAGAAGTAGATTTTATCTGATAAACGGTGTTTAATCAAGGATGGAAAATGCTCACCCGAAAAAATCTATGGTCAAAACGTTATTGGAAACTTGAGATGCCAACCGTAGGAATCTAATGGGTGGTTAAACTAAAAAATAATACAAATATTAGTAGCTACACCATTTAAAAATCTCGAATACCGAATTGCCACAAGTAATTTCAAATGAGGGAATTGTGTTTTTGGTAGAATCACAGCATGTAAATAAGTACATGTAGACCCAAATGGGACCAAATGATGGAACCAAATGGGATTGGGACTGCTGAAAGTAAAGATATGTGACAGTTTATGTTAAAGAGAGCATCTTCGACAGCCGGTAAAGGGGAATTGTTCCCTTTTGTCTATGGTTTCCGGCATTCATACTTGCGGTAACAATTTAATTGTTTGTCGGCTTTTTTCGATTGTTGCCGGATTTCAGACGAATGTATTTGGCTATCAAAACAAGGAACAACAATAGCAACACGGCGAAAGTGTTTCATAGTCACAAAAAGTTCTTAAGAACAAACCGATCGAATCAATTGTTTTACTTTCCGTAAAAGTTGAATGTGCAGTTGTGGAACTGACCACCACAGAGGCTTCTCGGCAGGTCTTGGCCGCCCTCGGGTGCTTTCATCAGCTCGCCTCTATCAGACCCAGTTGTCACACTTTCGATGGTGGATTCCGCATCGTCGTCAATCTTGGTGACTTTGGACCCATTTCCAGATCTTCGCTACCTAGCTCAGGCAGCCCGTTGGAACTGGACGACGCATCCAGGTTGTCCATCTCCAGAACGTAGCGCGTGCTCGACTCTCGGGTGACAAAAGCCAACTCGTCCGTGGAGAGTCCACATATTTCTCCGCCAGGAATGTTTGCGTAGCGAATCATAGCTACTTTTCCTATTTGCACTCCGAATAGGAGAATTAATTCAAGCTCAAAATCAACTTGAGAATTAACTCATGGCAGCCAGGCTAGCTGTCTTCACTGTCCTTTAAATTTGCCATAAACGATTAATTATCTCTACAACCCTTTCATTTAGAGAGCAACTAAATTTGCCATAGACGATTGATTATCTCTACAACCCTTTCAAAGCGCATTCCGGCAACAATCGCATTTCATACTCAGCATCCGCACTATGTCTGGGCCATAGACAAGGGAAGTCAAAAGGGTACAATAATGACATGTACCGATTTTTTTCGGCAGCAATTGCTCTACTAAGCTTCAGCCGCTACGTGGCTTCAGCTTACGCAATTGCTGCCGAAAAAAATCGGTATATATCGTTACATTGTAAAAACAGTAAAAAGAATAGAAACAGTAAACATGCAGTTGCTAAAGTAAACAATATCTAGTTCCAAAATTCTTCTGTGTGGACTTTTGGTGTAGATCTTGCTTCCTTTGTCTGAGGTATGCCACATTTCGCTTTACTTAGCTATACTATTTTTGATTTGCATTTAGTGACCTTAGTCCAGGGAGTTAGAGATTTTATAAAAAACGTTAGGCCTTCCTAACCCGTTACAGTCGAAAAATATACCATCGAAGTTTTACTTGTGTCACATTTGAGGTTGAAAAAGCAACTTTGAGACTGGGTACATTAAACATAAAGCCACTGTGAAAAAGAATTACAGTACGGTGAGGATCAAAAAGCAGTGTCAATTTTACGAATATATAATTGTAGCTCCATGATAGTCTGTGGCCCGTATATGTGCAAGCTCTATGAGCGAATTTTACTCATGCATCTAATTTACCGAACAAAACTTCTAGAAAGTGTGGTAATTAGGTAAAAAATATATGCACGCTTATTTATGCTACAACTGTCACGAGATTTTTCTATTGGAACCGATTAAAACGAAACTTTATATTGTAAATTGAAGTTTTCAGCTGCGATTGTAGGAGAGCGTACTTGAATTGCACGCAATTCTAATTTTATTATTTCGATTTGAGTCAAATGAAACGGCAAATTATTATTTTAAACGTGATCTGATTAGGATTTCATACTTGTATCATATAGGTATAGTAGCATCGTGTGTAACACAATGTATCGTAAGGCAAGTGCAATGAGCAGAAATAGAAAAGCTGGAGTTTGAAAAAAACGATAATTTCTAACCATTTATAGTACATAAAAAGTGAGAATTTCAAGCGCTTCTAATATAAAATATCTGATACAATAGGAAGATACAGTACTCGATATCGAAGGTAAAGACTATATACACAATATAAAAAACCTCAAACTTTTAGCAAATTTTTCAACATAACTAACGTTTGCTTGTATTAGCTCGTAAATAACGTTCATATTGATTTTAGTTACAAAAAACAATTATATAAAGTGCAGCTATATTGATTTTAAGTCGGACCCGTAGTTTATGCTACGAGTACTTAATATAACGTGTTGTTTTTAATTAATAGAAACAGTAAAAAATTAACCATCACAGTATGCAGTATAATATACAATATGCAACACAGAATGAGAATGGAAAGGCATTTAAAATATGCCTAATATTTTCCAAAATAAAACTGTTATGGACGTAATTAAAACTAAGTTAAGTTAACTTAGGTTATATAAGAATAAGAACGTTCTGATAAAGTTTGCTACGTTCAGTGTGTGCTAATCTTGTCCTGGCCATTAGATTACGCCGATAACTTCTACTCTGATGCTTAGAATGTGTTTAAGAGAGGCCTGTGGCCACTCATCTCCAGCTCATCGTAACCAGAAGAATTTTTCAGCAGAAGCGAATCGAATTCATTAACACCTCCATGGTTCGGTACAAAAGACCTGGGCAGCCAAGGCAGACCACGCAGAATCTTATTCATAAGGTGGTACTGCCAATCCCTACTGCCGTATCGAATTGTGTGCCCCCGAGTCAAGAGGCGCATCCACAACTCCATGCCCTTGCGCTCCTGGTTGGTTCGGAAAGTTTCTTGCAGATGGGACAGTTGCATCTTCATTTCGTCCTGCCTGTCAGCAGTGATCAAAATGAGATCCCTTGCCATTCTAAGGTTTCCTAGTTCTCCCGTGATCAGCCGAATTTCATTGGTGTTGCTTTGCATCAGTTCTGTTGATAGCAGAACCAAGACCTTAACGCTTCTCTGTACAAAATAGGGAATGGACTCAGCTTTAGTTGCCAGTTCTTCTGATGGCGCTTGCTCGCCTGAATGGCGTACCACAATGCCTCTGCTTCCGGGGATCTCCGTGGGCGGCTTATTTAGATGTTTCAATATTTCCGATGCAATATCGCTGTCGCTGTCGTCGAAATAGAAAAATACGTGAAAACTTTCGTCTCCTCGATAGCGTCGAGGCTTCACTAGGTGGGTTATGACGACGTGCATAATCATGCTTTGAACAAAGTGTCGCCGACGCACAAGAAGCGCCGTTATAATAAGACCAGCAGCGATGCTTATCGTGCTCAAAGTTGTCTGTAGAATTTTAAGTTTTAACTGAGCCTTTTGCTTGTCGATATCTTTGCACATTTTTTTGAGCAAAGTTACACTATGCATTGGGAAGCTAGATAATGTGAAATTGGTTTTGACGAAAGAGAGGTTGTAGAAGTTGAAATCTGTGACGAATTCATCCGTTAAGTTGCAAGTTAGCTGTCTATAGTCATTAATGACACTCTTGACTCCATCGTATTGAGCCATTTCTTTCAGGTAGTTTAAATGGATGGGAGAACAGCCACATACGAAGGGGTTGCCGAAAAGCTCTACAGTTCCTAAAGCTAACAGGGGGTCGAATACACGTTTGACAGACACCATTGTCAAGTTGTTATGACGGAGGTCGAGATGGCTTAGCGAATGCTCGAGGCCAGCAAATGTGCGTTCGTTTAGCTGTTTTATTCTGTTGTGAGGAACAATTATTTTGGTCACTTCAGGTGTCTTGGCGAATGCATAGTCTGCAATAGTAACTATATTGCTTTGCTGGGCTCTGAATTCTTTCAGGCTGAATCGATCTTCATCAAATTTCCAGGTGATGGTGTCGTTGCAAAAGGCCTGAATAAAGCTGGTCGTCATGTGCGAAAAGTCGAGCACAGTTATAGGCATAGGAATATTTCTAGCCGAGTTCGGTATTCCACGGACTGAGCAGTTCATTATGGTTTTGATGGCATTCGACCAGCAATAGCACTTAGGGTTGCATTTACCAATACAAGTTCCATTTTTTCGTTTGCAAACCGACACTGGCAGCTCAATTCTACTAGAGTCGCGAAGCTCGCATCCGAAATCATTCAAATGCAGAGCTGCAAACATCTTAGTAACGTTGCGTCGACCCCCCAGGCTTCTCGGGAGTAGCCGGCATTCGGTTTTCTGCCTCTCCTTAGTGGCAATAGTTGGCATTTTGTACGTATGATTGTCGCTCTGCTCTTCCAGCATTGTACTAAGAAAGAAGTGCTGACAGTTGCACACAATGGTAGTCTTCTGTTTAGCTATGCTTACTTCAACTCGATCGGATGGGGCGTGTCGTTGTGTCGTTTTAAAGCTGTCGAATGGCATGTATTCGAGCATATTTTTGCTGAGATCAATTTTCTCAAGAATGGGATAATTAGTGAACGCGGATGAAGCTATGGAAGATATTAGATTGCCTTCCAAATGAATTGACCTCATGCTTCTCGAACTCGGCAAAGTGTCCCTTTTTATACAAGAAATTTGATTATTCGCAGCATTGATTCGGATTGCCTTGCTTAAACAGGTTAGATTTACTGTCTTCAAATGGTTGTTTTGAATGAAGATACGGTTCAAACTTGATGCCAGGCTTCCCGTAAATGAGTCGGTGCCTAAGACAGCCAATCTGTTGTAGGAGAGATCCAGAGTCTCCAGATTAACCTGAATTGATTTGTTAAAGGTGTACCGTTAAAACTGTTCAAAAGAAGCAACTATATTCAGTCAACCAAAGTAGATAACTTACCTGATACCAAGGCTCCACTTGGCCGAGATATTCTATTAAATTGTGGGAAAGATCAAGAACACGCAAGGATTTTCTGGATGACCAAAACCAATAGCATTGGCGCTTTGTTTTCTCCTTTATGGACAAGGGTATGCCGGTGGGAGGTCCTCCCCAGCAACCGGACACGTCGTACAAGTCCTTAATCCCATTATTGCTTAAGTTTAGCGTGTTCAAATCGCTCATCATCGATATGCAGCTGGGAATGACAGTAAGGTGATTATTCGACAAGTCCAAACTGTGCAGCGGATTCGCCTTGTGCAGGTCACGGACAGTTTTGCCTAGAATTAGGCGGAACTCGACATTGCTCATCTCCATCGCGTAGTACAGAGCTCGAATGTCTGTGACAGCTCCGCTTGCTTGGATCATTGAATCGATGATTTCCTTGGCTCGGGTGGTAAAATTGGAGCACCGTTTGCCGAGACATTCTAATTTAAGAGGTTGTTCGTTCATACCGGCGATCGCTCGTTCGTCGAGACCTTCACCAAAGTAGAACATTTCGCAACCCGAAAGTACTACAACCTCAGATGCTGATATGGCTAATACGTCCATTTCAGTTAGATCCTGATTTTTCAGAATAAAATTTATAGAGGAGAATTTAATCAGGGAAGCAAAATTAATATAAAAACTGTGTGAAAATGGCAATCAATAACATCGAAGTAAACTGCTGATAAATATAACTTTTTGCTGTCCATTTGAGCTTACGCGCATTAAATTTAATCAGAGATACGTTTGCGAAAAGAATGGAGATTTTGTCCGAGGTAACAAGGCTTGCACAGCAGCATTTAATTTGGTCCAACAAGCAACAGCTTGGACCATTAGATATTATGAAACCCAATCATAAGTTACAGCTATACAATGGATAAATAATCAGCGGTCTCAGTGTGTGACAACGATTGTCTGGCGAGCGCCGGTAGCGTTAATGGGAAAATCAGAGGGCGCAGTTAGGCGCCCGAGGATTTTTCATTAACGCCCGCGGCGCGAGCCATAGACAAATCGTTGTCACGTGCTGCGACTGCTGATTCTTTGCATTGTTTTTCTGTTTGACGATCCTAAAAACATTGCTTAGCAATTTGACGATCATTATTCACATTTTTAATGCAGAACAATCCATTACTACAAACAATGCATTGTCTGTAGGATCGTCAAACAGAAAAACAATGCAAAGAATCAGCGGTCGCAGTGCGTGACAACGATTGTCTGACGAGCGCCCTCGCTCGGTAGGCGCGGTAGGCGCTAGCCATAGACAATCGTTGTCACGCACTGGGACCGCTGATTATTTATCCAATGCATTGTTTGTAGTAATGTACGAGTATTGTTCTGCATAAAAAATGCGCATAATGATCGTCAAATTGCTAAACAATTAATTTTTTTGAGCAAATTTCACTGTACCAATGCAACAAGACGTAACAAATATTGAATACAATCTGCTCAACGACAACAAAATAAAAAAGCATTTCAGCATGGTCAAAACTGCGCTTCGATCACAAGCCCTTGGCGTTTGTTCGACAATCTAACATATGGTTCACGATTCTGGGAATGCTCTGGCTCTTCCTCCGCAGTTACGAACAAATCATTGCTTTCATACTCACTGAAGTATAGGGGAGAAAATATAGAGCACTATGGACCGAATTGATGCTTGTTGGACCAAAGTAAATGATGCTGATGGCATCCTTAAATTGCTATCATAGACAAAAGTTGCATTATTTCGGGAAACATATCTTGAATTAAATCCGATGCGTTTAAGCCCAAAAAGCTGAAAAAAGCACAATACTTGTATTAGCTAATACCCTTTGAACTTCAAATTCGTTAAACAGTTAATCGAATTTGAAGCCACTTTGCTCAGCCTTTTGCGGTAGACACATGATTAGTCCCACCCCAGCAGTAAAGTTTCTGAGCATTTGTGTTGACAAATTTCACTCACTGTGGCAATGTTTCAGTTGCTGGCGGAATCGGATTTTGCCATAGACGTGGTATATCTTAGCTGATGAATTCCCTCACTTCGTCAAATTCGAAGTCATTTTTTCCTACTCTACCCAACCCAATAGCACTAGGATTAGCTGCGTGCATGCCTGACGAATTCGAACTCATTTTTGACGAATTAAAGTTGAAAATGTATTTCTATGATTATGAATAGTTCTGAAATTACGAAATTAGCTTACTTAGCCTTGTAACTTATCAAATTACACGTAAAGCTATATCTTACAAACAAGACTCGATTCTGCCTTCAGTTAAATTTGTCTTATAAAACTCATACACCCGTAGTTAAAAAATTCTTACCCGAAGCCGGAGTTAACGATATGAATTCTACAGATACTTGGACAGTTCTGCAGCAGCCAGTTCGGCAGCCTCAAATCGGAGTCCCTGATGTGCAGACTGTGCAACGAGCAGCCAAATTTTTTCACATCGCTAGTCGACTTGTTGCCATGGCTGGAAATAAACCCAGCAGAGCCCGTAATTTTTTCACTTCCGTCGTTGATTAGAACAAAATTGCTTCTGTCCAACGGTTCGGCCTCGTCGACTTCGTCGAGCTGGCAGCCGGTGATCTCCAGGCGAAGCAGACTCGAACGGCGAACTAAGCTATGTAGGTGCAGATTGGTGCAGGCGCTAAAATTGTTGCAATCAATCTTCAAGCTGCTGAGCTTAGTTGGACTAATATCTGTGCAGGGCAGCTGATCAGCTGGGACCTGATGCCCCGCCACCAGACGACAGATGGCCTCGCTGCGAGTAGCTTTCGTACAGGCGCAGACGGCGGGACCGGTCTCGCTTTGGTTGGTGCATTGTATGGACAGCCAGGCTGGATCGCCGCGTAGGCCAGGCTCGGAAGCCGGTTTAGCGCTCCAGGCTACTGTTGGCAGCAGCAGCAGTAGCAGCAGCAGCATGGATACACTCTCACCAGCTGCTAGTATGAGGCGTTTTGAATCATTCATGTCGAATTCATGTGAAGCAGGCAAAAATTGTTTTTAGAGTTTTTGAAATTGCTCGCTTATGTAGCCCGATGCTGCCACGCATTAAATTGTAGTAGAATCAATGATACTAGCCTTGTACAGCAATAGTTGCATTACAATGAGCGGAGGAATATGCTTATTTACGAGCAGCTCTCCTGTCCCTTTCTCAAACTCATTCGCTTTATGCATGCGCATTATTCTCTCCTGTGGTCACTCACTAAGCATGTTAGTATTGTACGTATCTCGGTGCTTTCATAGCCGAAGCGAAAAAAGCAAGAAAACAATGCTTAAATTCAGGATGCTAAATCTTTCGGAAATGGTCAGCTCTCAGTGCAGAAAACCACTAAGTTTTTTCTGAGAAGTTTCTCTAGCTAAGCTTGACCTAAAATGAACTCGGGGCAATGGAACAGATTGTTGGAAAAGTAGACAAACGAATGATTTTATGTAGCAATGAGACAGAAAGCAGAAAAATAAATATCACACCAGACTTATATTTATGCATAAACTGCATTTCATTGAATGAATAATAAAGGAGAAATTATCAGCGTCTGCGTCTAGACAGAAAAAATATTCCCGCGGCTTAGTAAAACAAGATCAGGAAAATATGCGTGGAAATTTCGGGAGATTACAAGTTAAAGAAGCAGCCAACTTTAAGTATTTAGCGCTTTTGCATGCGAACAGAGTCATAGTATTGCAATTCTAAAAAGTTTGTTATAGACCCAAGTACACCAGTTCAAGATTATTTACACCGACAAAACCTTCCGAGAGATAAAGTTAACAGTCGAAGAAAACTTGACTAAAATATTTAGCAAATCCAATTTTCAGCAGTACGAACTATTTGCGAGAAAGTATTTATTGAAAGTCAAAAGCTTGGCGCATAAGAATGTCTATTTGGGATTTACCTATGTCTTCAAGCTGCTACACCTGACACGGTAAACGTGAAAAGTTCGACGTACGCTCGTATTATATTTGTAAACAATTCAGCATTTTCAGACGACTCACTGTCAGAGTTTGGGCGCTCAAGATTATATTAATTGATTTGTAAAATATTTATTAGCCAACTGAACAAAACAATGTGATTTCGTCAGCCGTCTCAGCTATCCGATAAGATACAAAGCAATGATTAGATAATATTAAAACAAAAGTTTTAACGCAAGCTGCGGTTAAAACAAAGAAAAGACAGTGAGAAAGGGTACAGTAACATAGTATAATATTAAATATTAAAATTAATGGGCGGGACAAGCTAACATGCAAACAATATTGCTGTTTTATCTTACCGGCACTGAAGGCAATGGTTGACGAAGATACACTTCAAATCTTGCAGAATAGACAAGCTTATATATCTTGTTAAAGCGCTTAAAATTTCAGGAACAAATTTTCGTAGTCACTTCACATAAAGTGATTTTACTAAGGTTTTGTCGAGTGAAATTTCTGAAATGCAATATCGAATGAACAGTTCAACAGTTCAGTTAAAAAGCATGCACGATTTTAAACGAAAATATGAGACATTTTTTATCGAATCGCTTGTAATGAAAATATTGTTTCATTGCGACTTCCATCACAGAAGAGTAAAAGAAGTGCACAGACGCAGAGTAAGTTCTTTGCTTTTTCAACGTGCAAGCCAGAGTCTGCGATGACAGAAGTCCTCTCGCTGTGATCGGTGAGTCTGAAAAAAGAAGAGGTAGTTTAAAAAGGCTTGTTTCAGACCATCGGCGAGGAAGGACAGTCGATATTAGCATCAGCTCTACGATCTACGAGATTTAAGTTTAACCGACCGAAAAACTTTTAGGTATAAATGATAGATAGTCAAAAGTTCAAAAGTCTCATGATATTTTATGACGAGTGAATATAAACGCTTATTTTGCAGGATGAAGTTCGGAGTTCAAAACCTGCAAATTGGTGCTACACTTTAAAACACCAGCGAAAAAGTATTCTTACACCTTTTTGAGCATAATAAAAATATCAGAATATTGTGATCGCTACCTGGATCATGCTCCAATGAGCTTTTTCGCGATGTATCCAGGACTGGAGTAGATAAATAGCACTATTATTGCAGTCAGCAGGGTCACAATCAGCAGTTTGATAAGTATCCAGCGATACTTAAACAAAAGCAGCCGAATCGCTTTCAGTGGATTCAGTAGGCTTAGAAATGACGTTTCTGGGCGACTGAAAGCATAATATTTTTTGTTTAAACAGTCTTACAACACGTGAAAAAACAATGACAACAATGAGCAAACGCTAAGCGTAAGCATGTAATATAGTCAAACAAAATGCAACAAAAGTTAAAGCTGTATATCAAATAAACATAGAGACTTAATGCGTAAGATAACAAACTGCTACACATCTACAAGCAGACATCTATAAGAAAATAAAACGTACAACTAAAGCACGAATTGATTTAAAAATGAACACGTACTTTTACACTCAACTTAAGCACCCATCAGCCTCTTGGCCAAATAGCCGGGACTGCTATAGATGAACAAGACAAGAATGGCTGCCAGCAGAGTGATAATCAGCAGCTTGATTAGCAGCCATTTGTACTTGACGCAGACCAGGTACTTGATGGCTTTAAGCGGGTTCAAGATGCTTAAAAATGATGTCTCGGGTCGGCTGAAATTCGGTGATAATATTTGAAAACGGGGTGTGTCTAAGCAAGCGTATGAGATCCGGTATGGAAATTTTGAACAGCTCTACACCTTTTTAACAACTGAAATTGTTGATTGAAACCTAACGACCTCGCAAAAATTTATGGAGGGCTTGATTCTATTGTTGTAATATTTATCAAAAACGCAATCAGGCCTGTGATGCAATTTTGGACACGTTCTGTTATGGAACTACAGAAGTATAAAACGGACTGTGAAAACTATCCGATCAGACACAACGAGCAGACGCTTTCGACTTCTTGCCACGTCGATGACAAGCAAGAAGTACTTTTAAATTTTGCCAACTTTTAGCCGACATTAGTAAAAAGTACGCAAGCCGGCGAAATAAATAAATAAAAGTACCTATTTGCAAAAGATATCTATCAACGTCCGGTAAGTCAGAAACCTGTAGCGGAACCTCTGTTTGCTCGAGCTCAGTGACCATGGAATGAACAGACAAGACTTATTTAAATAATTAGACTACAGTAACTTCGTTGACAATACATATTACAAAAAATGTAAAAATAAAAATTAAAGTAATGGCTCACTTGGGTGGTGGCAGTGGCTGCGGTTCGCTTCGTCCTAGGCCAGCAGGATTGGCTTCCGCCTCGGCCGCCGTTAGCAACTGCAGTTCGGCGTCCACTTTGCCCTACAAGGTGTTTTAGTAGATTCCCAGCTTTAGCAATGACCTAACCTACAGCAAAAACGCAAAAAGACAGGGTTGAAATTCTTTAACTCACCCCGAGCTCTTTCTCGTTAGGATCGTCTTCAGACTCGCCGATGAACGGCCACCAACCTCGGCAGCGCTTGTTCCTGAAGATTGAGAAGGTTTTCACTCCGCTCTCCTTCTCCAGCAGAAACGAGTCGCAAGCCTTGGCTGACTTGGCGCCTCGAGGTATCTTGGACAGAATTAGGTCGAGGCCTCCGAGGAAGTCATCCGAAGACACGATGTCTGCGTCCCACACCTGCAGGTAGAGCTTGCACATGGACTTCTTCTCCTCCTCGTCGATGGCAAACGGGCTGTCCTTCACCTTGTAGACGATTTTGTCTTCGGCTTTCAAATAGTCGAATTGAAATACAAAGCGCCAGTTGAAATTGCCTTCTCCGGTTAATGACCTAGCGAGTAAGTTTTGTTGCAATAAGAATGCTTAGGAAAACATTTAACGAGCTGACATGGCTGTACTTTATATACTACTTAACAGCTAAGACTGCGGAGTTTGAAATGCAGCACTGCAGCTGTATTTTAAAATTTTATTTTTAATGTTTGGGCTGTTGGTGGACAAAGTGCATACCTGTAGTGCACGTCCGTGACCTGATCGTCAATGCCGAGTCCCTTCATCCAGCCCTTGACGAAGATATCGGAACTGGCCTCGCCAGTGATTCCTGTATCGTTGAGCTTCACCTCCTCAGTGTCCCAGATGATAACCCGCAGCTCGTAGCTCATCGGTTTCCTCGGTGTGATGTCCAGAGGCGCGGGTGGCACCCCGAGCTCCTTGGGGAACATGTCCACCCACATCTCGATTCGACCCTGCTCAATGCCCGGCTTCTCCGGTGTGAACAGCGGACGAGTTTCGATGTGCTCTGGCACCAGAGCTACGCCCGTCACCGAGTCCCAATTATTGAGCACCTTCAGCGCTAGCGGTTCGTTCGACTGAGTTTTCTTACCTGGTTAAAGTGAAAGAATCATAGTTGCTTAGTTAATTGAGAAGCCTCACAATTTAACACTGCACAATAGAGGGTTAGAGAATGCAGCATCGTTGTGTAAAATTAGTGTCTTGTGAAGATATCCATGTAAAAATATGCCGAGAATGTGTTTTCTGGTTACTGTTTTTAAACTTCCAAATTGAATTATTTAATTAATGTGTTTATCATATCGTCGACTAGAGTTCTAAACCCAGAAAGAACAAGGTGTAAAGCCAAAAGGTCAAAAACATGATAGGAGCACAAACTGTTCACTTTAGTGGTTATGCTTTAGAATGAGCTAATCGTAGAAAAACAGTAAAACTATTTTGGTATGATTCAGCTACGAGCGTATATCTAAACAAAACGTGTAAGCAAATTTAAAGGTTCTTGTAGCAAAAACTAATGGTGAAAGATAATCTGCATTGCTTCGCGAACATGCATTTTGTTTTAAACTAGTTGCATCGAAGCCGGGCAACAGGCTATATATGGTCAGTTGCTTGCTTTTGCGTGCATGGCTTGTGTGTCAGATCGATTGCGTGCACTGTGCTCTCGACACTTTTGTTCAATTCGTCAAGTGCGGATACAAAAACCGTAAAAAACTAGTTAGAAACATTTAGTAGCCTAAACAGCCAAAATTTTCGAATAGCTGCAGTAATTGAAACTGCGGTATTGCATAGCTACTTGTGTACCTTTGTTCTAAGCCGTGTGTACAGAATGAATGCACTGTTTCTATATTTACGATGTATTCAAACAGGACAAGCATTCCCTTCCAATTATCAACTCTAGACTGATAAAGTCACTTTAAATGTCAAATTTATTCTCCAGCACGGACTGACGAAATATATAATTCAAACCAGGGACTACTCAAACACAGGGATGGGAAACTAGGAATTTTTTACGAGGCTGGTCTTTTAGCAGCAGTAGAAAATAACCATAGACAATAAAGTAACACAGCATCGCTCTAATGAAAATAAGCGAGCCAGCCTCCTCAGCTGCTAAAAGACCAGCCTCGTAAAAAATTCCTTGTTTCCCGTCCCGGTGTTTGAGTAGTCCCTGATTCAAACCGATCACTTACAAGCCAGTATAGTAGAGAATGTAGACTTTGACGAGTGGTTGTTTAACAGTACGACGCCATTGTACTCTAAAACTAATGTTATATAGCAGGTTGTAGTCTGTCTATCTATAACAAAGTATTTACGAAAACTATTTTTATATTTGTTGAAGTTAGTACTAGTTTTATTACTATATTCTTTTATGTCCTTTGAGGATAAGAGTTAGTATTTTTTAGCTTCATAGCTGAAGAACCTAAAATTCGACGAGTACTAGCTTTTAGTAACAAAATTGTTAGAAATTAGAAATAAAAATAGTTAATATCTGCATCTACTGACTAGACTATCGGTTTGCGACAGTTGAAATTATGTTGGTTAATAAAATAAAATAATAAAATAGCTTCAGTTATTTGAGTGATGCCAATTGCAGTTTTCACTAACTATAATAATGCAATTATTGCGGGTAAGATTGCATAGCGTTAAAATATGACGAGAGTTATTATCGACGTACGTAATTCGAGAATCACAGTCGTAGCTAACTGTCAAAATAAGCTAGTTGCTAAATTTTCTTGCTGAACAAACGTGACACTTAACTCAATGGGTTGTAAATTAATAGATAAGCTTATAATTTTCGTGTCTGATACAAGCTACACCTTAAAAATCGGATCTATTGCAGCGCAGCTTAAAATAGTTTTACGCAATTTATCAACGCAGAAACCGCGTTTTTTACCACCTGTGTCCTTCTTTGTGGCTCCACGTTTTACGCTAGACTTGACAGGTACATCAGCATCTAGTTCTGAAAAAATTTAAGCATGCACATGAGCTAATTGGAGCTATTTGGGCACGTTCCTGTAGAACTTGACTGCCAACGGCCCAATCTCATCGTTTACTATTTCTTTCCGTGAATTTTCTTTCATAGTTATTAAACCATAATCCATAGCTTTTCAAAAAGCCGACAACCATTAGAGACAGTAAGCAGAATAAAATCGTACCTTATAGAGAATAAAGGCAATATAAAATCAAAACTTAGAGCATAACAGACGTACAAATCAAAATCCCAGCCATAAAATTTTCTCAGCAAGTTAATGCTTTGCAAAATTTGATACAAGAGTCTCTTGACTCACCAGTCTCATCCTCGATCTCAACGTGCTCGTAGAAGGTGATGCCGTTAATCGTGACACGGTTGTAGTTCGGCTCGTACTTTGGCGCCTCCAGTTTGAAGTCGCGGCATAACTTGTTGAGAATCACTGAGGGCGGCTGCTGGTCGCGCCACTTGTTGTAGCCGGCGCTGAGAAAGAATTTGTACGAGTTGTATTAATGATGACTTTTACAGGTGTCCTGAGGTAAGATTAGAACACTCGGTCTCGGTAGGCTTGGACTAGGTAATTGGAATCCCAATTTTCGGCAGCTATATGTAGGACCTTGACCGTTATGGCATACGTTTATTTATTGATGCCTAACCTTATGTTGCATACTGAAAGCTATTTGCTTAATTAAAGTGTCTTACCTGGCGTACTCAAGAGGCAAACCGCAAGTGGCTCGATGCTTGCTAAAAAACCGATTCTCCAAGTCGATTTTGGTCTCACCAATCAGATCGTCGCCAGACAGCATGTCCCAGTCCATGACTAGAATTTGAAGGTTGGACTCCTGTGGGAATTTTGCGTCAATCTCGAAACACTTGCCGAACACCGGGTTCAGCTGCTTAGGTATGTAGTTTTCCTTCTCGTTGATGGTCGTGCCTCCCAGCCGGATCAGCAGGTAGGGATCCGATTTCCCGTTGGGATCGGCCGGGTGCAGATCGATGCAGCGAATAACGTAGATGCGGACCAAGACTGAGATTGGATCATTCGATGGAAGGTCTTTGTAGAGTACAAACTGCGAAGGCATTGCAACTGGATTGCGAAATTCGTTCTCGCTAATTTGGTAGATGCAGATGTTGCCTTTGAAGGTGCCAACAACGCGACTTTCCGACGGTTCGTCATCGTCCTCCTGTTTGCCACGGTAGATCGGGAAGGACTTGAACGTCTGTTCGAATCCGCCAAAGTCTTTCACTTCTTCCAGTGGATTTTGGTAGATTTTAATGCGGCTAATCCAGCTGTTATCCTCTTGCTGTCCGACTTCGTAGGAGAGTTCGTCGTCTTTTTCGGCCAGGTACTCCGCCCTGGCGTCTTTTTTGAATGGTAGTTTGCGCGGCTTCTTCTTTTTTCTGAAAGTTTGGACAGTAATATTTCACTGTAAATCTATCTGCTCTATGGGCAGAGCAGTTTAGCGGTAAACGCGTCTAAATCTCGCCTCCTGGTTTGATTCCATGCGCAGCCGCATTCTTCTTCGCGGCTTGTGCACGAAAATTCACCGAGAGTTGTCTAGTGACGGTAAACCCCAAAACACAGAGTGTACATGCCTGACAATTACAAAGTCAGAACCGTTGTACACCCTGTGTGAGCGTGTTAAGTGCCCTCAGCGCTGGATGTGGGACGATATCGCCGAAGTTGTTTCTCCAGAGTGCCCACAACCCTTCTGAAACCAATATTATCAGTAAGCCCTTTCTAACAGGTTGAATATGATCAGCAAAATTTTTCTTGCATGGCTCGGGGGGTAAAGTAACTCTGTGGTAACGCATCTGGCCATCTTGCCAAATCTTTGGGGATTCGATTCTTAGCCACATAAGTCTTCAACTCTGGATTGTCGCGTGGTTAACGCTAGATGTAACTGTGATGGTGGGGTCAACCCTGTAGGCACAGAGTTGACGTCGAGAAAATCAGTGAAAACTATAGTGAGTGTGAGCCTAAGTACGTATCCTTGAGTATTTGCTTACTCAGATGTCAGCGCAATAATAATAATTAATTCCGACTGCTACCCTGATTTTCGATAACGTCAAACCCCCTCCCCCCTGCAAACTAACTAACCCGTCCAAGGTTCACTTTAGTTATTTATAGTAAACAAATCAACTTACTTTTTCTTGTCCTTCTTGTCTTTCTTGCCTTTTTTCTTTTTCTTTTTCTTTTTGTCGTCATCCTCCTCGTCACCTTCGGGTATTTCCACGAGTCCGGCTTTGTCGTCGGCTGCAATGTTTTGATTTACTGATTTACGAGGCTATACTCCAGTAGTAAAATAATAATATCAAAGCAAGCAGACAACCATATGGTGAGGATAATTTCAGTGGAGCAACAATTCTGAATGTTTAAATTTACCTTCGCTTTTGATCTCGACGTCAATGTCCTTAAGAATGTCGACATCTTCGTTGCTCTCTTCATCGTCTTCATCCTAAAAATAGAAAAAATGTTTTCCCGAAGAATTAAGTGTCGGCTGTTTGATCATCGTCATCGCTACTGTCACTCCGTATCCGATGACTTGTTCAGGGAATATTGGGACTTGTGATTAATCTTCAGTATAGAAGAATTGATTAAAGTCTGTTAGTCTAATTCTGAAGGTGCAAACACTTTGAAAGTGATCAAATCCTAGGTGCGCTTAATAAAACAAGCTTGATGAGCATGTAGATATACCACTTTTTCTTGGTATTGTCAGTGTCGAGACTTTTCAGGAATAAAATTTAAAAATGAAACAGAAATGTGGCCAAGGCAAAAGCCATTAGCTTATGCTTGAAATTCGGTTCTCGGCGAGATTTGAATATTTACCCTCGTAACAGCTTAGCATGTTGAGAGCAAGCCGCGAATTAGCACATCAATAGCATAGAAGTTCTTGTTATAAGCTTTAAATAAAGTGACTTCATTAGAAACGAGTACTAATCGCCTGCGTCGTGGGTAAGCTACGCTCGTAGTACGTTTGTACATGTAGCTGTTTCGTAGAAAGCAGAATATAAGCTAATATTTATAAGAACCGATTTCTTGTAAATAAAATATTTGAATACGCGGAGAAGTCAATTTAAATGCTTATAACTGTCTTTGCTCTTTAACTATCAGCTATCTGTGTATGAACTATGAAGTATCTTTGTGCCAGTCATGAAACGATTGAAGGCTTTATAACAATAAGCCTGAAATCTCTAGTCCCATTGAGCATCTATCTCCATAAAGGTAACTTAAAGAATAAAAAAACAAACGAATAAAACTAACGAACGAAATTCTTCGTCCAGGAAAACTTGTCTCATGTGTAAACCCCCTGCTGAGATTGAAAATTGATACGAGCTACCTGCAACTAGAGCCAAAAGTTGGTAATTAAGAAGCATGAAAATTCTCTATTTTTTAAAACTTCTTGTACTCATTGATAAAAACAACAAACATGCATTAATTAAACTGTCGTTTAAGCAAGGTCAAAAGTTGCATTTAAAGATCGTTAAATATTGAAGAGCCCAGATAAATTAACGCTTAGTTTCAGTCCAGCTGTAATTAATGTATTGTTAATCTGTTAATCTACTGCTGCTAATATCATCAAAAAGAATTTTCCGATTATTAACACTGCGTGCGCTTGTGAAAAACATATAGAAACTAAAAGTGAGATTTTTCTCTCACAATGAGAGCTATACAAAATAAAATTAACTCAAATCATATCTGATTAAAAATTTTATGTGGGTGAATTTTCATGCCGGTTTTTTACATTTATCTTGGATGCTTTCTATGTATAGAATCTAGACAGAAGATTATTCAAAACATAATGGAACAAATGATCCGTAATGATTCTAAATGCTCGAAATGAATCTGCTGGGTTTTGATTCAAAAATCAGAAGCTATTAGGTTCCAAAAAGTCTTAAACCGTTTTGCGACAGAACTTTAAGGCTAATAAAGTTAATAAAAAGTGGTAGATCTAAGAGGTGTATTGGTGTGACGATGCGGCCACTAGGAAACCAGACTCAGCACAAAATATTGGCTCCCAATATCTACTAGTCGATTTTTTAATCGTGATCTGCATCTAAATTTTGCTATCGCAGCAGCAATATTACTTGTTGAGCTGTTGCCAGCTTTGAGTACATCATTCGCGCTCCGACAGCAAATGATAGCAAGGCGGTGCCGGGTTTAATCTTCTGCCGAAAGTCCTTCAGAAAAAGGCAGACGAAACAAATGTTTGAAATTTTTTTCAAAAAAACTATGTAGCTGGGAAAGTATTACTGTCAACCAGGTTTGATGAACACCACAGGCAATTATTATATGATTCCTGTGCACAGAATATTACACTGATAACAAACTTAGGGAAATCACCGTTGTGGAATGAAAAAAAATATTTATTAACAGATTACAGAACCGATAAAAAAGTGATGTCAGAACTTCTACGAGCACAATGCATATACAAGCGTAGGTCTTGTAATTTAGCTGGCTGATTAACTCAAAATGTGCGATTTTTCTATTTAAACTTGTCAAATCGATCATTTTCAGTTATGAATTATCGAATAATGTAGACTAGTTCTCAAACCCAGTAATTCAATGTTTTTAATTCTCGTATTTAATTTACTTTGGTGATTACTGTAAGATCAAATATTTATTTAGCTATCTAATTTTGTAAACTGTCATCAACCTTCTGCAGGTAAAGAGAGTAATGCTTTCTTAATTCATAGAATTTACTAAAACAATGGCTTATGGTTACTTTAAAATAATTATCGAGCTAACATACTTCTCAGTCTTCTTCTCTATAACTGTACAAAACGTCTCATTTATGCCATACCACGTTGTTAACGGCATTGGATATAGAACACTACTAGCCAGAGTACCTATATATAGATTACACAAAGAAAGAGGCTCAGAATACCCAAAAAAGTCTGATTCAGTTCGTAAATTATTTTAGAATACAAAATAAGGTGAATAAAAATCAAAGGCGTGTTTTCGGTAAAAGCTAAAATGACGAGCGTATCGGCCTTTGCTAACGTTATTTATGCTTGTCGCGAATAAAGCGTCGAGTTATTGTTAGCTATCGTTAGCTAAGGCAAGTTTGTGTCAGAAAGCCAAATTTAGAAATATTTAACGTATTCACCTCGACAAATTTCTGAAATGAGAAAAGGCAACGCCAGCAGGCAAAGCGGAAAAGTATAGAGATATGCTTGCAAAATAACTTCAGAACCATGTTATCCGCTCATATAACCTATAAGATACCAGCATGCATCGTAGTGGCGAAAATAGCTACGCATTTAAATAAAAAATTAATTCTACATTCATTTAATATGCATGTATAAGTACTAAATATGATTGTTTTTGTTATGCTGTGCTTGCTAAAGTCCTTCTTTTTCCTATTTAGCCTTAGGTAAGCTATATAGAATTTTCAATACAAATATTCTGATGAACTTGAAAGAAAAGTTGAAGAAAAACACACGAAAACAAATACAGACAAGCAAAACGGGATATATACAGTTATATAATCAATATGCAGGTTAGTTAAACTATATAGTTTAGCAGATAATCATGGGAGATGTACATGTAGATGCAAAAAACAGTGCAAACTTGTGCGAATAACAATTTGTATCATTCGATTGCTAAAAGTTCAGCGTAGTTTTTCTAATTTAAGCTCATCATTACACACAAAACATTTGTATCTCACCTGGTCCTCCAGGTCGTCAATGGTGGCGTAAAATCGGCTCCACCAATCCAAATCCTGAAGATCGTCTTTACTTGGTGGCTTCTTCTTTGGTGGGAGTTTCAGTTCCACCGGCTGAAAAGTTAAACAGTGTAGTGATAAATTTAACGGGACACTCAGCAAGGTCTTTTCGAGAAACCAACCATAGGACAAGATCGTGACCAAGCGTCAGAAAATAGTGCTCTGTGTCTAAAATTGTCTCTTAAATTACAGTTTTTACTGGTACTTAGCTGAAATCTGGTTCAGGGAAGTTTTAATATACGAGTAATATACTATACAATAAGTATAAATTCCTTGGGCCGACGCTCGTAAAAGAAGCTTTGACCATTGGCATAAACCCTCTTCCAGACAATCCTCTCTTTCTATTCATTCATCCACTGAAACTTTGCAAAATGGATAAGTGAAAATATAAGTACAGTTTTGTACTAGTGAGACAACATAACAGTGAACAACGGTTCTGTGTAGATTATGGTTTGGGTTTTAGTGTTCGAGACTAGATTTTTTCATTGTTTTTTACCAAAACATAGGGCACAAACATATTGTCCCACGAATGTAATTTTAGTATACTTATAAATTATGGTTTCAAAGCGTGGAATAATGAGCGTATATCTTGGGACAATGATATCTTCCTATAGCTGAGACAAGCAACAAGCTTTGGCAATTGACAAATTGCTGTTTTGATCATGCATGTACATACAGAAATAACAGCCAAGCCAGTTTGTCGCTTGTCATGAGATTTACACATCAGTCTATTATAAAACAAAAGTCCAGAGCAATTTCAAGCTGGTCATTTGGGAATCTTTTTAATGTCTACTCTGTCTGGCATACAGCAGCTTCAGCCGAAACTACGGTTTCTTACCCCACCGGGCCGAGTCTCCAGATCCAGGTTGAGGTCTCGCCCACCGGCCGCCAGAGGCTTTCGCCCATCGATGCCAGCAGTCGATGCCCGACCGCCCATCAGTGGTTGACGATCTGCGCCAGGCTGATGAGCCGGACTGGCCTCCGGACTGCTGATCGGTCCAAGTGACGAAGGTCCCGGATGATTATTCTCCTCGCCCGGCGGTCGCATATCCTCGAGACGGATGTCACCAGGCTGGGCGGCTACGAGAACCGCTGGAATCTCGCAGGAGCCAACGGCTGACATCCCGGTGCCTAGCTGCTGCTGCTGATGAAGCGGCGGCAATGCGGGTGAAAATCGAGCAGCCGACGAGGCTTGAGAAGCTTTTCGCGACGCGCCCGACGGTCCGGGTATCATCGGAATCATCATCGTCGACCCGGACGATGGTCCGGCAGCACCGCCGGCCGGCATGAAGTCCACAGTGCTGCCATCGGCGTGAACCCGGCCAGTGAGCAGTCGAGACGAGGACAGCAGGCTGCCGGACGGCTTCGACTTGGTGGCTGGTGCAGCCGATGGTTCCTCGTCTGTATCGTCGTTAAGGTTGAGACGGAGGCGGTTTTCAGCAGTTAGATTTAAACAATATATAAATATAATAAATTCACTGGAATACACGACAATTAAATGCTTGATGATGATGCTTGTTGAATAAACTGTTTTTATATCTGATGGTCAAATACATGTATTTCGCCGTGCTAACGTGAAGTTATTATCAAAAAGCCATTCATGAAATGCATATGTTGATTCTATGACCATTTGCTAAAAAATAAGAGATGGGTCGCTAGAAGTTAAGATAGAAATCTATAGTCTCTAACGTAACTTGAATTTCAAAAAACGGTTCATTCTCTAGAAAATAAGTGGAAAAATAATAAAAAGCAACTATACGCCTTTGCCGTGCATTGATAAAGTAGGTATCGAATCACTCAAGCCCGCCAACCAAAAGAGTTTGACAAATTCAAATTTCTAACACGATTAACCTCCGTGCAAGCTCTATAACGCATTGGTTATTTAACGTGAACAGAGTGTCCCAGGTGCAGCGGCGGCGATAGATTCTAATATTATTTAAAGCAGTAGAGTATTCGAAGCAATACGAACTACATGCTGCTCTGCAGCTCGTAGAGCTATTTACATTCAACTTCCGAGTGCACGGTTGCCATAGTGAGGCGTCTTAAGCCAGTCAGCAGCTTTCCACTGCTAGCGCCTTTGGCCCCGCTCTGAAGAGCCTCGCGTTGGCCTGTTGTTGTCAGTAGATTGTCAATCATTTTACCATGTAGCTCGTAAAACCGAAACCTTTTGCAGATTGGAATATCTAAATGTACTCGGAACTTTCACCAGTTATGAATATTAGATGAGGAAGGTCATTGTCACCAAAAAATCTTTTAGTATGAACCATTAACACAGCAAGGAAATGGTAACAGCTTTGCCACAGGTAAACAGAATTTTTGTCTACTATTGTTGAGACTAACGCAAATAGGCCAGATTATCGAAGCCTTCCGAGCCAAGAAGCTTAGCTTTGCTGTCGCTGAATAGGCCGAACTTTTTGCGCAACGACATTGTCCGGCTTTTCCGCTTCTGCGGCGCCGCCGTCGTGACTGTCGCTTTGGAAGCCATGGAGAAATTACTTGCTTCAAGCGGGATAGTAAGGGCATTGCTAGTACTCAGGGAAAGTACGATATGGCTTTATGACAAATGAATGACAGCTCACGCTTTAGTGCTCAATCTCATAATGTCTAGCATTTCAAGCATAACAGTGAATGTCAAAGAAACGAACCAGCTCCTACTCTACCTTTTTTCTCCGTTTCATCGCGACGGATGTACTTTAGCACCGAGGCAATCACGTGATTGCCAACTAGGACGGTGCGACCAAACTGGCGACAGTCTTCGCACTGGAACATCAGCGGAGGCCAATACCAGCGGTTCTCGGGTAGCATCTGCGGGAAAATTATCAAGCAGTTAAGCAGTCTGCAAACATTTGTAAATTGTCCATTGACTGGAATGCTTTGAGGCGACAGGAAGGCGTACTACTTTTAGTACAGTCTTAGGATGATTGAAACCTAAAAAAACTCTCAAATCCTTTAGACTCAGAGTATGCATGAACCTGAAGTCATAAAAGGTGACTAGTGACGTACGAGATCCAGACATTTGATGTTGTTCGGAAAATTTGGCTTGGCCTTGCAGCTCTCGATCATGTCGCTTTGCAACTGCTTGCCACCGAACTCCATGGTCACTTTTGGACTTTCGACACTTTGAAACTGAATCTTGGCTAGTTCGCGGACGCCCCAGAATAGAATCTCGATGCGATAGTGAGCTAGGTTCGGCCTAATCGCGGGCGGAACCGGGATGAACTCCGGTTGGCGACCTTCCTCGACCTCGATCTCGTGGGGGCGCAGGTCGTCCGCGGTGGGGACAAAGTCGGGCAGGCATTTGTCACCGTCCAGCTGAATTAGCTCGAATGCGGCCAGCAGTTCGCCGGCGTTCAACTGACCTCGGTAGATCTCCCACCAGTCCAGGCGGGGCGGCCGGTACGTGTCCCCCGGCCCATTGTACAGCGTAACCAGCGGCTTGCAAAAACAGCGGCCAAGAAATTCCGACTTGCCCTACAGTATTTTGCGTTGAGTTTGACAATTTTTTACTTGAAATTTTGTAGAGGTTTTTTGTTAGATTACTCGTTTTTTGTTTAAATAGCCGACAAAACCAATATAAATTAGATAATCATGATAGTTCGTTAGCTATATAAACTGTAATTATTTTTAATAGCTAATAGACCTGCTAGAGAAATAGTTTTATTACGCTATATATATACACATACATACATACATACAATTCGGAATATGCATGCAAATAGAGAAATGCAACTAGCGCCATATGCCAGCCGTACGTACCATTTAAAGTGTTTCTACCTTTTGTTTTAATATGCCCAGAAAGCTAATACACAATAGATTAAATGGGAAGCAAAGACCAAAACGAAAAAGGGGCCATCACTCTTAACTTCATACAGTCAATTTTAAATGGTTAAAATGGAACCCGAAAATGAACTTTCTCCAGGGAAATTTTTCCGGCTAAATGAAGATTTTTCCAGGAACGATAATTCCTAATCTCCTTAATAGAAACATTTTCAAAGATAAAGGGTGTGAAGAATGTAAAAAAATGGTACTTTGAGGAAAAAATTAGTGACAGTATTCTATCAAATTAGAATAGGTCATATCGAAAAAATCTGTAAAAAATTCGCAAAGTAAATAAAGCAGCCGCTAATCCATGTAAGGCATACGAGCCTTACATGTATGATTATTCACTGCACCAAATAGCTCGTACTATCCGCATTTAGATAAAACAGATAGTAAACTATTTAAACATGGGCTGAAAGCCAATAAATGAAAGAAGTTAATATTTTTATCACGACACCAAATCGTGCTTTTGTAATTAAAAGTTACAATAATTAAATTTACCGATGCCTGCAAATCAACGGAGATGATTAAGTTTGTATTAGGTAAAATTAAAAAAAAATATTTAGTTATATAGCTATAGCTAGTTATACCAGGTAATACTTGATATAATCTCAAAAAATCAACAAGCAAAAAAACCGAACAACTTTTTAATAAAATCATACCAATGAAAAACTAGGTTTCTAGGGAGCTAAACTCTAGCACGACAATTTAAGTACGCATATTACCACTGTTCATGCAATAGGGCGCTAGATAATATACTCACAGTTTGCTGTCCACCGAGCACCGAAGTCTGTGAGGATAGGAAAAATGATCAGGGGTGCCAATGAAGTGCACTTGTAAGAAGAGATTTGTTTTGAAGGCAAGAGCTCTACTACGCTCGTATAAAAGAAACAATCACCGATTTTTTTTACGTGAAACCGAATCCATTTATCAGCACCTCTGAATAGTATAAGTAATTAAAGCCAGTACCAATAGACCCCAATTAACCAATTTATTTAAAAACAGATCAGATTTAAATCGCTACTCTATACAGTGTAGGCACGTACAAACGGTAGTTTTATTTTCTAGAAAAAAAATGGTGAAAAAGTAGCAAATAATGTATAAGTACTCAAAATGATCAACTTAGACTTTTCATGAAAACGGAAAAGAACATTAAAAATTAAATATTTTTTTAGAATGTGCCCTTAGAGCAGCAGTACTGTACGATGTCTTTGGTATTAAAATTCTTGCATTTGTTATACGAGCGTATTTGCATTCAGCTTGTGATTTAGCCATTAGACTGCACGATACAACTAAAAGGATTAGGCCTTACGCATAGTAGGACTACCTAATCTCGTCATTCCTATTCAACTTGTTAAGGATATTCTTACGCATTTATGCATTATCATATTGACAAGTTCTTTTTTACTTTGCAGGCAGTCTATATAAACCCCAACTTTTGCGATTCTCTGAGGTACGAAAATATGCAGGTACATTGTCTGGATCAACAGGTACAAAAATAATTCCTGAATAGTTAGTTACTCACCACTTGGTCTTCGTCGAAAATCTCGACCACAATGACCGGCGGATGGTCCTGAACTGTCACTTCGTTCAGATAGAACACCACCGGACTGACAATCATGGTCCGGTCCCACATGGGACTCAGGGACTCCTCAATGACGTGAGTGGTGACAACCTGATCGTTGATGATGATGCGGGCGAATGCGTCGGACAGACCGGACTCATCGGACCCAATCAGATTGCGGGCCATAAAGATGTAGGCTCGGAACTCGAAATAGCTTTTCTCCGTGTACACAATTTCGCTCGGTGGCCGACGGTACTTGAATGTGTCTACTACGTAGCCCTCCGGTACCGTTGTCCTATAGTGCTTGATGTCCTTCAGCAAGCCGAGCCACAGGTACATTTTCAGCTGGCATTGCAGCGACCAGCCGCCCTGTCCCATGCCTTTGCGACCCGGTTTGCGCAGGAACAGCGTGACAACTTTGCCGCAATCCTTGCCCTTCTCCTCCTCGGAAAGCGAATGCAGAATTTGGCGCGCCGGGATGCGAGCAAAAGCCAGACGCTGACCGTCGGCAATCAACCAGACGAAGACGTCTGGGAGAGCGTGCTGCGGATCAACGCTCAAGTCTCTAAGCAGCTTCACCAGCGCACGACACTCCTTGAGCCGGCCAGACACATTGTCGCTGCTAATCAGCTGAGCTCGCATACTCTTCGCTTTGATCTTCATCTTTTCCAGCTGCACTCGAATTGTCTTCTGGCGCTGCATGTCCAGCAGGGTTTTGCCGGCCGAGCCGCGGCAGGAGCGAATGGCTAGCGACGCTTTCTCAAGATTGTCTAGCAGGGTTTGCAGTGCCCGCTGCAGTCTCTTCAGAACGCCGCGCTTCTCTCGGTTCACGAGTTCTTGCATCTCTTCGATCTCCATTTCCTGTTTGTGGAGAAAAAGTCGCAAGTCGTTTTCTTCCGGAACAAAAATGCCTATTTCATGGAAAGCTCAATAAAAAAAGGATCACTCACAAACTGGGTATAGAGCTTCTCTAGAATGTTCGGTATGAACATCCGAGGTCGATGATCTTCGTAGTTGCAGCGCATGTAGAGGCAGGGCTTCTTCTCGTTGAATGGCACGTGATAGTACTCATTCTGGGTTAGTGTTGGCGTCATTGGGTGGCTCACAGAATGGCACCACATTGGCAGAATCTTCTTTCGGTCTGCGGATTCAAAAGTTTTCAAGAAAATATCAAACAATTATTATACTAAAATGATATACTAATCAGGACTCTTGGTTATAGCGTTTACAATTAACGGAAACGCGAAAGCAAATATTAAAGACTACTTCAAGTTTAAACGGCAGGACCTATTACATTAATTTACTAATAAATGAGCATCACAAATCACAAACAGTTTTGTCCACTTTGATGTGCAGGAGAGAGCTAACAACATTTTGGTTGATAATGTCACAGATGACGCACACAGATAAAATTAAACTTGTTGCTTGAAAAAGAACTTTAATTATTTTGCAAAAAATACCTTGTGTGTTGCCTATATGGTAACTAGACCTTAATGCAACCTAAGTAATTTCTTTCTCTAAAAAGTTTTACCAAATTCAAGTACTTCTTTCTGCAAAACTTAAAGCAGCTTATGCCTGGCAAATGACATTAAGCACAGCTTGGATATGGATATGTGTGCTTAATTGAATTTTTTACAGCCAAGTAATCGCAAACGAAAACTACTAACAAAATAATCGACGTAAGCGAGTTTTTACAGGATTCGGTTTGGTGTGCAAAAGTGAGCAAGGGTGAAGTTTAGATTACGAATATGAGGACGGGTTGGTAAAATATTTATTCGCTCTAAATGTCATGGAGTACAGACCGAGAGTAGTTGTAATATTTTTGGTGGACTGTAAACATTATATTTTGTTTTAACGAATTCAAAAACCAATAAAAACGATATGTAAGGAAACTTCTGCAACCGATTTTAATATAAATCAATAACTCTTTTTCAAATTAGTAACTGATTACTACAAGTATCGTAATAAAGGGAACGGGACACCGAGTTTATAGCAAAACAAAAGACTAAAGAACAATTAGTATGACACCTACTACTACTAGCAGCCTTGGAGGCTCTCGACATTGCGTCGAATGGTGCTAAAATAAGAAAGAAGAAGATTCAGGAATAAAGAAAGAGCTTTGATTATAAAAATGTTTAATCTAGCTCGTATGTAAAAATTGTTTTTAAGGCACTGCAGGCTGCCTGATTCAATAAAAAAATTCCAATTGAAATATAACATCGTTCAAAAATCTAGAAATTTCCTCACTTGGATCTGTGTCCTCCTCGTCGTCCTCAAACGCTTCGTTAAAGTTTCCATCAATTCGATTTCCATAGGTGCCTGTAATAAAAAATGTGAAATAAGAAATGTTCTACTCGTACCACACCCACCTCTGCACTTTGAATTGATCCAACTTCATGAATCCGAACTCACCGATGGAGAGCTCAAACGCCAGCGGCTTGGCTTTCTTGCCGATTTCTGCATCGATAGCGCCGGCTTCGTAGATGACGCCAACCAATAGAAAGTCTTCCTTCTTGCCGGCGACAGTCTGTGATCGAGGAAGAAGAACCGCAGATTACTTTTTTTATTTGCGCGCCTGGGCAGTTTTACGATATAGCTATTCTATGGCTAATTTTGATTTCACCAGCAAAAGCCATAGTGAGACTGGACCGTCGATGGTCGCCTTCACAACAGTCTAAACCACAGTAGGGAGTTGGAAGAAAAAATTACAAAAGATATGATGAAGAGAGATTCAAGCATAAGTTAGAAAGTCGAGTTGTGCGACTGGGCACAACCGTTCATAGGGAAGAATCGATACTACGCTCGTATACTGTATGTAGAACTCGGTCGGACGGCATAAAAAATCTGTTTCTGGACGCAAAGTGTCTTTACTAATTATCTTTTAAATCAGTTTCTGTTGGTTGTAAAAGTTCTAATTTTGCTTGCAAAAAGCTTGAATTTGGTGAAAAGTGCAACTCTGCTCGATTCGTTAAATGTACTTTAGTCACACAATGCATGACGACTCACATCTGGTACCGGATGAGTCGAAGCGACCCTAGCCCCAGAAGTCAGGCCAGAATTATCCGTCTTGACTTCTGTCTTTATGGCCATCAACAGGCGGCCCCTGTAGGCGACACCTTCGCCAAGGCCGAGGTTCAACTCCTCCTTGGGGTGGATCATGTTTTCGTAGCTGTAGTTACGCGGAGTGCCGTAAAGATTTATCCATGACGGTCCAAATGTAGGCATGAAGCCTGGAAATATGATATTAAGTTGACTTGGCTATGATATTAAGGGGTTGGCCTTCATGGTTGCGAATCCAGCGACAGCCCACCAAACATTTTCATTTGCAAGGTCCAAAGGTCGTTCTTTGCACATGCATAAATCACCACACATTTGCTACGCTCAGACGATACAATAAATCTTATAATATTAATAGAATTTTTTGCCTCAGTAGCAGATTACAATAAAAAGCTTTGATTTCAGGGAAAACTTGCATTTTCAAATGTTATATTTTTAAAAAATGAAAAACCCAGTTTCTTTATTACTCAAAGCCACCACAAACCTAGCGCGGTACAAACTTAGTCTCAGACAGGGGCTCTTACTTCGAAGACACAAAATTTGATAGTAGTAAATTGCTAATTTTTAAACTCACCGCTCTCGGCGTCGTTCATAATCTGATTGAGGTCAATGAAGTGCGTCGCGATGCACTCGTTGTAGACGGTGTCCCAGTCGTAGACGGAGATTCGAACCCGGTTGCACAGCGGCGGAAACATTTCAGTGAACACGATCGCCTCATTCCACTGTGGATCGTACGTGTTCTTTTTCGACTTCGTCTTGCCCTGCAATAATTTAGACGGCAATTTTGATACGTCCGCAAAAACACTCTGCAGGTTTGTTATAAACAATGCATTTGTACGGAGTAAATAAGTTAATTTGACTTTTGAAGCCCAAATTCTGCATCATTCCCGTTAAACTTATGTCAATGTTAAGCTACGCACTCGTACGTTTGTTATGTCAGTTCTTGGTTCATCTGCACTCGTCTGTTTACTCTGTTTTCTCTCCCTCAGTCCCGTTCAACGTTGTGAATTCTTATCTCTCTCCCTCGCCGCCTCTGATTGGCTCTTCAATCTCCCCTCTTTCCTTAGTCGCGCACTCCACCCCTCCTTTTCTTACTTGCGCTCGAAACACCCTCAAAACCCATTTTGGGCTCTGCGCCCTACTTACTGTCTGTCTGTTTTGTTTTAAATCCTAATTTAAATAGTACTCTTAAATTTCGCTAAAACGCTTTACATGCATGTAAGATAAGTTAGTTATAAATTTTATTATAAAATTAGTCAAAACACTCCAAAAAAACTAGTTTACAATCTAGCTGTCTAATTAAAATTCGGAAAAGCTCACCGAATGTCCAGCAAAGGAAACCTGAACGTAGGGATCAGCTAGTGGCTTTGAGTCGCCCGTGATTGCCTGCTTGATAGTGGCCATGAAATCGGTGTTCATCTTGGGCAGATCTTCGGCCCGATAGATTCTAACGGAGATTTCAGCGTTCTGGCGCTTGATTGGGACACCGCTGGGCAGCAACAGGTTGCTGCATAAGTAGGCACCGACGGTGTGGGTGTACAAAACTGTAGCTATAATTATGAATTTGAAATACATAAATAGATGAAGAGACACTCACGCTTCAATGTCTTCTTCATCATTGGATTTCGACTTTCTGGTCTGAGTCTGGAATGCACCAAGGTTGGTCTTTTTAGCTTTGCAAATATTTTTTTCAAAGTTAGCGAGTTTTTTTTACCAAGTTTCAGGCAAACGAAAAATGTTGTTGAGTTTGTAATCAGTATGAGAACTAGAACTATACTGACGAATGAAATACTTTCACAAGAAGGAAGATAACGATGCTGACATACAAAATGCTAATAATCCTGGAAGTGTTCAACGCAAACAGTCCAACACATTTCTTGTTGTGAAATTTCAACTTAAAAACTAATGCAATCTGTTGTTCTCTGGTCTGGATCTGCGAGATCTGAGAGAGTAAGAGAAAAAAGCTAAACTAGAAACAAAAAATGGGAAATACTGAAGTATGCGCTATAGATCAGTTGGTACCATGACCAAACTGGTGGGTTGGTCACGTATTCATCACGTTCACGTATTTCAAGAGAACTACAATATACTGTAGACGCGTAAGACTTGATAAGAAAAACGGGGGGGGAATGCAAGAAACTGACAAATATTTATAGCAAAACCTCGGCGAGAAAAAACTCGGAGGAAGAACTTCGCTGCGGGAATCTTACAGTGGAAAATTCTCCTGCTAGGAAACTTTGCAGCGGGAGAACCTCACTGCGGGAGAACCTCACTGCGGGAGAACCTCACTGCGGGAGAACCTCGATGCGGGAGAGCCTCACTGCGGGAGAACCTCACTGCGGGAGAACCTCGATGCGGGAGAGCCTCACTGCGGGAGAACCTCGATGCGGGAGAGCCTCACTGCAGGAGAACCTCACTGCGGGAGAACCTCACTGCGGGAGAACCTCAATGCGGGAGAGCCTCACTGCGGGAGAGCCTCACTGCGGGAGAACCTCACTGCGGGAGAAACTCACTGCGGGAGAACCTCAATGCGGGAGAGCCTCACTGCGGGAGAGCCTCACTGCGGGAGAACCTCACTGCGGGAGAGCCTCACTGCAGAGCCTCACTGCGGGAGAACCTCACTGCGGGAGAACCTCAATGCGGGAGAGCCTCACTGCGGGAGCCTCAACCTCACTGCTCACTGCGGAGAACTGTCACTGCAGACTCACTGCGAGAAAAACGTCCTGCAACTTGGAGAAACTTTCTGAAGGGAAACCCCTCTAGGGAAAACAACGAAGAGACCCAAGAAAACTTTTAATTTTATTGGCTGCCTTAGTTTGATTTTCTTTTTGTTTAGTTTTTCCTAAAATATTGATAGTGATTATATATACGCAAATGTTTAAAATACTTCGGAGTATTAGTTTAACAGCTTTTTATTAAATCGCGCTGCAATAAAGTAAAATTATCGGCCTTCCAATCGAATTAAGGGACTGATCCTAACCAGTGCGATTAAAACAATTGTCGAATAAGACAAGTTAACAAGTTAAATATTTTAGGCAGAAGCTAGGAAGCTAAGAAGCCCCATCAGTATAAAATTGCCAGTTAGTCAGGACACGGGAACGGTAATTAGGTGGAATTTAGCTCAGCGTGAGGTAGCGAATAATAATCAAATATTGAGCTGTTCAAATTTTGCTTTCTGTTTTTGTGTAGAAATCGAAATAAATTGATGTACATCGTCATACCAAAATAATATTAATAAAATTAAGGATAAAAAGAATAATGTGTAAGTAGAATGTGAATGCAGTTTACAGTTTTACCTATATATGTAGAGGTTTAAATTGTGCTCTATTGAAGGCATGCGAAGATTTGAAATAGCACCTAATAACAGTAATAAGTACTCTGGAAGTCTCAAGAGTTCAAATGAAAGATCGCAAATTCTAAAAAAATATTTCTGTTATGGATTCCGCCTGGTCGAAAATAGGCTTTGGTTTACAAAAATCAACGTACCTTCGGTCGCGACTGAAAGCGAAAAGAAATCGATGGCAGCAGATTTTATGCAACAAATTATGCAATGACAATGTTTTTGGGGAAAGCAAAAAGCAGGTTACATAAGTTCTAGCAGTGCAACATTTTGCCTGTGCAGATTGTATAAAAACTTATAGTCGCCATTTTCTATAGTCGCTACTGAACTTGAACCTTAAGTAGTAGCTAAAGAATGTGCAGTGTTACAAAGGTTCAAGCGAAAATATGCTTCCGAAAATGAAACCCAGACCCTTTAAATAGCATTGATTACTTTTTACGATGCGTGCGATTTGTACTAATATACGTGTAATTCATTGTGGTGCCCATTTCGTAGAAATCATAATAAAACACTTTCAAACGTCAAAAGACCATGCTTTGTAGTTAACTACTAACTACGCTCGTACTTAGTAGTTTGAACGTATTTTATTTGACTTTTACTGTTTAGAACTAAAATATGAATATATCGACTTCAATCGTAAGAAACCGCTTTAAATATCTAGCTGTTAGCTTCGATTTTTTGTTTGCTGTTGCGCTTCAAGGTATGTAAAATAGCATCAACAATTTACTGCATGGCTGCTGTGACAAAAATCACAATAACTGTAGATTCAAACCAATGTTTGATCCACCAAAGAGATTTATAGTCAAGCCCATGTTAACCCTGTTGCCAAAAAGTCGACTGTTATGAACTCTTAATTTAAAAAATGGATGCTTGGAATATTATGCTTACTTCATCCAGATATCAAATGGTCTTTTGACTGATACATATGAATCATACTAGTAGTTAGACTTATTCTTCTACAGGTGCGTGAATCAAAAAATTTTCATAAAATACATATCCTGCTACGCAATTGCATAAAAAAGAAACTTCTACCTCAAGATTACAAAGAAGCAGTAAAGCAATAGTTATTATTATTCGAATGTAATAAACCGCAACTGTTCCAATTGCTACAAGAATATAACAAAACGTTTTTTGTATCTAGAGACTACCTTCTTTGGGTCCTACAATAGGCAAAAAATTATATTACTTTACTGTTTAGTACACGCGGATATCAAAAGTTTACAAACAAGGAAAGTAACTATCGCTGCAACGTCGAAAGCCACAATGAACGCTTCGTTGGCTTTCTAGTTTTTTTTCGATTCCAAACGAATACGACGTACAATACTCGACAGAGTAAAGCAAAATTCTGACTCAAAGAACTAACCCGACTTCTAAACAGGAAAACGTGGGTGTAAAGAAAATATGCCTCCATTTAGCAAGTAGCAAGACGCTTGTAAGTAGTTTTGGTAAAACAGGTGAATTTCGAATATTAATAACGGATTGCTAGACACTATGGTGCGTGACGAACGGCTATTTTTGGAAAATTCTAAGAAAAAACATAATGCAACTGCTAGTAGTATAAATGGGTTATCCAATGGATGTAATCTAAGTTCTTAATGAATGAAACGCAGAAGTTAAAATAAAAGACTGTTTCGCATACCTTCATCTGTTCGCCCTTCCCAATCACGTTGATGTCGCATTTAACGTAGCCTTTCGGACCGCCCAGAATGTCTTTGGGATCGATGAGGCAGGCCCACTTGTGGAAGAACATGTGGTCTGGAAATTGATGCAAAGTTTTATTTTCGCTTTGATTGCAAATAGCTGCGACGTACGCTCGTAAATAAACTAAATACACAATATTTTTATGTCAGAACCTATATAACATTTATTGATATGTGTATGAGATAATAAAGCAATCGCGAAATATATCTGTTTAAGAACCTTTTTTCACATTTTGAACGAAGTCAGTCATAATGACGAATCGGGGAATGAAGCAGTGGGTGACCAAGTTGCGGTAATGCGTGTAGAAGGCCGAGCAGAGTTGCGGGCGACAAGCGTTGCAGAGCCTACACTCCGTGTGTAATTCAACACTATTGCACAGATTTTAATAAGCAATGTGAAGGCCGACTGCTACGTGTAAGGAGTGACCATTAGTTGCTGTTTAATCCCTAAACGATTTGAAACGTCAAATGGGATTTCAAACATAAAATTTTTAAGCCCAGATTGCAAAGCCATGGTTGGAACTTCCTGAAAGTAGTCAGGTCTTCGAAGCTTCTAACATTTAAGCTTCGAAGTTGAGACGTGTTTTCGAGTTGCAACTCTTACTTTTTGCTTCATAAATCAATTTTTAGAGCAGACTTCGTGACAGTAATTTAAGGAAACTGGGTACTAAAAGCAGATCTATATATTAACACGGGATAATTATTCATGAGCAGAAGAGAATTTTAAGGCGATATATTGCAAATGAGCTGTTTGTATCCTATTGCTGCATAAATAGGGCTTCAGTTTCGCTATTCCTGAATGATACTTTTATGCGTAGGAAGGTTCATAATTTATGAACTATTAACTTATTACATATATCTTAAAATTGAGTCAGTACATGAGAACTTCTAGTTGCAAAAAGAATACGCCCAGTAATTTTTCCAGTCAATTGTTAACAAACAAACTCAAGTTTATTTGCTGGTATAAGCACTTTTTAATCCTGATTTTAGTTTTATGAACTGTAATCACTGTTTCAAGACGGGTTTCATAATTAACCCAGTTCATAAGTAATAAATCAGTATGCACCTACCTTGCGCATTGTAGACGGTGCGAACGTCGAGTCGAAATTCGCCAATTAGATCGCCAGAAAACAGCCTAGAGATCATCATTGTGCCTTTGTTCAGCGCCTGAAATGTTTTCAGCCAACTAGGAAAGTTAATCTGAAGTTTTTCTCTCAACTTGAAGTTGGTGTAGTTTAGGAGTTAAAGATAGCAATGCTTTGTTGAAAGTTCAAGATAGCTGGACGACTTTAATTTTATTGCTTGGTGTAGTGCAGCAACAGTTGAAAGAACTATCTTAAGTCAAAGACATTCCAAAACAGTCCAAGACTGAGGAGGATTTGGTGACGTTCGACGACGTTTTTTTTATAATCGGGGATGGTTTGGTTACATTTGATGATTGAGAGACATTTTGTGATCGATTGCGTAGCTTTATGATACATAAAGATACCTTGGTGACATATAAAGGAGGATATAGTTTGCTATAGTTTGTAAAATCCATGACGCCAACGGAAAACCAGCATCTCTCAAAGCTGCCGACCGCTTTAGCGATGCGCTCTTGAACTGTTTGCCTTGCATGCCCGTTAATAATAAAACTTTTGGCTCCTTCATATATTTTTTCCATTTCCCTATCCCTGTCTTGCAGTCTCTTTGCTCTCTCCAACCCAACCACCCAGTCTCGACGCGGTGTATCCAATTCTGCCACCACGGCAGCGCCGCATCTCGCAAGCTTAAGCTTGACTTGGCAAGCTGCGGCTCCCTCCCTCATGAATTATTAATCCGGTCCCAAGGGAGACGCACGCCAGGCCACTAAAGTCTGGCAAAAGCTTTTGAGGTCCGTCTGCGTCTCGCCTTTCAAAAAATAATCCTCTCCCCGCGCGGCCACGGCGTGCAGCCTCCGGTTGCGGGACCTTCGCTAGAGCTTCCGCCATCAAAATTCCTAAGGGACCTCGCGGAACTGAAGCCTGCAGAGCGGTCTGGGTTTCTCAATATTCCTCTAAAAGCAGAAATTCAACAATAATTTGCATGTAACTCACCCGGATGTGAATAACCTGATCGAACAGCTCCGATTTTGACATGTGGAACTCGAACGGAAAGTACTGATTGTAATACGGCGAATTAGTTGACATTTGAATCTCGGTTCGTTTAACTCGATCGCCAACTCGAACTTCGATGCAAGGATTGATGTTGGCGCCCGAGAGCTGCTTGGCTTCGATTATGGTCACAGACAGCTGGTAGTCTTCCATCTTGTGCAGAGTTGGATCGAGGACCACGGGAACTCCGAGTGTTCTAACAGGGCGGAATAAGCGAAGTTTATTGACAGTTTTGTCCATGAAGACTGAATTAATCCTAGTGTTGTGCTGCATTATTTAGGGACATGTTCGTTCTAGAGCACTTCAAAAGCTTTCTCAGGGCGGAATGTTTAATCAAGTAAATTGAATTAACTGTGAAAAAGGAGAAGGCATTTCGAAACGCTAAATCTTAAATCTCAAATTTTTAATGTTAAAATAATTTCTTTTCTGATTTAATAGACATTCGCGCTGTCGGTCTTCTGGATGAAAGTCAAGGCCCTATCTTTTTGATATAAAATAGTATTATAATGGAAAAGGCTAAAGGTAAATTTACTTAAATAAAAAACGATGACTACGTTACTTTCAGGTTAATGGACGTAAATTTCAATAAAGCATTACAATGAGAAAGCCAGGGTGTTCAGGGTTCAGTGGAAAGATGCCGCCTTCCTCTGCAGCAGCGCCCAAAAGCCCCCAGTGTCTGAACACTAACTGGAGTTTATTTGACAAACAAAAAAACATCAAGAGGATATGAGATTCGTGCGAAGATACGGTGAGTCAGAGACAGATAAGGCAATAAAACTATGCAGCTTGTTATGCCGGACTAAATACTTCTGCCATGCAGCATAGGAGAATCAGTTCCTTTTTTCCAGACCTATAAAGCAGTAAGTGCAACCTGGCTACTCAAATATTGACTCACCAGGAGTGGCGAGGGGGGAACGAGAGCGGGGGGAGAAAGAAGGAATGGGAGATACACGTCAGGGCGAGCTCTGAAGTTCCTCAGTCTAAACTGCGCTGCACTAAAGCAAAAGCAGATACGCACTGGTTGAGTTTGCTCTTGTACTGGCATTCATCAGAAGAGTGTAGTAATGAGTTCACTTGAGGCCAAATAAAAAATATGTGTTAGCCTAGTAAGAAATAGTTAAAACAACTATTATTAAAGGCTATAAAACCCTTTACCAAAATGATCTGTGTCTGTTTTTTTGTTAAGGATGAATACACTTTTCCCGGCCCTAACGTGTCATCCGCGAAAAATTGAGCTAAAATCGAACTCCTCATTAAAATTTGGAGATCCATCGTCCTGCCTAGAATCATTTTGAGTTGAAAAATCTTCTCTTTTTCCTAATGGGATTGGAAAAAAGTTCTATGTATGAAAAGCCATGGCTTCTATGCTTTACAGCCAGTAGGCCACTCGCTGTACTTGAGCAACAGCTGTGAAACAATAGCTCAAGCAAAAAAGTTGAGGAAAATACAGAGAAGAACAAAATGCATTCACAACTGTGCGCATTCAGTGAGTTATTTGCTATTCTAGGAGGCGGACAGGGGGAGCTTAAACAGAACAGAGAAAAAAGTTCTGCATTGAACCCTCAGTGCAACAGGTGCAGCAACTCGCCATGAGGCAAGAACTCTCAGTTAAATTTATTCTCTAATCACAGCCCAAGTTTGCTGCGGTATTCAAAGTAAATTAAATACGGTAAGCATGGTATAGGTTCTTTATCTGAACTTTCTCTGGTAAGTCCTGTGGTAAAGGTCATACGGAACGGTCGCTCGAGAAGCTAATAAAAACGTATATCTTTAATGCCTCATCTCATAGGTAAAAGGTCATTAAAATAAAATTTACTGTTATAAAGTCTATTTGCGAGTAGAGTAGTGGATCACTTTCAAGTGGAGACAGCTAAATCTTTCAAGATAAAATCTTTGCAGCAGTACACTTTGCTCAAAGAGTTAAAGAGAATCAAGTGGTGCTAACTAATAGGAGCGCAGATAAAAGCCAGAGAGAAAGAACTTGAGAGATATTCAGAGGGTTGCCCACTAAGCAGCAGAGAGGGAATAAGATCTCGACAGTCGATGAGTTTCTGCCGGAGACAGGATTGATTTATTGGGTCTGCCTTGGGGGGAGAGGAGAGGTCGACGGCGAAAGAGTGTCAGCTACAGGGGCGTTCGGGCACTCAGTACGGGTTAAAACGCCGGAGAGCGCTTACTTTCGCATCGCGTTACCCAACGAGGCGTCATCCTCGCCAGTCATGAGGGAGCCGGCCTCGTCGCCTTGGGCCAGCGCCAGCATGTTTCGATTCTCCTTTATCAGAGACTGCGCGTCTGAGAAGCTGATCCGACTGGAAGTGTAACAAAAGATTGACTTGGTTAATCATGTAGTGGCTACAGAAATCAATGTCTCTGCTAGACGGTATTTTTCAAATTAACGCTTGTCCATTGTTATTCGTTTATGAGTAAAATTGGCAACCAAAGATACAAGTGTTTCGCGCGCGCCGAAACTATGTTCAGGGTGAACAGCGGCCCTGACTTTCTAATCATCAGGAGTGTACACTCTCTGTGGCTTGGGAGGTTGGCCATCATGGCTGTGAATCACGACAACCTATCAGCCAATTCTCGTGCACACAAAAGTCCCAAATGAATATGAATAGATCTGCATCCCTTTCCTCACCTGGCATTGTCCTCTTGATCCTCTCCGGCCGCTCCGGGGCGCATCGGGGGCACCGGATAGTCGAATTCGTCCTGTCTCCAGTCGCCAATTTGCGAGTCGGGCGAATAGTAATTGATCTCAAAGTCCAGCGTTGCCTGTGAAGTTAAATAATCAAGAAAAAAGAATTCAAAACGCAGACGGACTTTTGTCTGGAGATCGGCAAAGGCAAGTCAAACGGGTGCATTCAAATAGATCATGTACGAGTATAAGCGCACTTGTCAATGCTTTAGCTGCATGGCCATTCATGGTAATTTTGTCTGACAAGCGTTATCCCATATCAGATTCCGCCACTCCCCTGAGGGGAGGAGATATCAGTCGAGAAACACATCGCTCGATTCTTTCCCAAGCTCGGTTTCCCGCCAAACCGAAGCCAACACACGGTTTGATCGCATTAGACTACCGACAGAGAAATGGTTTCAACTGGAGACTTATGAAGCCAAGAAAAGATGACAAGCTGGCAGCAACGGAAGTCAAGGCTGCAAGCCTTTTGAAAGAGCATATATTGAACGGAGAGAAAGCAACAAGCGGACTAAATGCTGTCAAGGAGCCTCCTGAGATTAGGAGAATGTCTTCCAGGGTGAGACTGCCGGGAGGGGTTAAAAATTACAGACTGATTTGTCTTCCTGGCGCTCAGAAAAGAATTCATTTGGCTTCTGAATATATTTCTCTCTTGTTTTCTACCCGCGGCAGAAAACTAAAAGAAGAAGAATGATAAGAAGACAGCGAAGAGCGGGCTGGCAGAGACATTTAGAGCTTTCAAGCGATGGGAGCCGAGCATGGATAAAAAATGGGGAGAGAAAGTTAAGAGGGGGGAGGGGCAACCAGCAGACGAAAGGGAAGTGGCTCTCATTTCCCGAGAGCTTTCCTCCGGCGCCGGGACGCGGCCCCAGCTTCCCCCAGATTTTTCCCTGCTCGCCCCTCAGGCTGGGAGAGCGACGGCGCCGGGAGAATTTTCAGACGGACCGAACAGGAATTGGAAAAGAATGAAGAAAGGAGGAAGCGAGGGCAGAGAAGATTGGAAAAGAAAGAGATAGGATGACAAGACCAGTATGCAGTTTCAGCCAGTGTGCATTTCTTTATTCGCAGCCGGAGCCCTCTATCTGGGGAGGAGCACTCTGTAACCGTTTATGCATCATTTGCGTTGTGTGCACTGTAAGCTGGAAGAATTCCAACACGCCACTTGAGCAATTTAGCCATACCGCCCCATGGCACCCGCCGAACTCTTACCCGCATAGTGGAGTGATTAGCGTCGATGAGCTGTTCGCGCAGTTTCAGGCTGCTCTCGTGCACCAACTGCTGTAGGCTGATGGTCAGCGAGCCGATCATTCTAGGAAATAGGACGAGGCGATGGCGAGAGTTTTTAGTATATTGGATTGCAAAGTACACTTAGATACACTTAGAGAAAGTACACAAAGCGTCTCCAACCCTTAAAACAAATTCCCAAATTCGACTGTTGGAGTCTGGGCTTTTTCAAATGCCTGTGTCTCGACTAAATTTTCTCACTTGTTGGCAAGATATTTCGAGAAATTGTAGACTCGAATCTCCAGCACATCCGTGATCTCGATGCGTCGGCCCACGGGCCATTTGAATTGTTGGCCAAAATAGACAGAGTCTCGGCCGGAAGCGGCGTTGGAGGTTTGCACATTATCTGCAACGGAGATAGATATTTGCGATGGGATTGTAGACACCTTAACCAACGCAACGCCTTTGGCACCACAAACAGTGCTGAGGCAATCCCCGTTCCGTTGACTCCTGAACACATACTGTACACACTGTAAACTGTACGCAAGCACGCGCTCATACACACGCTCACACAGAGTGTACAGCGGCCCTGGCTTTCTAATCGTCAGACATGTACACTCTCTGTGGCTTGGGGGTTGGCCTCATGGGTGCGAATCGCAACACAACCCCTCCCTCCCTGGCTTTCTAATCGTCAGACATGTACACTCTCTGTGGCTTGGGGGTTGGCCTCATGGGTGCGAATCGCAATACAACCCCTCCCTCCCTGGCTTTCTAATCGTCAGACATGTACACTCTCTGTGGCTTGGGGGTTGGCCCTCATGGGTGTGAATCGCAACACAACCCCTCCCTCCCTGGCTTTCTAATCGTCAGACATGTACACTCTCTGTGGCTTGGGGGTTGGCCCTCATGGGTGCGAATCGCAACACAACCCCTCCCTCCCTGGCTTTCTAATCGTCAGACATGTACACTCTCTGTGGCTTGGGGGTTGGCCTCATGGGTGCGAATCGCAACACAACCTCTCCCTCCCTGGCTTTCTAATCGTCAGACATGTACACCCTCTGTGGCTTGGGGGTGGCCCTCATGGGTGCGAATCGCAACACAACCCCTCCCTCCGGTCAACTATCCGTGGACAACCTCAACGGGGGATCGTGGCGCGAGAGTCTGGTACTGAGCTGCTCTGCAGTCAAACTGCAAAATGCATTGGTCCCAGATGAGGTTCAATGCTGGTTGAGGGTGTAATTATTTGTTTTTCAGTTCCACTATTTCAGTTAAAAGCTGGAACGCCGAGGACTGTGTCGCACAGAGCATTTTAGAGTTGGAAATGCGTGGCTGTGTGCTGCTCCTATAATTTTGCTCCCTCACAGAGTGGCATCAAACGCTTTTGTGTCCCATTGGGAGGGGCAGCAATTTCAACGCTTCGGCTTCTAACTGCTCACTGCTGATCTGCCCTCATTATCTCTAAACAGCGGCCTTCTTCCGTTGTTATTTTCGCGTGCCTGTCGGACATGGACCAGAGGGTGCGATTTCGCGAAAACTTGACCATTAATCTCAACTGCTCCGATTGCGCCAACTCCGAAAGCAGCAGCTAGCGTTTCTGTGAGTTGATGCTGCAGTTTCTTTCATGAACGCTTTTTAAACAAACAACGTTCGTAGGCTGTGGTAGCAGCATAAAACTTGTTCGTTTTTGTCGATTCAATGAGCAACTTTTAGTAGCTAATACAGCTTATCGGTTTATGAAGATGTGGAATACACGGGTATTGGAATTGGATTCGTCGATATGCCAGTGGGTTAATATTCTCGAGGCAGTGACATCAAAGACTCGTATTTTCGCGGAAAATTACACCAGATCAAAGCTTCCCGGATGTTGCAAGTTTAGCTAGTCGGCTGTCAAAGTATTTTATGCGGGAATTTTTATATGGAACCGATTTCCTATACTGTATCTTAGCTCTGCCTCTGGCCCTGCCACTAAAGCGTAGTTTAGTTGGGATGGAGCAGAGGGAGTGGACAGTTAATTACTCAGTGGCTAATTTGTTATCCCATTAGCGAGATGGTTTTGGTGGGTTTGGTCTGGCAGAGCGTGGATGCTGGGCGCCGGGGGACGACCCTCTGCCATGAATTAGGCAAGGAAGAGGGGGTTGAGAGATGAATCCAGCAAGCCCTCAGTCTCCAATTCATGTCGATTCTAGATTGCCTCTCACCCCTGCTCGTCAGTCCGTTCCCCCGCTCACGCACGGGTGCGGCCACTGGGGTTGTGGAATAGCAATAGCCGATTCATTGATAGAGAAAAAAACGATGATATATGCAGAAAATGGTAGAAATTAAAGCATTTTTCCCAATACATCAACCAATGGGAGCTAGACAGGGCTTTTGTCGCGATGAGCAGGCAGCGGACCTCCAGGCGGGAGCTGATCGCGAAGCTTTGACAGGGGAGGTAAGGACGCTGGCAGGGCTAGTTTCGGCTGTTGATACTCACCCACCCCCTAGAATGCAACGCGCTCCAGCCACGATCGATAATTTATATCGCTGATATTGCAATCCTAAACTATGAGCGATAGAATTTCACCCGTGGCCAAAATAAAGCGTCTGGTTGCAATGCTGACGAAAGGGTGGCGAAAAGATATGGGATCATTGCTCTGTATAAAAGGGCAAGATACGAGTTTTGACTGCAGTATCACCAGGATTACAGAACGGTACTGCTCGAGTGCTAATACTCGAAAATACACCCTGCTTTGCTTATTAACAGCGGCTGAGAAGCTGAAGTACCGAAACCCGATCTTAGTTACACCCGCCGGTTGATAAGACAGCCGAATATCGAATATTGATTCCCTATTGGTGCTCATAAGAGTAAGGAAACATGACCTTAAATCTCTTTCGTACGGAGAGAGAGCAAGGGAACTTCCTGCCTGCCCCACATTTCGATGCCCCTTAACGTTACACCTGTTTGCTGCTAGCCTATTATAACTCTTAAACTGCATCCATTCATTAAGCTTCCATTAAGTTCTTCTCTTTGCACCCTTGGCCTCTACCCTCCAGCCTCTCTCTCCTTCCAAGTGCCCCTCTTCCTCTCGTCTTCACTCTGGCTAGAAACGCGACTGGGAGTTTGCTGCTGCGTTGGCAGCGCCTCAACCCCTCTGATCTCCCGCAGCCAGCACAACTCAGCCGCTGTGCATCCCCATTAGCCAGGCAGAATCTCCCTTCCCAACAGACCCGGCCTCATCAGACTCCTCTATCTCCCTAACTTACTAGCTAGGCCTCTACCCTCGCATCTTTTTGACCAACTCCCAAGAGACACTGTCCCCCAGAAAGACAAACAGCTGTCATGGAGAAGACTAACATGACGCGCACAGCTCACGACTAGATGCGCGCATTTCTGACAGATTATCTCAAACATCGAATGCGCCAAAGAGATGATGTATGCCTGTCCCTAAATATCTTTCATCTTATTAGAGTTTGCTTCCGTGACTGGGCGCACTTGATATTTGAATATTGGGACGATGGGGCGTAGGTTTCGATGGCACACACACAAAAAGAGTACTGAATGTCAAGGAAACGACTCTTTGAAGAGGGACTTATAGAAAAAGTCTAGTAGAGTGGCTGCAGACTATAGAGCTGTATACTAAATAAAATTTTAGAAAAAAATCATCTTATTAGACTGCATTATTCTCTAGCTTAACAAAGATTTTCTCTTTCAGAACTGTGCCAGCAGTGGAATCGGAACACAGTATTTTCTTTCATCTGCTTTTTTCTCAAGAAACATTACCCGCTATTTATTTCTAGCTATAGACCAAATTTGGATATCACTTTCTTCTAAAGAATCTACTCGCAGCTTGAGTCTCTCGCCCGCTGCTCAATCCGACTGGATTTGCTAGCGCCTTAAATCTCAACGAAGCGGGCGATTGCTTAGCGTGGGCTCAAACTCTGCATTATTTACTCGCAGATCCAGGATTTAGTAGTGGGAAACTGTGCCCGAGATGCTTCTCGGCCTATGCGGGTAGGGGGACTCAGAACTCTGAGAGGGCAATAAATGCATTCCGTATGCGGATCGACGGATCTGGGTAGATGTGGGCAGAGTGCAAGGAGGAGAACAAACAGGCACTACTTTAGTTTGTACTTAATATGTTGTTCCTGGACTTTCTGGTTCTAGATTTGCGGCTCACTGGCAGTGCTTCATTGGAGTAAATTAGTCAGCCTTTGCTAAACTCTAATTAACCTCTAGAGCCCAAGGTCAGAAGCTGATGGAGCTCTTGGTTGATTTACATCCTGCGCCCTGTAGGAACCACCTTTGTCAAAGTGACCTAGTTAAATCAGTTGTCAGAGTGACCTATTCAGTTGTCAGAGTGACCTAATCAGTTGCCAGAGTGACCTAATCAGTTGCCAGAGTGACCTAATTAGTTGCCAGAGTGACCTAATCAGTTGCCAGAGTGACCTAATTAGTTGCCAGAGTGACCTAATTAGTTGTCAGGGTGACCTAGTCAGTTGTCAGGGTGACCTAGTCAGTTGTCAGGGTGACCTAATCAGTTGTCAGGGTGACCTAATCAGTTGTCAGAGTGACCTAATCAGTTGTCAGGGTGACCTAGTCAGTTGTCAGGGTGACCTAGTCAGTTGTCAGGGTGACCTAATTAGTTGCCAGAGTGACCTAATTAGTTGTCAGGGTGACCTAGTCAGTTGTCAGGGTGACCTAGTCAGTTGTCAGGGTGACCTAGTCAGTTGTCAGGGTGACCTAGTCAGTTGTCAGGGTGACCTAGTCAGTTGTCAGGGTGACCTAGTCAGTTGTCAGGGTGACCTAGTCAGTTGTCAGGGTGACCTAATCAGTTGTCAGGGTGACCTAGTCAGTTGTCAGGGTGACCTAGTCAGTTGTCAGGGTGACCTAGTCAGTTGTCAGGGTGACCTAGTCAGTTGTCAGGGTGACCTAATCAGTTTTCAGAGTGACCTAATCAGTTGTCAGGGTGACCTAGTCAGTTGTCAGGGTGACCTAGTCAGTTGTCAGGGTGACCTAATTAGTTGCCAGAGTGACCTAATTAGTTGTCAGGGTGACCTAGTCAGTTGTCAGGGTGACCTAGTCAGTTGTCAGGGTGACCTAGTCAGTTGTCAGGGTGACCTAGTCAGTTGTCAGGGTGACCTAGTCAGTTGTCAGGGTGACCTAGTCAGTTGTCAGGGTGACCTAGTCAGTTGTCAGGGTGACCTAATCAGTTGTCAGGGTGACCTAGTCAGTTGTCAGGGTGACCTAGTCAGTTGTCAGGGTGACCTAGTCAGTTGTCAGGGTGACCTAGTCAGTTTTCAGGGGGTCCTAACAGTGTGTCATGAGGCCTAATCGGGAGCCATGGGGCTTGAGCGGATGTGAAGAGTCCAGAGTAAAGCTCCTAAACAGTTCTAGTTTTTTATTAGAATCCTAAATCTAGCCTGAGAAATGGGAAGCAGGAAAACTGAGCCCATCTCAAACAGGATTGGATTGGCAGTTTCCAGTCGAGTGCTACTGCATGCTCATTCTGATGGCAGCACATTCGTTTCTCAATTCCAATTAAGCGGTGACGCGGACGTCTCTTAGTGTTTTTAAGAGTTCAACGAGAAAGAGAGGCTTTGAGGGAGCTATTGACATCCCTCCACCTGAGTGGAAGGGAGTATGAAAGTGCAGGAGTCGCACCAAAACTCACCGCGAAATGTTGCCTTCAACAGCCTCTCGCCTTTGCCATCGAGGCCCTCAAGCAGTCTCACGTTGAGTATCAGAGCCATTCAGCCGTTTCACCCTGAAATGAAGCGGAGGAGAAATGGCAACTACTCAAGTGAAAGTGAAATCTTGTATTAGTAAAATCTGCCACTTTGAGCCGAGGGAACGATGCGAACGTTTCGTTGTTGGGAAGAGCCGCGCTTATGTCTGGGGTTGCTAAAAATAATTCCAAAGTGCGCAGGTGATGTACAATAAACGTAAACAGTACGGAAGAGGTGCAGCAGAATTGAAATTAGAAATGCGACTTGCCGAGACAATTAATTTAAATTCAGAGGATGGGACAACGAAAGGCGACTTGACTCCACCTATCCACTGGCAGCTCTATCTATCCACTGGCAGCTCTATCTATCCACTGGCAGCTCTATCTATCCACTGGCAGCTCTATCTATCCACTGGCAGCTCTATCTATCCACTGGCAGCTCTATCTATCCACTGGCAGCTCTATCTATCCACTGGCAGCTCTATCTATCCACTGGCAGCTCTATCTATCCACTGGCAGCTCTATCTATCCACTGGCAGCTGTATCTATCCACTGGCAGCTCTATCTATCCACTGGCAGCTCTATCTATCCACTGGCAGCTCTATCTATCCACTGGCAGCTCTATCTATCCACCGGCAGCTCTATCTATCCACTGGGCTCTATCTATCCACTGGCAGCTCTATCTATCCACTGGCAGCTCTATCTATCCACTGGCAGCTCTATCTATCCACTGGAAGCTCTATCTATCCAGGCAGCTCTATCTATCCACGGCAGCTCTATCTATCCACTGGCAGCTCTATCTATCCTGAGGCAGCTCTATCTATCCACTGGCAGCTCTATCTATCCACTGGCAGCTCTATCTATCCACCGGCAGCTCTATCTATCCACTGGCAGCTCTATCTATCCACTGGCAGCTCTATCTATCCACGGCAGCTGTATCTATCCACGGCAGCTCTATCTATCCACTGGCAGCTCTATCTATCCACTGGCAGCTCTATCTATCCACTGGCAGCTCTATCTATCCACCGTCAGCTCTATCTATCCACTGGCAGCTCTATCTATCCAAGGCAGCTCTATCTATCCACTGGCAGCTCTATCTATCCAATGGCAGCTCTATCTATCAGTGGATCTATCTATCTACGCAGGTGCTTCCAAATCCCCGTTCAGCCTCCTCCTGCTATACAATCAGATCGAAATAATCCAGCAAATTTCTAATTAGAATCTTTTTTGTTGTGCTTCGTAATGTGTTCGTTTCAACTCAAGCACACCTCATCATATTTGAGCACAACAATTTTTTTCGGCAGGCAATTATGAAACCGTTGAACTGCAGCAAAAAACGGTCCCACTCAGGAGTCCCCTACCTACCAGCCGCTAACTACCCCGGTTTCCCTAATTAGCGGGCGGAACAGCAATTTCAGAATTGATTGACAAGCATCGGCAACTCTGCGAAGCGGACAGGGGAAGAGAAAAGTCGAGAAGCTGCATGCTGATTCTTTAATGATGAAAAATTTAGTAAGACACGGTTAAGTAATTGTCTCACCTCAACGGTTCCTTGGTTGGTTCCTCTATCAACTGTTGACGTATTTTGAAACTGTCTAGCTCAGTTAAAGAACAGAGAAGTCTGGGAGCGCAGGCGCTCACCGTATGACACAGGCCAGGCCGTATTGCGAACGAGCGCCATCAACAGACCCCAGCAAGTCCTGTCAAGGCTATTTATGGCCCATGGAGTGGGAGAGTGTTGGGGGTGGTGCCGTTGCCACCCAAGTCTCCCCGTCTCCCATTGAGCGCGATTGAGGAGTATGAACACGGATGGTGGGGTGGCGCAGGGACGGCGGGGGGGGGGGGCTGGTTGGAAACAAGAACAACGAAACCCCCCCCATCCCGACTCAGTGCATAGTACCTTGGGTGAGTGGAGCTGCTATGGGGATTGGGGCGTAGTGGCATGCTGCTCTTCCAGCCAATGAGAAGGCACCATGAGCCCTGTGTGGGCTCTTCCTAGGTACGTCGTATGGACCTCCAATCGCTTCCCTCTATATCAAATCTATATCACAGACATTACAAATTAAAAAGGAGAAAGTACCTTGAAAGGGAAGGTACTTGCTCAAAATAAGGTAGGACAAACAAACAATAACTGATGGCAGACTGATGGATGACAGACAACGTGAATCGACCCTTTAAGTCAGCGGGGTGGGTTGCATCTGCATGCCCCATTTCGGTGGGGGAGGGACAGATTAAGCCAAGAGCGCCACTATACGATTGGGTGCTAGCGCGAGGGGCGACGGATATGCACTCGCAGCTTGAAAAGGATCAGAAAAAAGGTCAGAAAAAGAGCTATTATCAAATGATGAGCCATTAAATCGGATAATGGTTGATGGGGTCTATGAGATTGTCACACAGCGAGCTTTGCCCTGCGGGAAAATCTCGTACTCCTGACTGATGTGTACAAAGCGACGAAAAAATAACTATAAGTTGCGCAATCAAACCAAAAAAATTGGCCTCGTGGTTGATGGCGAGCAGGCCGATTTCAGCACAAAAAAGTTGAAATTGCTTTTGATAGCAGGCAGGCCCATAATTTTCATATTTTTATATGACTTGCCTATCTTATAGTTGTATAATTGATACTCGCAGACTAGCTTTTTGTTTAGAAAATTGGGGTTCTAATGTAAATCTTATCTTCTACGTACGAGTACATTTCCTGTGCCTAAAAATTACTGATATGTAACAAAACTGATTCTAGGCAACATTTAGTTTAAGCATTCTGGAAAAATAAAGCCTTTTCATTCTAAACAAAGAGCTCTACAAATATCATAGCCACAAGAAAGACAAGTCATATCAAAATATGATTATTGGGTCTGCCCGCTATCAAAAGAAATTACAATATTTTGCTGAAATAAGGAAGAACTAAATTCTCTCTAGTGTAATTTCGATAAAACCTGACTTCCAAATTTTTTCAAGAAACGTATGTAGTTTCCAATCCTTCTACTCGAGTAATAAAATACAATCTCAATTGTACGAGTATACTGTCAAAGAAGACGCCTGTTGATCCAACGGTGTAATACGACATATACTGTAAATTGTGGAACTATTCCCGTTGCAACATGTTTATATGTTCACTAAACTAATATAGCGATCGGCAACAGGCAAAAGCAATCCATTAAGATTTATTCGTGGCATCTTACAATCAGATTTTCATTTTTCTTGCCGCTGACAGGAGCAAAATTTGCATTCTGAACTATATATGAGAAGCTGAAGAGCTCTCATGCTTCTGTATAGATCGTTCATTGGATCGCAAATTGGATGCAGGACTTACAGCAGCATAAGTGTATGCAAGCAAAGCTTTGGACATGGCTTTACAAAGGCGTCACTAGGGCTGAAATAGAAGTCTCAAAGGAATTCTTGTCAGAGAAACAAACTCGTCGGAGAACTCCCGAGCAGTCGCTTCGCTCATTGAAAATTCTAATGGCGTCGCACTGCACGTGTTGTCCCCCCCCGCCGCTGATAAGCCGGGAACTCCTTTGACAAATTAAAATAGTTACAACTGTCTCCAACCTCCAACATCGCTATAGCTAGCATACCCTATACTATCAACTGTTCAGTTAGTGACGGACTCAGTTGCAGTATCGCGGGTCATGCAGGCATCTGTAAAACACAGAGACTCACACTCACCAGCAGCTCAAGCTTAGCTCAGCTGGGAGTAGAACTAAAACAGAAAAAAAAACTGTGGGGAGACAACGGAAGGGAGCGATCAATTTCACTTATTATTCAGAGCTCGTGGCTATGTAACAGGCTGACAGAACGCCATACTGCTGTCTGCATGGGCAAACACACACTTGTTGATTCGGCGAGCCAAGTCGACAGAAAACCGGAAGTTCATCCTTCGAGCAGTTTTTGCTGCATGCACGACGTTCAGCATCCGTATTACGATAGTCTTTATGGCTACATAAGGGTCGATATTGCAAAACGTTCGTTCTAACTAGTTGTACATCCATTATACTAAAAATTTTAGCTTAAATTTGTTAATAAGAATCCTATATAATAAAAACAGATTAGGTGAATCGATTTTGAACTTTCTGGAGAAATATCTGCTGGATTTATCGCTAATCAACATTCCGCTGACTCCTTTGCACATACAAGCGCCCAATACTGTACGCACGGTTAGGGTTAGGGTTGTACACTCACAGAGGGTGTACAGCGGCCCTGCCTGTCTAATCGTCAGACATGTACACTTTCTGGCTCTCTTGATTTTTCGGGTACACACAAGCCCTCAATGATTGTGGAGGCTCACGGAATTGAACCCAACCAGAGGTCGTGACGCGTGGCTCGAGAGCCACTATGTAAATTCCTTGTGCCACTATTCATCAAATTTATGCAAACAAATTCAATTTAACAAATTATCCGCCGTAAATCCCGTAGCGATAATCCCAGAATTAATCCCAGGCCTTGTAATTAAATGGATTCAACAAAGAATTTATTTGCAAAATCGTAACAGACTACTCAAACACAGTAGATTAATACGGTTTATCGAGTCTCAAAAATATTAGATTAAAAAATACTCGTAATAACGCTTACACTAGTTCACTAGTTTTACACTTCTAAGAGGGGTTGTAGCCTAGTGGTCAGAGCGTCGGACTCACGACTCAACGTCGGGGGTTCGATATCCCGATCCCACTAGGAACAATCTGCGTCCTTGAGCAAGACACTTAACTATGCATTGCTTCAGTTCACCCAGCTGTAAAATGGGTGCCGGCATTAGCTGGGGAAATTGAGGATGTGTGTGGGACCCCCCCCCCCAGTCCTTGGACTAAACAGCAGTACGCAGCCTTCAGATGCGCCACGCAATAGCTGCGGCTGAGCTGTCGGTTGCACATCTGTCCATCATTATATTATATTTTAGTATATAGGATTACACTTCTAAAGATACGAACTTATCTAAGTTTTCTCAACATTGTCTGTGATTCCTTTAAAGTTTTGTCTCCCGTACACACAGAACCAAGTGGTTTGACCTTTTTAGTACCTTTCAGAACTATAAACACTAGATCATTTTTTAAATAGCAAGACATTCCTACATAAACTACCATCGAATCAAATTGAATCCATACAAGACAACATGGATGAAACAACAATAATAGAAAAATTTATTAAGCACAAATGAAATTACAACTATTTATTAGATGACAATTCAAATACAACAATATTTTTCAATTAGAATCTACTAGTAACATGCTTGTAAAATAAAATATATTACACAATAACAGATCATCGAGTGGCTGTTGAAATACCAAAAAATAGAACAAAACAGGGTATATACTACTTGTATTGCTATCCATTAACTTTTAAAGCAAAAACACATGTGAAAAAAAGATTCAAATCGTAGGAGAAATAAACCAGCAATATGAAAAATCATAAAACAGGATTAATTATAAATTTTATTATTATCTACAATAAGATTACGCATGTTTGAGTACATGTAAGCTATGTGTCAGATGAGTTAAAAAACGCATTAGTACCTACTTATAATAGCTTAAAATGAAATGGTGGCACTTATAAATAAAACTAATATAGAATTTATTTATCGCTAAATAGACGATTTTTTGTGCATAAATTAAAACATTGTCAAGGCTCATGGGGGGCTGCTCAGATGCTTTGATGCCAAAGCTCACATGGTACGATTTTTGCTTTAAAACATATTTTTTCCTAAGAGATTACTCTAAGGATGCTTGCTATCTGGGGGGATGCTTGCTGTCTTGAAGATGTTTTCTCTTTAGGGGAAATGTCTGTTATCTTTGTAAATGCTATATTCTGTTGCGTCTTTGTTAATTTTAGAAAAAAGAGATTCCTAGCAAACATCTTTGCCCGTGACAGTTTTACTCGAGCAAGTTTATTTATAAAACTATCTAGGAGTTGGTTCTCAAGAAAATGTGCTTTTATAATTGTTTTCTTATGAATAAAGTTCTGATTTTATAGGTATAGATTTTTGCTCCTTGCTCAATGCGCGCCCCGAATGGGGCACTAGATTGCTAGTCTTCGTTCCTAAGAGATTACCATTGGTGACTGTAGAACGTCAAACATTTTTAGTATATGGATTATGAAGTATGATTTGAACTATGTTGAAGAATCAATCAGTATCAACAAAAAACGGTTACTATCGAACACTTGAAATGTCACAGTTCACTTGGCGTGCACAGTGGTGGAGTGCATTAGCAGACTGTCCGATCTGATGAACCGCATGCCGCACACTTCGCATTGGAAGGGTTTTTCACCCGAGTGCACCATCTTGTGATAGTTCAGACTGTACGATTGGCTGAATTTCCTACCGCACTCGTTGCATTCGTAGGGTCGCTCACCGGTGTGCAGTCTTGAATGACAGGTGAGCTGACCTGAGCTAATGAATCGTTTGTCGCACACTTTGCACTGATAAGGCCGTTCACCAGTGTGCACTCTAGTGTGAGTGCTCAACTGACCAGACAGAGCGAACCGCTTGTTGCACACGTTACACTGGTAGGGCTTTTCACCCGTGTGCGTCCGTACGTGCGCCCTTAGACCGCACGCGTCGGCGAATGATTTGTCGCAGTGCTGGCACTTGTGCGGCGTCTCCTTCCGGTGCACAGCCGCGATGTGACCCTGCAGATGGCTCAGCCTGGTGAAGCCTTTCTGGCAGGTATCGCACTCGAACGGCCGCTCGCCGCTGTGCACTCTGATATGCCGTCTTAGATCGCTCTTCCACATGAAGCTTTTCTCGCAGTGTTCGCACGGGTAGCGCTTCTTTGCTGCCGAGGAATTATCTTTAGCCTTCTTAGGCCGGCTTGAAGCCTTCTTCCTGCTAGACTTCGCTGTCGAATGTACCTCCGTTGGTTGCGTCTCTTCCTGTTCGCCATCTTCCAACGAGTTCCTGGTCGATTCTTCGTCGGGCAGTGGAGCAAGCCGGGACGGGCCAGCACCCGATTGCTGCTGTTGAGTCGGCTGAGCTTGATTAGCGGCCGCGTAACGTCGCTTGGTAGGAACTAAAAAAATGAACGCTACACTATATCTAAGCACAAATTGGAGTTAAAAATGTAATCTGAGCTACAATACAAGCGTCTTACATTTGTGCCGAATTGAATGGTAGGTGAGATGGCTGGACAATCGGAACTGCTTGCCGCACACGTCGCATTTAAAAGGTTTTTCTCCGGTGTGAATTCGCCAATGCTTGCTGAGATGGCTGGAGTTTCGGAACCTCTTGCCGCACACCTTGCACGGGAACGGACGCTCCCCGGTGTGACTCCGGATGTGGACGTTCAACGTGCCGCGGTCGGCGAAGCCTCTGCCGCAGTACTGGCAGCAGAACGGTTTCTCCTTCTTGTGCACCCCGTTGATGTGAATTCTCAGGTGGCTGGCCCGCATAAACCGCTTGTCGCACAGTTCGCAGGGAAACGGCCGTTCGGCGCTGTGCACTCGCTGGTGCTTCTCCAGGTCGGCCTCGTTAGAGAACGTCTTGACGCAGTGGCCGCATCGGTAGCGAGGCTCCACTACAGCTGGTGGGACAGCATTGAAGCTGGTATTGCTAATGCTATCAGCTGGATTAGCAACCACCAACCCGTTCTGAGCTGACGCCACTGTCATTGCGGGCATGCCGTTGAGCACGAAAGTGTTAATCTCTTGCTGGCTGGGCATTGGAACACCCGATTGCCCAATAGAGACCGCATTGGATGGGCCCGGCTGGTTGGCATCGTGCGCCAAACTGTGCCGCTCCTCTACGCAACCAGGATCTGAATCGCAGTCGTCTTCGTGCGAATTGTCTTCCAAGTCTCCAGAATAATGCGCCTCATTATTGGGAAGATTTAGGACCTGCTCCTCAGTGTGCTCTGTGCCTTCGTTACGAGCGGCGGCCTGACCTGGATGTATAATATATTTCACTCTGTTTGAACTAAACAAAAAGTACGAGCCAATCTGTATAATAATGCTGTCGATAAAAACTAAGTACAGTTTTAAAGAAACGATATAGATTAGAACAATGAAAATAAATGGTGAACCTACGTTTGTGCTGCCTCGAATGATAGGCAAGATGACCGGACAGCCGGAACTGCTTGCCGCACACGTCGCAGTTGAACGGTTTTTCACCAGTGTGCAGTCTGGAATGATTGCTGAGATGGCTGGAGTTTCGGAACCTCTTGCCGCACACCTTGCACGGGAACGGACGCTCCCCGGTGTGACTCCGGATATGGACGTTCAACGTGCCGCGGTCGGCAAAGCCTCTGCCGCAGTACTGGCAGCAGAACGGCTTCTCCTTCTTGTGCACCCCGTTGATGTGGATTCTGAGGTGGCTGGCCCGCATAAACCGCTTGTCGCACAGTTCGCAGGGGAACGGCCGTTCGGCGCTGTGCACTCGCTGGTGCTTCTCCAGGTCGGCCTCGTTAGAGAACGTCTTGACGCAGTGGCCGCATCGGAGACGCGATTCAATCGTAGAAGCGCCAGCTCCGGAGCTCGGTCCATTCGGCATAGCAACGGAGCTCATTAACTCGCCGCTGAGTACGAAACTATTAATCGCACCTGCTGGCATCATCTCGGACACGTACAAAGTCTCTAGCAGGTCTGGCACAAGATCGCTATGATTTGCTGCACTTGGTTGCAGATCCGGTATGAAGTGTGGCGGCGGCGGCGGCGGCGGAGGAGCGTTCGGCATATGAAAACTCGACTGATGCGGCTGCGCGTTGGGGACGTAAAATGCTGACGCAGCTGTCGCTTCATTGTGCTGCACGTTTTCTGAAATATTATACAAGCATACGTTGAAATTGGATTGGCATCAGGAGTCAATCCGACAACAACAAAGATTTTTCATGGAAGTTGTCGAAGAAGTCAAGTTTTTTCAAATACCCTACTATTAGTAGCGGTCAGTAGTTTAAATAGTTAATGGTAGGAAGTACGGCTCGAGGTTTTCGGATTTGTGTAGAAATAGGAAGCTGTTGGGCTTCAAAGCTTCAACTACTAGGCTAAAATTCCCGACATAAAGAGTCAAAATAAAGTATCTTGCGCAAACATAGCATTTAAGCTTGTATTCCGAATGAAGCTTCATGACAGTTGCATTGTGGCTAGGGTCATGTCTTTGATGGATTTTGTCTCAATTTCCATTACGTATCTATTTTCTTGAGTCAGTAGGCGAAATACTTAATCCTCTGCTGTAAGATTTTTTAATTCTAAACTTTATCTGGGACCTCCTATTCAAATTTATCACGGGAAGCACTATAGAAGTTCCAACTACACTTAAACAGGACGTGAACTTGTGAATTCTGAACTAATAAATATACTCAACAACATTTGGGAAGAGCGGAGGGCGAAGATTGGATGGATTGAAGCTTGGATGGGTTGGCCAGGTGAGCTGGTCGAAAGACACTGCTCACTGGAGCAAAGAGTGGCGACTTTTCAATGTTGCTGAGCATATCATTTCAAACGTGTAAGGTGTATCTTTGCAGAGTTCTCTACTGTTTGTCATCAGCGTTTCGTAAATTCCAGTTCATTAATAACCTTTGCGTTCATCTGACTTGGTGTTTCTCCAACACAACGCAACACTCAAATTTAACAGTCGACTCACCAGTGTGACTTCTTAAATGATTAGCAAGGCTGCCAGACTGAGTGAAGCCTTTGCCGCACACTGTGCACTGGTAAGGTTTTTCGCCAGTATGCGTTCTCAAGTGACTGGCTAGACTGCTTGGCTGATTAAATCGTTTTTCGCATCTATTGCACTGGTAGGGTTTTTCGCCAGTGTGCAGCCTCGAGTGACGAGTCAGTTGACTAGACAGACTGAATTTCTTGTCGCACACTTTGCACTGGTAGGGCTTGTCGCCCGTGTGCGTTCTAGTGTGAACTCGAAGGGAGCAAGAATCGGCAAATGCTTTGTCGCAGTGCTGGCATTTGTGCGGCTTCTCCTTCTTGTGCACGGCGGCCACGTGACCCTGCAGGTGACTTAGCCGAGTGAACTTCTTCGGGCACTCGATGCATTTAAACGGCCGTTCGCCGGAGTGAACTCGAAAATGAATATCTAATGCATTCTTCCAAGGAAAAGTTTTGTCGCACTCTACGCATTGGTAGAGCTTTTTAGCTTTTGTATTAGCATCTCCAGCAGCGCCAGATTCCTGAAGTTTATCAGCGTGCTTAGCTTCAGTGTGAGACTTCAGATGACCCATCTGAGTGAATCGTTTCTGGCAATACTCGCACTGATATGGCCGCTCGCCGCTATGCACGCGATAGTGGACTTTTAAATTCTTCTTCGAAGCAAAGAACTTGCCGCACTGCTCGCACTGGTGACGCGGCTTCGGTCGCTTAACCCTTTTTTTTCTTTTAATATCAACTGAGCTTTCGTCAGATTTACTGTGCTCAGAGCCGCTTGCCTCACTCTCATCATTATCTTCCTGTTCTATTGTGACCTCTTCCGGCGACTGATTTGCAGACTCGTTCACAGTGGACTTGGATTGTTCAGCCTCTTCGCTAGCTTCGGAGGAGCTTCTATCGTCGGCTTGACCTACTTCTGAACTACATTCGACTTCGCAGTTCGACTCGGAGTTTACAGAATTTTGATAAACTAGTGCCGACTTGGGATTGGGATTCGCTGGCAGAGATTCCGCTGCCGCAGTTTCATGCAGCTCCATCAGAGCTGGAATGCAAATAAATAAATAAACTGCAGCTGTTGTTGTCGTCCTTTAAATACGGGTAGCTTTTAACATCATGTGAATAGAAAGTTGGAGGAAAGTTGAAGATCGGAAAGTAGAAGTTCCGGTGTGTGAGGGTATTCCTCAGCCTTAAAATTTAAAAGGATGACTTCCCTCCAGAAACTAATGCGGGCCTCATCTTGGAAATGCTGCGTGACGCTGGGGGATGCCAAACTCGGTCAGGAAGTGTTTGAAATTTTATCCGAGGAGGGCGCCAGCTACAGAGGTGGTGCCAGCTACAGAGGTGGTGCCAGCTACAGAGGTGGTGCCAGCTACAGAGGTGGTGCCAGCTACAGAGGTGGTGCCAGCTACAGAGGGGGTGCCATCTACAGAGGGGGCACCAGCTACAGAGGGGGCGCCAGCTACAGATCGGGAGCCAACTACAGAGGGGGCGCCAGCTACAGAGGGGGCGCTAGTTACAGAGGGGGCGCCAGCTACAGAGGGGGCGCCAGCTACAGAGGGGGCGCTAGTTACAGAGGGGGCGCCAGCTACAGAGGGGGCGCCAGCTACAGAGGGGGCGCCAGCTAGAGGGGGCGCCAGCTAGAGGGGGCGCCAGCTACAGAGGGGGCGCCAGCTAGAGGGGGCGCCAGCTACAGAGGGGGCGCCAGCTAGAGGGGGCGCCAGCTACAGAGGGGGCGCCAGCTACAGAGGGGGCGACAGCTAGAGGGGGCGCCAGCTAAAGAGGGGGCGCCAGCTACAGAGGGGGCGACAGCTAAAGAGGGGGCGCCAGCTACAGAGGTTCAAATTTTGATTTACTAGTGACGCAATGGCGTAAGTAGTCGCTTCAGTCATTTGACGGGCTTTATACTCATATGCGAGAAAATTCCTACTTTTGTTTCGGAGTTTCTATTAGAATAAAACTGAAGAATAAGTAACGAAATGACGCATTTATTTGTCCATAATGTATATTTTTGCACTACAATATGCAGTCATATATATACGAGCAATAAAGTGTAATTATAGCAGATAGTTTGAATTAATTCCTGCTAATCCCGCAAGGTGCAATACTATAACTATGAAGTACGTACAAATTACTAACGCAAAATAGTCAATCAATTATAGTTAAATAAGTTGTTTTTGCACTAGAAGCACGCAAACTATAACAAAAAAACCAGAGGGTGTGTATACGAGAATACAGCTTTTTATAGAATTTTTTAGAGAAAAGACGCTTTGCAGAGAAAAAACCCACTTAGTTTTACTCGTAGACAACACGCAAGCAAGCAAGTCTGTTCAATAAAACAAATAGCCAATGAAAATAAGTTAAAAGTGAAATAAAAAATTATGATAGTAACAATAGATAGCTCCCAGAAGAGTTAAGGACATCTTAAGCATAAAAGTTTAACTAAAAAACTATAGTTTTATCAAAAAATTGCTTCGAATAACAAGCGCATAGCTACATCAGACATGCAAAGGAAAAATACACAAAAAGATTATCGAATTTAACGAAAAAGAAAGTTGCAATCCCCCGAGAATGGCCTGAACCATCTTTTAAAGTTCTTTGTCTTTGAGACTCATAAGCATGGATGAAAGAATAGAGCAATAGGAGACGTAATTTTAACCCTCGCTACTAAATAAAAAACAAAACCAGTTAGGGCTCAGACCGGTCGCCCATTCCAGTCTCCATTAATGATCAGGGCCGGTGAGACGTCCGCAGGCAACAGCGTGATGCTTTATTTAGGCGTTTCTACCTACAAGCATGTCTAGCTGCAGAAAATTTGAGGGAAATCCAAAGATGTATTTGATGGACTGATTCAGCATCCAATCAACTCCTACAGGGGATTATTTTTAACTTTCATCAGCCAATAGATTCCTAGGGGGGTAAATTCCAATTTTGGAGGAAAGAACTCGACCATAGACTATTTCAGATGAGCAATCCAGTGTATTCCTTCATCCATGCCCATAAGCGTGGCCGAAGCCGGTCTGTCGCGGCCATAGACAAGTGCAGTGAAACAAGCGAGGAGGGGGTGGAACACCCCCCCCCCACTTTCGCCCGGCCATAGACTATAGAAGCTTTTTAATTTTAGAGTTTTATTTATTTATATCGCGCTAGCCAGAACAAAATTAAATACTCGTGCATATACAGAGTAAATAATGGAAAAAATATACGCAAAATTGTAGCTGGACAAAAATAAATTAGTATAATTTTCACTGCTTACAGTGACAAGCAAAACCGTATCGTAATGAATGTATAAACACGCATGCAACTTTTGCGAGTCAGCAGTATATAATAAACACTTTTGCTAAGCTGCTTATACTAAACTTTGCTCCGTTAACAAGCAGAGATAATTATAAATAAAAGTGCATCGCAACCTAAGTGCGATGAGATATAAGCGACGTGATTAAAAAAATAAACATTGGGGATGAGTCGACAATAAAACGCATCAATAAAAAAAGCAAAACAAAGATGCTGCTTAGGTAGAAGATAATAGACAATGGGAAATAGCAAAAACAGTGCCTATATACGAGTGTATATAAACAGAGAGAAAATAAAGCAGATCAAGTGTAGCAATACAAACAAAACAAGGCATACAGCAAGTACATTATATCATAGCTAATGGCTTAGGTGCATTTTTATAACCATGATAAACAACAACTCAAATTAAAAGGTACTTAAGTACCACCTAGCAATAGTTACAAACTGATAAGTAATAGAAGAATAGCGCAATGAGCCACAGAAGGCATTAGTTATCAATTCAATTCTGCTGCTTCAAATGCACTTTAGAGTGCGTGGTCAGTCCGCTATTCTGGGTGAACCGTTTGCCGCACACCTGGCATTGGTAGGGCCGTTCACCGGTGTGCACCCTGGCGTGAGTGGACAGGCTGCCGGAATGGCCGAACCTTTTGCCGCAAACGTTGCATTGAAAAGGCCGTTCGCCAGTGTGCAGCCTATTGTGGCTGGTCAGCTGACCAGACAGATTAAATCGTTTGCCGCACACTTTACACTGGTAGGGTTTTTCACCCGTATGAGTTCGAGTATGAACTCTCAGAGCGCTCGGATCGGCAAATGCTTTGTCGCAGTGCTGGCATTTGTGCGGCCTCTCCTTCTTGTGCACCGCGGCCACGTGACCCTGCAGGTGACTGGGCCGGGCAAATTTCTTTGGACACTCCTCGCATTGGTAGGGCTTCTCGCCGCTGTGCACCCGGAGGTGAACCTCCAACGCTGTCCTCCACGGGAACGTCTTGCCGCAGTGCTCGCAACGGTGCTTCTTTTTCACCGATTTGCCAGCTTTACCTGAGCTAGATTTCTTTCTAGAAGACGTCGAAGTCAGAGTCTTCTTGTGCACCACCTCCATGTGGCGCTTGAGATGGCCAGACTGGGAGAAACGTTTGTCACAAGTGTCGCATTCGTACGGCTTGCTATCCTCGCTGTGAACTCGACGGTGCACTTTCAAAGTTTGCTTAGTAGCAAAGCTCTTGCCGCATTCATCGCATCGGTGACGCCGACGCTTGACTGGCCTGTCGGAGTCCGAATCGTTGTCAAGATCAACGGAATCGTCTTCATCTTCAGAGTCAGTCTGTTTTGAGTTCTTCTTCGGCTTATAGCTGCTTGACGCGGCGGCATCAGCTGAATGATGACCCGCTGGTGAATCGCCATCGTTCAGAGAGGAGTCAGGCTGGGCTTGACCAGAACCTTGCAACTGCTGCTGACCTATTGAGGGCGCATTGTCGGCCGCATGCTGAAGCATGCCCTGAGCTACTTCTGGCGGCTGTACAGGCGCTGGAACGAAACCAACACGTAATCACTATTGTAACAGCAGGTATTTCAACTGGGCCTACAATCTTAACCAGCTTCTGAACGTAAAATCTAAGCACACGGATACGTACGCAGGCACAAACACGGAATCGATCCTGTGGAACCTAAGTTGACTGTGTGATAACGTTGACAATTATAAAGCTACTCACGCTTGTTGTGCCGCCTCAGATGATAGGTGAGATGGCCAGACATGCGGAACTGCATACCGCACACGTTGCACTTGAACGGTTTTTCGCCCGTGTGAATTCTCGAATGGGTGCTGACCTGGCTGGAGCTTTTGAACCGTTTCAAGCACACCTTGCACTGGTAGGGCCGTTCGTCCGTGTGCTTGCGAATGTGCACGTTGAGCGTGCCGCGGTCGGCGAAGCCTCCGCCGCAGTACTGACAAGTGAACGGTCGCTCCTTGTTGTGCACCCCGGCAATGTGGATTCGAAGATGGCTGGACTTCAGGAACCGCTTGTCGCACATGTTGCAGTGGTAGGGCCTGTCGGCACTGTGCACTCGCTGGTGCTTCTCCAGGTCTGCCTGGTTTGCAAACGACTTGATGCAGCTGAGGCAACGGAAACGGGACTCAACGGCGGCAGGTGGCGGAGCAACAGCAGCAGCAGCAGCAGCAGCATCATTGAAGTTGCTGCCGCTAGTGCTAGGAACATTCATGGTTGGTATATTTTGCTGCTGCTGCTGCATAGGCGCCATAGGCATGCTATTGAGCACAAAGTTACTGATTTCCAGCTCGGAGGGTAACTGATGATGATGCTGCTGATGCTGATGCTGCTGGTTCTGGTGCTGTTGGTGCTGCTGATGTTGCTGATGCTGTTGGTGCTGTTGATGTTGCTGATGCTGTTGATGTTGCTGGTGCTGTTGGTGCTGCTGATGCTGTTGGTGTTGCTGATGCAAGTCTTGCGGTGTCGGATTAGGACCGGGCATAACTTCTGGCGACGGCTGGTACTGCTGGACAGCTAGTCCTGAAAAAAGTTTGGCAAATACGGCTAACGGATAAGATTTCTAGTTCACAAAAGCTAACAGGACTAAATTTGCTATTTTTTGTAAGATCGGATTTCCGGATTTATAAGGCCAAACAACTTTGTCTGCAGCTTTGGTGCAGTGCAACAAAATATAAAAAAACAGCTACTCACCCTTGCTATGCCGCCTCAGATGATAGTTCAGATGGCCAGACATGCGGAACTGCATGCCGCACAGATGACACTTAAACGGTTTTTCGCCCGTGTGAATCCTCGAATGGGTGCTGACCTGGCTGGAGCTTTTGAACCGTTTGCCGCACATCTTGCACTGGTAGGGCCGTTCGTCCGTGTGCTTGCGAATGTGCACGTTGAGCGTGCCGCGGTCGGCGAAGCCTCCGCCGCAGTACTGACAGGTGAACGGTCGCTCCTTGTTGTGCACCCCGGCAATGTGGATTCGCAGATGGCTGGACTTCAGGAACCGCTTGTCGCACATGTTGCAGTGGTAGGGCCGGTCGGCACTGTGCACTCGCTGGTGCTTCTCCAGGTCTGCCTGGCTAGAGAAGGTCTTAATGCAGTGAGCGCATCGGTAGCGAGTTATGATTACAGGCGCGCCCGCACTGTAGCTACTGCTAGCCAGATTAGCCTGCGGCGGCGGTCCGTTCTGCATCACCGCCGACATCTGCTGGTCAGCAGCGCCGCCGCTGATTACAAAATTATTAACCGGCTGCTGCTGATGGCTAGGCGGCATCGCGCCGGCTGACATCATTTCAGACACGTAGAGTGTCTCTAATAAATCTGGCATCAATTCGCAGTTGTTAGCTCCGCTAGGCTGCAAATTTGGCATGTACTGCGCCTGCAGCGGCGGTTGTGGCGGCGGTGGCGGCGGCGGCGGCTGTGGCGGTACATTTTGCACGGCGGAGAAATTTGCTTGCGGAGGCGCGACAGGAGCGTAATAGATTTGTACTGTAGGCTCGTTGCGGCGCACGTGGACTGAAATAAGATTTACACCGATAGTAGCAGCACAGCGATTAATTACTCGTAGAAGACCCTCTATACACAGTCTTTCTTAACTTCTCAAGGCACATACTTTATCGCACATACAGCGCCCCCTCCCCTAGTCACCAGCCGGAGAACGCCCTTCTATATTATTCGGCCAGGTGTGCAACCGACAGCTCAGCCGCAGCGATTGCGCGACGCATCTGAAGGCTGCGTACGGCTGTTCAGTCCAAGGACTGGGGGGTCACCACACACACACCCTCAAATACCCCAGCTAATGCTGGCACCCTTTTACAGCTGGGACAACCGAAGCAATGCAGAGTTAAGCGCCTTGCTCAAGGACACAAATTGTTCCGAATGAGTCGAGGATCGAACCCTCAACCTTTCAGTCGTAAGTCCAACGCTTTTAACCACAAGGCCACAACACTCTTAGGCCTAGCACCAAATACAAAACCCTTTCTGAACCGTAGTAAGTAAAACTTCACACAAACAATGGGATTTCTTACCAGTTTTACTCTTCAAATGAGAGAACAGAGTGCTAGACTGGCTAAACCGCTTGCCGCAAACGTTGCATTGAAACGGTTTCTCTCCCGTGTGCAGCCTGAAGTGCACCCTCAGCTGACTGGACAGATTAAACTTCTTGTGGCACACTTTACACTCGTATGGTTTTTCGCCCGTATGAGTTCGAGTATGAACTCTCAGAGCGCTCGGATCGGCAAATGCTTTGTCGCAGTGCTGGCATTTGTGCGGCTTCTCCTTCTTGTGCACTGCGGCCACGTGACCCTGCAGGTGACTGGGCCGGGCAAATTTTTTTGGACACTCCTCGCATTGGTAGGGCTTCTCGCCGCTGTGCACCCGGAAGTGAACCTCCAACGCCGCTTTCCATCGGAACTTTTTACCGCACTGCTCGCATTCGTGTTTCTTTACGTCAGTTGACGACTTTTTTCTGCCGCCACCGCGGCGGCGGCGACGGGCATCGCCTGAGTCGCTCTGCTGCTCAGATTCGTCCTTGTGCACCGCTTCGATGTGCCTTCTCATGTGAGCCCTCTGTGTGAACCGTTTCTGACAAATGTTGCACTGGAACGGCTTTTCTCCGCTGTGCACCCGTTTGTGTACTGTTAAATTTCGTTTGGAGACAAAAGATTTGTTGCACTGTTCGCATTTGTGACGCAAATTCGCCGATTCACCATCGTTGAGGGGCTGCTATCGCTGTCTGACGAGCTTGAATCGGTTGATTCGTCTTTTGTATCATTGCCTGCCTCTTCTGCATCTTCTTGATCTGCCTCCTCCTCATCCGCGTGCTCTGCCTCTTCTTCATCCTCCTGTTCTGCCTCCTCTTCATCCTGCTCTGCCTCCTCTTCATCCTCCTGCTCTACCTCTTCTTCATCCTCGTGCTCTGCCTCCTCCTCATCTTCGTGATCTGCTTCTTCTTCCTCAACCTCTTCCTCTTGCTCTGCTGGCATTGTGTCCTCATGCGGCTGACTTCCCGACTCATCTAAGGAGGTCTCAGCCTCGTGTTGCCCTGTCTCTTCTGAATCTTCGTTAACTTCAGAGTTGCCTTCATCATCTTCCTGAACGGCTTGCTCTGGTTCGCTGCCCCGATCAGGCGACTGCTCAGAGTGATGTTGCAAGTTCTCTGCAGTTTGAGATTGGCTACTCAATAATACCGCAGATTCGTTTGGGGCTGCCGCCGCTCCGTGCAGCTCCATGGCGACATGCATTGTGTTGATATAAGTTTCAAGTCTCTCTAAGTTGCTCCAAGACAAAAACTAACTCAATGACATCTACCTGACATATGCTAAACAAATAATTATACAAACAAGAACCATTTAGTGGAGGAAGAAGTCTCAATGAATGTATTTTAAAAAATTGACTTCAAGACAAAACAGCACTAAAAACTATTAGACAGCTCTATACCGCTCTCTCTATAAATGAATGAAATCAATAATATTTAACAAAATGAATGAAAATATGAGGAAACAAGAGTATATATTCGTATAGCTGAGAAGCGGTTTTATCTGTTGCCTCTGTGTACATGCAAAATTAGACATACATGTAGTAATATTATTGACTAAAGGAAATAAAATCAATACAATTCTCACAATGTTTAGTGCTGCACAAATACAGACTATTCGAAATAAAGTATACACTGAAAAATGAGAATCTTTAAGTACACAAATACCTATGCGTGTTGTCATACAAGCGCGGGACCAACTAGTGGAATTAAAACACGCCAGATAGATTATTACGAACAGAGGGCTCCGGTGTACAGTAAATGAGAAAATGTAGATTAACAAGTTCATGAATAAATGAAGGAAATGAACTCAACACGCATTTGCTTAGGAAAACACCTTTTGTTAGTAATAAGTTAAAGACAAACGGTAACTATGTCGGATAAAATTTAATTTCTTTGGTTCAATATAACTTGACCTAATTGGTATTGAAGATACTGAAGTTTGAGTCTGACTCGGAAACGAGGATCTGGAAGTTTGGCTCAGAAACTGAGGATCTGGGAGGCTGGCCCAGCAACTGAGGATCTGGGAGGCTGGCCCAGCAACTGAGGATCTGGGAGGCTGGCCCAGCAACTGAGGATCTGGGAGGCTGGCCCAACAACTGAGGATCTGGGAGTCTGGCCCAGCAACTGAGGATCTGAGAGGCTGGCCCAGCAACTGAGGATCTGGGAGTCTGACTCAGAAACTGAGGATCTGGGAGGCTGGCCCAGCAGCTGAAGATCTAGAAGGCTGGCCCAGCAACTGAGGATCTGGGAGGCTGGCCCAACAACTGAGGATCTGGGAGGCTGGCCCAGCAACTGAGGATCTGGGAGGCTGGCCCAGCAACTGAGGATCTGGGAGGCTGGCCCAACAACTGAGGATCTGGGAGGCTGGCCCAACAACTGAGGATCTGGGAGTCTGGCCCAGCAACTGAGGATCTGGGAGGCTGACGGCAATAGCAGTATATCTCAGCCGCTGAAACTACGCCTCGTAGCTCGTAAGTTATCACAGCAGTGGCAAAACCTCATAGATAAAGCAGAACATAACAGACTTTGACTATAACAGAAGCGAGTTGCTAAGGCTTAGCTAATACATAATACTAGTTAAACATGGTGAATTGGTGAATAATAATCAGCAGCCATCTCGAGCCCCTGGAGACGCATGGCTGAGCAACTGGCCCTGACCCTGCGGCCCATGATGATAATGAGGCTGCTGATGATAGCCCGTATTAAATAGTTTATCCGGATTAAATGGAAACAGGCCGCGTAGGAAGCTTTCGCATAGAGCCAATAGTACAATTGCTACTAGGAGCAGAGGAAACAGAGCCAGAATCATTGGATTTCCTGAAATTTGGGTGATAAGTGGAGGAAATTGAGATGCAAACAAGAAATTATGTGTACGAACTATAAAATGAAAACAAATTGGTTAAAAAAGATACCGAATGCAACAGAAAATAAGTCTACAGCTCCCCTATGAGATGAGTGTCCGCTGTCCATAACTCGAAGATGAGTGTCCATGACCCAGGGATGAGTGTCTACTGTTCATAACTCGAAGATGAGTGTCCCTGACCCAGGGATGAGTGTCAACTGTTCATAAGTCTGAGATAAGTGTCCATGACCCAGGGATGAGTGTCTACTGTCCATAACTCGAAGATGAGTGTCCCTGACCCAGGGATGAGTGTCAACTGTTCATAAGTCTGAGATAAGTGTCCATGACCCAGGGATGAGTGTCTACTGTCCATAACTCGAAGATGAGTGTCCCTGACCCAGGGATAAGTGTCTACTGTTCATAAGTCGGAGATAAGTGTCCATGGCCCAGGGATGAGTGACCACTGTCTATAAATCGGAGATGAGTGTCCATAAGTCGGGGATGAATTTCTACGACTCAAATATGAGTGTCAATGACTCAGGGAGTGTCTCTCCCGCAGCTATCATAGGCATAGTAGTAGCAATCAAGATAATCTACTAATTTAGAAGTCAGGGTGTTTAAAAACAAAAGAATAACATAAATTTAGTCAAAATACTGAGTTAAAAAGCTTATAATGTGCTTGCTTTTTGACACATAATGATCTACAATTTAAAACGCATTTCCACAGAACAGAGATTCAGCATTGAAAAATTACAAATTATAAAATACACAAGAAAGGTTGAGTCGCACAAAATACGGAATGCAAAAAAAACTTTGCGAATGAGATAGGATGTATATTTGTAAAATGGAGAAAAATATTTATATATATATATACGCTTTCTATAAAATAAAAAAAGTACTGAGACGAAGACAAGATCAAGCCAGATTGACTTCTGTGTATTACTGCACAAATTCAATCAGCTTTATCTGCCTGACATGCATTGTCATTAGATGCCTGATGACTATTATGACAACTGGTAGGCAGCTGCTGCTGTGGAGGTGGGCTGAGGCACATTAGGAATATATCAACTGTCACAGATAGAAAGATGCCAACTATCAGCAGAGGTAGCAGGACCAGGCAGATCGGATTACCTGTATAAATTTAATTTTTGATAAATATTTTAACAACATTAATAAAAATGAAGAGCTACATCGGAGCGCTGGCCTCTGGTGAGGGATGGACTGCAGATAATTTGAGCACCTTCTCAAATGAATAGGACTCGGGAAACCTGTGAGCACATATAGATAGATATATAGATTATAAAGATAGATAGATAGATAGATTGATTGATTGACAGATAGATAGAAAGACAGACAGACAGATAGATAGATAGATAGATAGATAGATAGATAGATAGATAGATAGATAGATAGATAGATAGATAGATAGATGGATAGAAAGACAGACAGACAGATAGATAGATAGATAGACAGTTAGATAGATAGATAGATTATAAAGATAGATAGATAGATAGATAAATTGATTGATTGATTGATTGATT
>NIVC01000013.1:897355-977355 GCA_002269645.1 Macrostomum lignano
CTGACAAAAATAAAGCAACAGTGCCAACTTGATTAGTAGTAAGTATATATTGCGTTAACATAATATAGTTTATTAGGAACTCAAAGTTGTGTGAAACAGAGAAAGATTGTGATAGGGAAAAGATGACACAAAAATTAATTGATTAACACAATAAAATAACACGCCAAATGATTAGTAATCAATTATGAATATTAGCATTATATAAACAAATTGTATAGTTGAAAACACCTGATACAGAGATTCAAATGGTTGGAAAAATAATAACAAAAAACACGATACGCTCTCTTAACACACCAAATTAACATTTTTTTCTATTCACCTCGCCTAAGATACAAAATACAAAATATTTACAAATAATACATAATATTACAGTAAAAGTATAATTAATGTGTACTTTTAATAACCACCTACATAACTACGAGTGACTAGATATGGACGTGAAATTTAGATGTATTGTGTTTTTACGTAAATCTGAAACCGTTGTTTTGTTGATAGAAAATGTTTTAAAAAGAAGAAAATGGGTTTCTGTTTTTTGATTAACATAAAAGATAATTATGATAACAACAAAATAGTTGATAAAACTACATACGTAACAATATTAATAAAAATACGACAGCGCTAAAACGAACGTCAACGTGCGCAAATAAAAGTGGACAAACTCTCAATCAATAACTTCACTGCAATTAAAACACAAAGATTCGTGCATTTGTGGCAATCTGATAAACTGAGATTACCTGTAACTAATTAAAAACATGAGATTGTTACCACTTTTCAACATCCGAGGTAAAAAGTTACCAGTAATAACACAATATTACTGTTTGCTTCATTGTACGTAAGAAAAATTAGAATTTATTTGTCTTAGATCAGATATATCTATTCTCACTGTATTTAGATTAGTGATTTCTATTCTCACTGTTTTTGGATCAGAGATATCTAATCTCACTGTATTTAGTCCAGAGATTTAGTCCAGATATCAAATTTCACACTGTATTTAGATCAGATTTCTGATCGAACAGTGCAAGTTCGAAGAAAATCGGTTGAGCCGTTTTTGCTAAAATCGATCGCATACCTAGATAGATAGATACCGACAGACCATTTTTAGTTTAGATCAGATATATCTAATCTCACTGTATTTGGATCAGAGATATCTAATCTTACTGTATTTGGATCAGAGATATCTAATCTTACTGTATTTGGATCAGAGATATCTAATCTCACTGTTTTTGGATCAGAGATATCTAATCTTACTGTATTTGGATCAGAGATATCTAATCTTACTGTATTTGGATCAGAGCTATCTAATCTCACTGTATTTGGATCTGAGACATACATGCGCAACCTCCGAAATTCGGTCGGCCATGCGACTTAGTTTTAACAAAAATGCGACGTAGTTTTTTGGCCAAAAATGCGACTTAGATGTAAAAAAACCCTAAAGCAAAATTAACGCAACTTTGGGTAAACGGCAGGAGTAACTTTGACTGTTTTATTAAGGCAAATGCCTCGTCAGCTACTTAGTACTACTACGTTATTTTTTCGGGTGGGCATTTTTGCGACTTCTTTGGTTGGCCGCCAAATCGGTCGGCCGGATCGGCCGACTCGGCCGACTGTTGCGCATGTATGATCAGAGATATCTATTCTGAATACTAAAAATTTCTGACTATATTTAGATCAGAGATGTATAATCTCACTTTAGTTCGATCAGATATAACTAATCTCACTATATTTAGATTAGAGATATCTAATCTCACTGTATTTGGATCAGATATATCTAATCTCACACTGTACTTAGATCACATATTAGCAAATTTCCCCTCGAGTAGTTCCACTGTATAAAAATTATGATCGGATGATCTCTTAATCCGATCCTAAGAGCATAAAATCAGATTTTAAACTTCCACCTTTCTCAGGCTATTCTGGGACGCGATGTACTCTTTAATAGCTTTGTCCGGCACTGACATTTTATTATTGGTATCCTCGTCGTCGTGGATGTGCACGAGATGATCGCTGACCACTTCTAGCATGTTTGAGCTGCGACTGCTTATTTTCGGCATGCCATAGTCGGTGCCAAACAGAGCGGCCATGTCGTCGGGTGTGCGACCTTTGGTCTCGGGCAGTTTGATAAACAAAAACACGAATGAGGCGGCTAGGCATAGTAGGAATGGTACGAAACACCAGTTGCCCATGAATACCTGTAAGGTAGCGGTATTGCATTTAGGTCATTGCTTAATACATTATTAACTACGTGAAGGCTGGAACAGGAAAAGTGAAAGTAGAATATGTGAACAGTATATTAATAGTGATCTCTGTAGGATATGTGAACTGTGAACACTATATAGGATAGATGTGAACACTATAGGATAGAAGTGAACACTACAAAGGATAGATGTGAACACTATAGGATAGAAGTGAACACTATAAAGGATAGATGTGAACACTATATGATAGAAGTGAACACTATAAAGGATAGATGTGAACACTATAGGATAGAAGTGAACACTATGTAGGATAGATTTGAACACTATAGGATAGATTTGAACACTATATAGGATAGATTTGAACACTATAGGATAGATGTGAACACTATATAGGATAGATTTGAACACTATAGGATAGATTTGAACACTATATAGGATAGATTTGAACACTATATAGGATAGATTTGAACACTATAGGATAGATGTGAACACTATGTAGGATAGATTTGAACACTATAGGATAGATTTGAACACTATATAGGATAGATTTGAACACTATAGGATAGATGTGAACACTATATAGGATAGATTTGAACACTATAGGATAGATGTGAACACTATATAGGATAGATGTGAACAGTATATAGCGCATATGTGAACACTATATAGTAGTGAACACTATATGATAGACGTGAACACTATATATTATGTATGTGAACACTATATAGGATAGATGTGAACAGTATATAGCGCATATGTGAACACTATATAGTAGTGAACACTATATGATAGACGTGAACACTATATATTATGTATGTGAACACTATATAGGATAGATGTGAACAGTATATAGCGCATATGTGAACACTATACAGTAAGTGTGAAGCCTGTATGTGAATTCTAGCCCTATGATGTGAATGCAATAAAAGACACAGGGGAAAATATGCAATATATGAACACTCACGGCCATAAATGGGAACAGCAATCCCACAAAGAGATTTCCCAGCCAATTGCCAAAAGCGGCCAGAGCCATGGCGGCAGGCCTTGGCCCAGTCAGGAACAGCTCGGAGCCGAGAAACTGCGGAATGCAGCCCAGGCCGCTAGCGAACATGACAACAAAACTAACCAATGATATCACGGCAACGTAGGCCATCCAATCCGCATCGAAGTGAGTCATAGCATTCAGGGCCACGGTCAGTAGGCAGGCGGCGATGAACATGCCAACGTGCGATACTAATAGTAGTAGCTTGCGACCAAACTTTTCAACTAGTGCAACCTGCAGTAGATTAGAATTCAATTTTTATACTTTGATAATATGATAGTACTTTTCATTACTTCCAACTGGTTACTAATTGTTTGTATTTAACTTATCGCTTTACTATCCAATATGTGTTTTACTACTTTGTACTTTGTGAAATTCGTTTACTAATTCGTATTTATTTTATTTAGAATTTGTTTTACTTTAGACGTACTCAAATTTAATGCACTCTTATATAACTGATAAACAATATTTTAACAAAAATGGTACCTTAAAAACGGTTTTTAAGCACTGAAGATGACTCGATTTAAAAAACACATTATCGCATCATTATTCATTAGCGCTTAAGAATAATTTCAAAATTAAAAAAAACACGATCATTGCAATTATTGCACTACTAAAAGTAGGATGATAAATTACCATTAGATTTTCACCTTTATTTTTTGTTTTTTTCTCTTTCTTAAAAAACAGCTGACAAAAACGCAATGCTTACACAACAGAAAAAGAAATTGTGCGAGTCCTGTCAATCAAACGAGGTCAGCAGCTTGGAGAAAAAAAAGATTGCCGCAAACTTAGCTCAATCTTAGCCTCAGTGTCCAGAAAGACAAGAGTTATTTATTAGTAACCATTTTGCACAGAAAAATAGCCCCAGTATTGCTCTATACACAATGACCCACTGCGCCATAGGCTGTATATCTCACACTGTATAACTATAAATACTCCGCAACAGGGCACATACACAGATATGAGCTGCATCTTTTGTATCTATTAGAGCTGAATACTTGAAATTTACACTGACGCAAAACTGTGCTATTCTTTTTTCTTGCGCTGTGTCCAATGGCCCTCAAGCAAGCTGTAAAATTGGTCGTAATTCTAGCTGCAAATATTGCGACAGACAATAAAACTATGAAACTGTATGAACTGAATGAATAAATGCACTTATATACTTGAGAATCTCCATATTTGAGGTGAAGTTGCCTATGAAAAAGTACATAATTAATTAATTAGTAAATCATCATGGTCCATTGCGAATCAATAATTATAGCTTTAATAATTTGTTACTTAATCAATAATTACTTAATGTTCTGAATTGATGAATGAACGCAAAATTAAACCGATACAAACCGTTTATGGTCTTACCAACGATTAAGGGACACAACAAAGTCTAAATTTCTGAAAGAAAACGTTAAGAACTTACAGTACAACACTTATCACGTGAGTCTGGTGACACACTTAGTTGACAAACAGTACAACAAATATAATAAAAAGTTTGTATAATGTTTAGCATGTTGCCAAGTGGGATTAAAGCACACATAAGAATACAATAGGTAGCCAGCTAGATTTTGACGAGTTAAAAGAAAGGATCCAAGCCGTAATTAAATTATTTAATTAAAGATTAGAAAAATTACACATTTAAAACAAAATAGGGATCGAGGAAGGTACAATTTAGTTCTGATTAGGGACACGTGTTTAGTATTGGTTAAGGCTTAGAAAAAGTGAGATTTAGTCCCAATTAGGGGATTAGAGAAAGTGAGATACAGCCCCAATTAGGGGATTAGAGAAAGAGGGATACAGCCCTAATTAGGGGATTAGAGAAAGTGAGATACAACCCCAATTAGGGGATTAGAGAAAGAGGGATACAGCCCCAATTAGGGGATTAGAGAAAGTGAGATACAGCCCCAATTAGAGGATTAGAGAAAGAGGGATACAGCCCCAATTAGGGGATTAGAGAAAGTGAGATACAGCCCCAATTAGAGGATTATAGAAAAAGGGATACAGCCCTAATTAGGGCATTAGAGAAAGTGAGATACAACCCCAATTAGGGGATTAGAGAAAGTGAGATTTAGTCCCAATAATGGATTAAAGAAAGTGGGATTCAGTCCCAATTAGGGGATTAGAGAAAGTGGGATTTAGTCCCAATTATGAATTAGATAAATTGGAATTCAGTCCCAATAGGGATTAGAGAAAGTAGAATTTAGTCCCCATTTAGGATTAGGGAAATAGGGAGGTGATACTAATTAAGGATTTGAAGATTTTGGTCATACTCGGCTTCACTTTTCTACATTTCTACATAGCACCAATCAGAGCATGCCAAACATTGATAGAGAAAAAAACTGATATGAGAAAATAATGAGCAAATGCTACTTACCGACACACCAGTCATAGCCACATTGATCGCGCCAATAGCGATAACAGCGTATTGAATAGCATCAAGAGGAATGCCGGACCGTTTCAACACATTGTGACTATAGTAGAAAGCTACGTTAATGCCAGACAACTGCTGGGCAAGATTAACCCCAACAACTAGCAGCAGGGGTAAACGGAAGTTCTTCTCCTTCAGAATCATGCCGATAGTCCAAGGAGGTTGCAGTTCAGCGCGCCTGCGATCCATCCGCAATTCTAGCATAGCAGCGGAGACGTGCTCATTTTTGCGAAGCTTCTTCAACGCTTTCTCCGCGGCATTTTCGTCATTTAATTGTACCACTAAGTAGCGCGGCGAGTCCGGTATGAATGGCACTACGGCCAGGCAGAATAGGCAGGGAGCGGAGACAAGGGCGCACAGGTAAGGCCAGGTGTCGGATTGGCCTAGCAGTTGGCTGAGGCCAAGCAGCTGCGATACCAGGATGCCAACAGTGAGCATAAGCTGGTGCAGGACGCCCATAGCGCCGCGAATGTTCACAGGAGCGATTTCGGTTAAGAATAGAGGAGATAGGCCGGAGCCCGCGCCTGGTAATTAGGTCATAAATTATAGGGGAATTTATAATATAGATGGGTCAGCTTTAGCAGGAGAAATATATTCGAAGTATTTCATGCGCTGTGAGAACCTATAAATTAGCAAATTGAGGAACCTGTAGTAAGAAAAAAACCTGTAGATTTTTTACTGGAAAGCAGGGGGCAATTAGATTTTGAAAAGCAATAATTTAATAAATAACTCTGATCATTCAGACAGAGATGGGCGAGTGAAAACAGGCAGGTAGGACACAGACAGACAGACAGACACAAACACAGACAGACGCTTAGAAAAACGTACAGACAGACAGACAGGACAAGCAGACAGACAGACAGACAGACAGACAGACAGACAGACAGACAGGACAAGCAGACAGACAGACAGACAGACAGGACAGACAGACAGACAGACAGACAGACAGACAGACAGACAGAAAGACAGACAGGACAAGCAGACAGACAGACAGACAGACAGACAGACAGACAGACAGACAGAAAGACAGACATACAAAGACAGCCAGACACACACACAAAGACAGACTAAAAACAGAGACTACAAAATTGTAGCTGTACAAGTAAACTCCCGTTAGAAAGCCAATAAGCTAGGACAAGACGGGCGACGGCATTTGGCTAAAGGCAGAAAACTTAACGACAGCAGATCAGACAGTCAGGCGGAGAAATAAGACCCACAAGCTCCTTCCAATCCACACAAAAGTACAGACGGACAAGCAACTAACAGACGAAACGGCATACTGTGAGAGAATATAGATGGCGTATTACAAATATATTGTTATTAAAGTACAAAAAGACATGGCTAAAAGATAAATCATTCCTCCAAAATAGATGGAATTTTTCATCAGTAAACTAAGCTAACTAGAACCAAGCATTGCTAATTAACTGGATGTAACTTGGATTGTTATCTTAATGGTACAGGGAGGGCAGACAAAGCAGTTACTCGTAAGTGTAGGAAATTACCCAATAAACCCCATCGTCGAAAACTGTCATAGGGTTCTTTTTTAGTGAAATTTTTACCATTTTGATGGATTACTTTTCCAAAATAGCACGACATTAGTATCTGCCCATTTGTCACGGAAGTTAATGATTGAACCGATTAAATTAAAAATCCCCATTTGCTGGCATAGAACTGCACTTGACAAGACCAATAAAGCTAATCATAGTTCTGTGGCCAGATTATTTTGCTTTGTAATTCTTCACTTGATTTTATTCTAACCAGAAATAGAGTCATAAAAAGCTTGCTTTGCTTGCAGTCTGTGGGAGAGTGCAGCTGGGTACTCAGGGCAATAAATTGATTGGCTTTACGAGTAGTATCGTCTATGGCCTAGTGCAGTTATAAGCCAGAGGCTGCTGCTCGATTGAAAGCAGTGGGCACTAATCAATCTCAGCTTGGACCCGGCCATAGACTACAGAATAGTGTTTACATCTCACTTGCACTGGTGCAATAGTCTATGGTCTAGCTGTTTATTTCATTTATTTGTTTTCGCACGGTCACACCTAAATCAGAATCTACAGTGTAAAAGAGCTATTCCTTTTGTCATGCTATGTGGAACTGGGGACATCTAAAACGGAACGGCCCATGGGGTTCTATGGCCCAGCGCTTGAATCAAGTCGAGACAGTAAGCCATAGACAACTTAATTTGTCATGCAATATGGAACGATGAGCCAAAATAGAAGAAACGGTTTGAGCTTTTCACAGAGACAAGATGCTTTTCTTTTCTAACGATTCGTCGCGCTAAGTTAATAAAAAAACTCGAATAAATGGCGCCCTCCGATTTTCCCATTAACGCCCTTAAAGCATGGGTATTAATGTATTGGTTTTGTCAGCCTAACTGAGAATAAAGCCATCCAAAGTGAGAATCCTGCCTACGCTGACTGCGAAGGGCCTGGCTGCGTGCAGCCTTAGTCTATGGGCCATAGACTATAAAGGATTAGCAAAGTGATAAAAAGCCATCCAATGTGAGAATCCTGCCTACGCTGAATACGAAGGGCCTAGCTGCGTCCAGCCTAGCCTATGAGCCATAGACTATAAAGGATAAGCTAGGATTGGCTAGTCATATGGCTCAGAAGCTCAGAAGGTATAAAAATAAAAGAATACGACGCATAGACCAATCGATTCTCACATTGGATGGCTTTTTATCACTTTGCTTGTCCTATTGTCTATGGCCCATAGACTAAGGCTGCACGCAGCTAGGCCCTTCGCAGTCAGCGTAGGCAGGGTTCTCATTTTGGGTGGCTTTATTCTCAGTTAGGCTGACAAAAGCAATAGTATTAGTATGCTAAAAATGAGATGTTTCTATTTTGGCTTTGGCCACGCTTATGGGACTCGGCTTCTATGGCAGACCTCGTTATTTCTCGCTAGCATAGACTCTGTTCAAACCGGACCAAATCAAACTAGCAGCGATCTATCCCATTATCCTACTAAATGCTCCTATCAGCTTCTAGGCATCTATAGCAACACTCAATTACTAGCTTAATGTAGTTTGGCTCTCGGTTTTCTTGTCAAGGCAGTTAATAATAGTACATTCCAGAACTTTTTAAAGGCTTCTAAACGATGCCCGTAGCTAAAATCTTGTTAACAAGAAACAAAGTTTATCAGATAGGACTTATAATCCATTACTGCGCCTAAAACGAAGAAGCCGAAGAATGATTTATTTTAAAAATGATCCCACAACAAACTTGCATTGATTTTGTCTGACTTGAATGTTACTAGCTTATCTATATGTTTTCACTAAGCGATGAGAAAGTCAGATTCGACTATAACTTTACTAACGCACGCAACCCTGTGACTCTAACTCTTACAAAAGCAAATGCAGGAAAACTGATTCAAATGCATTTAGAGAAATAGAAATATAACACCCAGTTGGGGTATCGGTTTCAAACAAATCAGCTTTCGTTTCGAGTGTAGAAAGCGTGCCTGAACGAACTACAGCTTCCCCTAAGTCTTCGCACATAGAAGACCTGCGCCGCCTCCGCATGCTTTTTTTAGCTGAACGCATCGACCGAAGCCGACCGAGTGGGGACGGGCAAAGAGGGTGTGCGAGGACAGGGAGAGGACACGATAGACGAAAGGAAAAGGCGTGGCCTAGAGAAAAAGTGGGAAGAGGGGGGGGGGCAAAGCCCAACCAGAAGGGAGAGAGAGGATTAGGGAGTCCTCTAACACGGGCCCACGGACACACACAAGTGCACGCACACAGTCACGTGCTGTCGACGAAAGCGAGAAAATCCCGCACCATCATTATCCCAAACTAGTTTCTATTCCCACATTTTTGCCAAACTGTAGTTCACTCTACTATATCCTTAACTTGCTTAGCGCATATACATGTATGCAAGCAGATAGATAGAAAAAAGAAGCCTCAAAACCAGAGGCTATAATAATAAGGTTGTATTACCTAACCTAAGCCATTGTATAATGACTGACTAGATTCTTTCTGGTTAAGAGTGCAATGAGCCCACAGAGAAATGCACATGGAGAAAGAGAGAGAGAATGAAAGATGAGAATAAAAGATGGGGTGGGCAGTTAGTTAAAGAAAAAAGCTTTTGTTCTGTGCGCTAAATAATCGCTTCAGTCAAGACACAGAGAAGAATAGGACAATATATATATATATATATATATTAACATAAAGATGGTGTGGCCTCCCGGCCTGCCGATGTAGACGTTATTACCCCGTGGACGTTGCGCAGCGAAGCGTTTACAGCGACTATAGGGTGAACAAAATCTCGAGAGGCAAGGCTACAAAGGCAGACAGACAAAGATAAAGTAGACAGTGCAGCAGACACACCCGCGCCACTTAAACGCACAAAAGAAAAACGAGTGCCAACGGTTTCAAAAATAAATATATAAATGACGATTATAATAAATAGGCGAGATTTTTATGTTCAAAAAGGAAGCCATATAAGAAAGAGGCATTCATTCAAAGCTCTATTCTGTGAAAAGGGGGATTTTTCCCCTTATACAGAAAACTATATAGATTTGACATGCACGCTTCACGCACAGAGCTGTCAATCAGCTCAGTATTATAATAATAGGACTTACCGCACCCGAACCCGGAGATCAGTCTAGCCAAGAATAGCATCTCCATTGAATTGGCTACCTTGCACAGGGCATAGAATACAGAACTTAGTGCCACAAATGCTAGAAACACGTAGGCAGCCTTTTTCCTGTTAAAATTGTTTAATTATCATTAATTAATTGAGAGTTCATTAGGGCTAGCACAGAGTGAGGATTCGGAGATATAATTGCAACGGAAAAGGCCTAGGCGACGAAGAGAGAGCTTCATCAGTAATTAGATCGAATCCCTGCGCTGGCCTAGTAACAGGAAATAAATTAGACATCCTTGACTAATCCTCAAAAAAGCAGGAGATTAATCTTTTCCGAAACCTGCAGAACTGAAGCCTTATTATAATTAAACAGATTTCATTAGCGCTGCAATATGAATTTGAATTACTGTTTGACTTGTAGAAAAATTTGCTAGCAATAAAAAAGGGTAAAATGTCATCTGCGGATTTTATCCGTCAAAAAAACCGATTTAGGTGTAAAATAAGCTTTGAACACAGGCGAGTGATGGGGCAGAGCAGCTGAACGGTAAAAGCGTCTGACTGTCCTACCACGACAGGGAGGGGTGGGCTAACGCCCCCGACTGCTGGCAATCCCGAGCGGCTGTCCCCTGTCCTTCCTCCGCCCTCCGCAGGGCCCAGCTTGGACTCAGCTGCAGGGACATCACATCAGGGCGGTGATCATGGCCCTCTTCGGACATGGCTGGTTTGCCAGGCTTCATCACTTTCAGGGAAAAAAACCATAGCGAAGAATGCCCTTTCTGCCTCTCCGGTGTCGAGAATGCGGAGCACTTTATCTGTGAATTCCCCGCCTTTACTCGTACTCAGAGCAAGCACACCTACCTCTCGGCCCAAATCCGGACCTCCCACAATATTTTCAGGCCCTATAATCTCTGCTAGCTCGTCCGCTACCTAAAAACTACCGGGCGAGCGACCATCTACCACCTGGACTGTCCGGAGGGGGACCGCGCTGCGGACACCGGCACCACCGGATCTCCCTGCTTGACACCGCAGCACTAGCTGGTTGTGGTCGCCAGGGGTTAGCGAAATTGGCGACAACGCCTCCTCGCCGCATCCGGATGCCCGGATCTCCTGCAGCTGAGTAAAAAAAGTCCCACCACGATTCACACCCATCAGGGTTAGCCACAAGGCCTGAGCATGTCGAACAGGAGTCCATTGGAATTGTAAGCTAATTACTAAAAATAGCACAAAACATAGCATCACTCGCCTGCCAAGTCTATCCGAAATCAAACCAAACGACAGCGAACCAGCCATGCCGCCAACAAGATAGATCGACACAACAAGCGACCACATCAATTCCAACGAAGCTCTAGTTGGCATGTCGCCAAATCGTTCAACGTAGCTGTCGTTAAGAAACTCTTTAACGTGCAGCTCTTGCGGATTGAGCACGCCAGTGTTGAATCCGTGCGGCAGAGACAGACCCAATGAGATACCGAATGCCGATACGGCTAATACGCCATTCAAATTGCCAGTCTGCTCTTTCTTAATCTCCTGATATTGTTCGTAGGTTTTATCTTTCTCTTCAACTGATAGTTTAGAGACTAGACGGCTGTCCTCGCCAAGGTGAGTGTTGGCAGCCTGAGTCAGTTCAATTGATGGCACTGGAGCCCGGCGCAATGGTTGAGACTGGTCTGGTCCATTTTTGTCCATTGTACAAATAGGATATAGAATGATTTTGTTGTATCGTTTGGGACGATGGTTGAGATTGAAATCTCTGAATGAGTGAAACAGGGTTAAGCTTATACATAGATGAGAGCGTGTACACTTTATACTGACAAACTGTACATTCTTTTTTATCAAAGAATGAGCTAAGCTGGCTTTTCTATTGGTTAGCTGTTGAAAAAATTATAAAGCAGTCTAGGATTGGATGGTGGGGATAAAATGAATCATACTACTGGTGTGTCTAGAGACTACTTCCAGCAGTATACATAGCAGCATGGATATAACTATTTAAATTTTGTATACAACTATCTTTCTAATCGCTAGGGTCTTAAAGCTAGTCTAATAGTAAACTTGGTTGTAGAATTTTCTTGTAATCAACAGGCTACCAAATATCCTCTGTGGCTAAGAGACTATCAGAACATACATGCCCAACACCTGGCTGACCCTCCAATTGGGTCACATGGAGAGTAAGAGGTCTGGCCAAGGTAGGTTACAAAAATTCAAACTTAAAAGACATTTTAACTGTCTTTAACTGTCTAATAAGTAATAATTAGATGATGAGGCATTAAGCACTAATACTATAGTCATAGTTACTCCTACCGTTTACCTAAAATTAATAATAGATAATAAAAATGCATTTTTAACTTGTACCTATTATGTTATTGCCTATGTCTATTAGTACTTCAATAGCTAATATTTTTGTGGTAAAGTTGCAACTTGCAAATCTGATGAAAAGCAAAATTAATAACATGAGTGCTATCATTTTTTGTTATGCAACATATTTTGCCTTGCATCAGGCATCCTCATGCTTTTAAAATTTAGTTATAATTTATTTGTTTATTTACTTGTATTTAGCAATTTAGACAAGAAATGGGTCAATAAAAGTCAGAAATTGTATATAAATTAACAATAGATTGCATAGTCCAAAAGATAACTCACTGAGTTGCAATGAGGGGAAGAGATAGAGATAGAGAGATAGAGATAGAGAGAGAGAGAGAGAGAGAGAGAGAGAGAGAGAGAAAGAGAGAGAGAGGAGAAAGAGAGAGAGAGGAGAAAGAGAGAGAGAGAGAGAGAGAGAGAGAGAGAGAGAGAGAGAGAGAGAGAGAGAGAGAAAGAAAGAGAAGCACAAGTATATACCTAGAATACACATAGGAGGGCACTAGAACCATGATTGGAAATTTGCTTATTTAGAATTGGTTTATGCGATTTTATGTGACAGGGCCTCAAGCACTTTTGAGTACAAATGGGTATAGACTAAAAGTGCTTGAGGCCTTATATATATAAAATTGAAAATTGCATGAACCAATTCTAAATAAGCTAAACTAAGTGACCAATATTGCTAAACTAGTATCATTACTAGACTAGACTTTAGCATTTAAGTAGGCCTATAAACAAATTCTCTTATTTCTAAACAATTTTTTATATTTATGTCTATTGACAAATTGATTTATATTATTGATTTATACTGATTTATACTAGCCATGTGACTTTTTTGACCAAAAATGTAACTTACCTATGAAAGAAACTTTGCAATAATATAATTTTGGATAAATGGCATTAGTCACTATTACTATATTATTAAAACTAAATGCTTTGTCATCTAATTAGTACTTTGTCTATTTATAAGTAGGCATTCTTGCAACTTACCTTTACTAAGACAGATCAGCCAGGTATTGCATATATATGGTTGCTACCTATATTTATACTTATATATAAACACACTTAACACCCAAACCTAGCCTACTTGGCCAGGTGGCAAAAGGTCTAATCAAGGTAAATGCAAAAATGACAACCCAAAAAATTAAAATACTTGCATTAACAAAAATGACAAAATAGTATAATTAGTTTTGCATATTTAACTATTTCTTTAGAAAATCATAACTTTTGGAAATTTTCAATAGGCATAAAGGTTAGACAAGATCTTCATTATCAATATATATACATAACTGCTAGTTGATCTGACCAATATAGCACTATAAATTGTGATAGACTAGGGATAAATAGCAAAAATGCCTAACTAAAAAGAATATAAAAATAGTACTAATTAAATGATGAGACATTTAGCCTTAATAAGACTATCATAGTTATTTCTATCATTTACCTAGTTGTATATGCACGCACATAAGTAACTTTATTCTTTTTTGTCTTGCATAGGAGTGTCCAAGCCACTTATTCTAATAGGGCTGTGTAGATATGGCCCTTTGAAATAATTTATTGTGTGATGCCTATAAGTTTTTAGTGATTTGATTCCAATATTACAATAGGGATTAGACAATTAAACAATTATATAATTTAACTATGTATACAATTGTGATAAATGATTATAAAAAATGACAAAAGTTGAAAATTTGAAAATTTATAGAGCCTAGGCACTAGGCTTACTCCTGTCTCAATCATTAAGATATCTATTAGTAGAGATAGAAGGAATATCAGATTTTACCAAATCCAAATATTGAGTATTTGGATATAAACTTGCCGAATAATGAATACTGAATAATAGGACATAGGCGTATTTTTTAAAGCTACATAAATTTGATTTCTTTAAAATGAATAACTTATACATTTCAACTTTTAAAATATACAAGCTACCTTTATTACACATTTTAACTACGCATATTTTAATAAATATACACTATTAAGAATGGAGTAGTTATAGACACAATGCTATTGATACAGCTTTAAGGCTCTGGCCAAAGTCATTATATGACTCATTTAAGATTGTCATATATAGGTTAGGCCTATGAAAAAAACAACTAAATCATCTAAATTGCTTATTGACTCAGAATTGCTTGGACAGTATCTACACTTTTTGGTGCCTGCATTTTGGTGCTCCAGTTTGCTTTTTGATGCCTAGGCTAAAGTAGGCTCTATTAATTAGAATTAACATAAAAATATAAAAAATGAGCCCTAATTTAGCATCAGGGTCTAAGCGCTTTGTAGTACTTTTTTGTTAAAAAAAACTAAGGTATTATTCATTCTGTTAAGTTGACTTGATGTTTTAATTAAAAATGCTTTTATTTCATTTGAATTTCTTTTAGGCTATTTCCACGAGTGTGACCATCGAAGGTTGGTACATTAATTTCACAAAAAAATATATGAAAAAGGGGTTTTGCAGCCTTTTTTTCATCAAAAAAATAATAACCAACTAGATCTTTTGAACTTGTTTAGCTTGTGACACAGAAGTTTTTGATTCTCAATTAATTCAGCTTATTGTGCATGTGACGGTCAAAGTTAAAGAACTCAAAGGTAAAGGGGAGTGAATTGTTTTTTTGTGTTTTCTTCGGTCTTTGAGATCTTAGAGCCATAAAAATCAATACACAAACTGGAAATTAGCCATACTTAGTAATATAAAATATTAAACGTATACAAACAAGCAGAAAAAAGTTTTGACACTTTTCTCTTGTGATGGTCAAAGTGTGACAGTCGAAGGTACCAACTGTGAAAATTTTTTTTCAACTCTGGTAAAGAAATATAAGTGTAAGACTAATAAATACTTTTACAGTAACATTTTTCATGATAAATATCTAATTGAATAAATCATATCAGAGATGGGGGTTATGGTTGGAGCTTCCGATGGAAGGCAGTCTGGAAAATGACCCCAGCATCTGCTATCCCATCAAGCAACCCCTGGTATCTGCCTGGTCAGCAGTGCTAATACCAACTAAGGGTCAAAAGGATATAAAATAACATTTAATTAAATTCTAACATTTCATGACATGATATCAACTAATGAAGAAGTAACTTGTACATAATAATATAGCCTATTGCCTTATTGCCTATTTTTACTATCTTCCTAATATATTCTTACTCGTAAGTCTATTTTCTTAAAGAACATAAGTAAATACTTTATCAAATAAATACATAATTTATATTAAGAAGTAAAAGAAAGGAGATTGCAAGCATTTTCATTAGAATGACATGTTTTGCCTAACTTTAGGCATCATTGGGCAGATGGGAATTTATTTAATTTAAGCCAAACGTAGAGTATAAATATATTTCAGTGGCAGATAGTCAGTGATGCACAAAATTGTAATAACAAAACACGGGGGGAGTCAATAGATCAAAACCAAGACAGACAGAGAAAGAGAGAGAGAGAGAAAGAGAGAGAGAGCCGGGTAGTGGGTGTACGTTAGAACACTCTCAGGAGAGCACCAGCCCCGGAATAACCCAACTGTTTATTTAAAGTTGGTTGCTAGTTTTTAATGTACATAGCTTCAATAATCTTAAGGCGATGATCAATATTGCAACTGTGTATGATAGTAAACCTATCATTTTGTTCACTGTTGGCGCATTCACTACAAGCCATAAGATGGTCTTGCACTGCTGATGGCTTTAACCAGTGTTCTCTGCCCCTAACATACAAGTGCCGTTTCGAATTATCTAGGTAACTCTCTGATCAACAGAGCACTGGAATTGGTAGACGATACCTGCATTTAGTTGCAGAGGCACATGGCTTTTAAGCTTAGAGACATACTGGCTAACTTTATCGCAATAAAAGGTGATTCTTAGATTATCATTAGAAAACTGCTTAAAGCACTAGAGGAGCACTTTCTTAAAACTGATCGAAGCCTCCCCATAGTAGGGGATATAAAGGTGCCTATATTTGGTCTGAGACTGATCTTGCTGATGCACTGACAATTTTGTGCATCACTGACTATCTGCCACTGAAATGTAATTATACTTTACGTTTTGACTTAAATAAATTCCAATCTGCCCGATTATGCCTAATGTTAGGCGAAACATGTTGTTCTAATGAAAATGCTCGCAATCTCCTTTCTTTTACTTCTCATTATCAAGCATGCTGTTCTACTAGAATAATTTATATTATACAAATATTTTGAATGAAATATTTTATTAAGTAGGAAAAAGACAAAGTCAATTATGTTTGTCACAGGCCACATGAGGTACTATATAGACTAGAGCTTTATTTAAATAATATATGCAATAAAATTGATATTAGCCAATAGAAACTAAATATATATATATTTGTGCATTCAAAAACAAAAAAATAAAGAAAATGTTACAATAAAAAAATGAACCTATGTGTGACACACTCATGGAATGAGCCTTTATTTGATTTCTCAAGAAATAAAACAGGATCATGTGACTTAAGAAATCAATATTAAAATTGATTTGTCACAACACTTGTTCAAAATTTGAAATCAAAACTATATTTAGGGCCTAGCATTATTGATAAATTTTATCTTTACCTAAATAACTATTCTTAGCATGCATGCTAAGTGGAGCCTTACAATTCTAATAGGCCTATAATACAGGATATAGCAAATACATGCAATTAAATTCACCAGATTTTTCAAAATTTAGGAATCATACTAGGCCTAGTTTAACAAAATGGATACTGTCTTCATTGACATTAGAAATCCTAAATGTTTTATAAAGTATTTATTATATTTGCTATAAGATTGCATTTTTATTATTATTTTGCTGTTATAAACTAGGGTACCAAAAAGCAATCTGGGATACCAAAATGCTAGGCACTGAAAAACATGGGTATTGAAGTTAAAATGCATAAAAACCAGTTGGACAATGCTGCATTCATTGAATTGTTATATTTGGCCCTATATTCATAGGCTGTGCAAGGCACATCCACCATGTCCAGGCCCTATAAATTAGGCCTAGACCTAGGCCTAATGTTAAGCTCACATGTATACATGTACCCATTGCTTTAAATTTTGGCAATAAAAAGGGACTGTTGAATTTCAGATGTAGTATAGGCCTATTAGTATTAACAAAATAACTATAAGTCTAATGCATTAGGCCTATGAACTTGTAATTCCAACACATGTATTGACTGTCGCCCTTGCCCCTTTTGGCTGTCGCCTTTTCTATCTGTCGCACTTTTGACCTGTACCCCCCAAAGACCTCTTTTAATCATCTTCTCTTACAACAAGATATGGGGATAATTATCTATATAAATAATAAGCCTAACGCATTGGTATACCGTTGCAACTTTTTTTTCTCCTTCGTTCCTAAAAAAGGTATTCTATTTGATTTGCCTTAACTTCGGCAGTGTAAAAAAAGCTAGGCCTATGTCTATGACCTATACAGCAGATTTTGTCAACTTTGGCTTACTTTGCATATTATTATTGTTATTACTAAAGTAAAATTATTGAACGTTATATAGATTAGGGGCCTAGTAGAAGTAGTAAGAGTTTGCCTCATTCGAGAAGCCTGTTTGGCTTATATAAGTCAATGTAATTTAGAAAGTTTTTTGAAGTTTTCCATTTCCATGCCCGGAAAATATCAAAACACCTCATTTGAAAGTTGCCTCGTTTTATAAAAACGATACCATTAAAACAATATATATATGACCTTAAATCCTTAAGTTCTAATAATAGATTTTGCAACTATTATAACTGATTTAACTAAACAACAATGTATCATATGCTTTTATGTTACAAACAAAGTTGCGTATAGTTTTTACACGACATCTAGCTACGAACAATTTGTATTTTCATGATTTGGATTGGCGTGCAAATGCCGTGCATGATGTAGGCCTACGACTAGTAAACACTTGGCAAACAGCGCGTGTATCAGCTGATATGATTTAGAATGTAAATACCTGTTTTAATGCTACGGCAACTGCTGCTGCTAGGCGTACTGGTACCTGTCATTATTGTCATAGTATCTTATCAATACTTATCAATTATCAATTATCAATACTTAGTAACTTATCAATATCATCCTATTATCAATATCACTTAGGCTAGGGCCGCTAGGCCTAATCCGCTATTCTAGTCTGGGACCTAGGTCAGGGTGCTTGCTAGGGCGCTAGCCGCTAGCCAAGCCTAGTAATAGGCCCCCCTAGTTTTATTTTACAAGCATGCCTACTAGTTCCACCAGTGAACGAGCCGGCACATGACCAAGATCACGCCATCACGGCAAGATGGCCACATACCAAGATGGCCACAGCTCTAAATGTCTAAATAGATAATAATAAGACTAGGTGTATATACTTAACTCCTTTCCTTTTTCAGTAATTAGGAAAAAAGATGTTATAATAGAATTGTTTTGTATTATAATCATTCCCTTTGGACTTAGGCCTAGCCTAGCTTTTAGCCTGACCTATACTATAGGGGCCTAGGCCTATCTATTTATCCACTACATAAAGCAAGTAACCTAGCACAAAATAAATACCCTATGACATTCACACATTTTTTTCTAATTATTTGCATAGCTAGCATTACCATTGGCATTAGCAATAGCTTCTTAATAAACTGATCATGTTAGATTTGATAGATGTGATGATAGGGTAGTGAATAATTTGGCATAAACACTAAAAAAGATTAAAGGTTTTGTATTATAAGTAGGCCTAATTAGTTTCAAATATATTATTGTATCAGTATTAATGAATATTATTGATTAAACAAAAATAGGCCTAATTAATTAAATATTATATTACTAACTAATTAATGATAGATAAAAAGAGAGTAGATATAAAAAATATTCAATGTTGTGGCCATCTTGGTATGTAGCTATCTTGGTCTTACACCAACAAGCCGGCGAGCCTGGCGCCGCCAAAGGCATCGTCTGGCAAGAGCAAGATAACCCAAGGCCCCATTAGGCGATTAGGGGCCAAGGGCGAGTAAGTAATTTATAATTTTAAATTTTAGTATTAATTTTTTAATAATTTTATAAAGTATCTACAAGTAAATAAGTTAGACTTTAGACTTCTTTAAAGTTTGTTCATATATCCTTTCAGAGCATATCAATTAATACATATTAAATTTTACTCTTACTTGCTACTGAAGTGGACTGTTAGTGTGGTGTAAGACCAAGATGGCCACACACCAAGATGGCCACAGCTGGGGTGGGGGTCACGGAAAATGACAACTGGTTTACTATTAGATAGCTTCGGGTGGGGAGATGTGGGGTTGCAATGGGGGGGGGTTCAGACAGGCAGTCAAAATTTTATTAGCATATTGCAGGGCTAAAGACAAAAATGGTTACGAGTCTTAATTTCCTACTTATAGTAGGGCCCTAAGAGGTATAAACGTATTTTGCATTAAACAAATCTCTTCTTCATATAAAATCTGGTGTAGCTTTTTTCCATTTCTCTTATTGGTCGAGACTAATTTAGGCCCTACTTGTTTAAAGGGATAAAAACTGGGTAAATTTCATGCCCTGTTCAAAATTCATCTGTCTCATTCACTGATAGCAGTCTAAGCACTTAGATACAAAATGGCAGGCGCATATCCATGTGTGGTCTGTCTGCAGCCAGTTTGCGATGGACAAGAAGCAATTGAGTGTTCTCAATGCTTGAATTGGCAGCACCGTGCATGTGATAGTCGTGTCACAATCGATCAGTATTCTGCAATGAGAAATGTCGGTGAGTTTTTCTGGCTTTGCAATCAATGCAATAGACGGGCTCCTGCAGGTAACTTAGCAGTGTCTCAAGCTGCAGATGCTGCAGTGGTACATGTACAAGCCCTGAATTCTGGACCAGCGGTTGTTCCTCTGCCTGCTGAAAATCCAGAACCAGTGCATTTGATTCCGGCACAAGCAGAAAATTTTCTTTACCAGTATTCAGATTTCAATGACCCTGATCCAGCTCTGGAAGAATCCATTCAAATTCCTCCAGCAGAGCTTGCACCGCCCCGCAGCCCACCTCCCCAGCCCTTTGAGATTCTTACAGGTGCAGGATGCAGTCACGGAAAAGACCTTCTAGTGCAATATGCCCAACAAGACCTTGGCCATCTGATGGATGCAAAAACGCGGCGAAATGGCAACACGTACTATCGCTGCACTAAGCGTTTATCACTGCACTGTCATGGCTCCGCAGTCCGCCATGCTGATGGAACCATAGAAGCCCTTGCTCCGCACACGTGCGATCCAGTTGATCGGCCAGCTCAGAAGAGAAAGGCAGCAAAGGAGGTAAAGTAGGGAGCAAAGGGCATGTTGTTTCATGTCATCTATCCATGCCACTCGTACCTTATTGCCATTTCAGATCATAACGAGTTAAAAAAGCCAAAAAATCCGCACTTACTTAGTTGCTGCACCCAATATAGCCCTGGAGCATATTTAAGAATCACCGTGCACATTTCTTGCTAGATATTACAGACGAGAGATTAGAGACGAGAGGGCAGAGATGACAGAGAAAAGATAAAAGACGAGAGTGCAGAGATGAGAGAAAAGATGAGAGACAAGAGGGCACTCCAATTTTTGCTTACTTCTATCATAACTAATACCTTTACCCTCTACCTTTAACTTTTAACATATACAAAAAACACGTCAGTTTTAGTATATCGAGATAGGTTTGAAACTATTATCCATGATACAAAAATCAAATGTCTTGTGCTAGTAGTGCTACTAGCTTTAGTAGGTAGTAATACCTGCTGTAAAGGGAAGTGTTTTTTGTTTTACTTAGTCTAATTTCACCAACGAAATCTGTTTTCTCCGAGACTTGAAGCTATGTCATACCCCACCCCAATCATAGCCAATAGGAAATGAGGAAATATATAGACCTATTCCTATCCAAGCAGCCATTCAGAGCTGTGGCCATCTTGGTATGTGGCCATCTTGGTCATGCGCCATTAGTGTTACCATAAAATAGGCCTAGGTAGGCTAGGCCTAAGCCAAAAATTTCTAGCTAGGCTTAGGTAAGAGTATGCCTAGCTCTATTAACACCTTTACTCTATTACCTATTTAATATTTGAGCTTTTATTATTTTAATGTGACTTGATAAATACCAAATATAAATAATAACATAGACAAACTTCAACTTGCAGTTGTAGCTAGGCCTCCTATCTTTTTAGAATGGTTTATTAAACTATTTTGGCTACCCTAGGCCATGGGCTAGATTTTTATAGGCCTAGGCCTAGACTATTAATTTAATATTCATTCAAAGTTGTTTTGAAATTATAATTATTTGTTTATTATTAAGGGCTTATAAAGTTATTATTTAATTTACAAAATATTTATTTTGTACAAATTTTTTAGTTCTATAGCTTAATAGGCCTAGTCTAAAAGTTTATGGTTAATGCTATATAAAACCTTGTCCCTGTTTCCTTAGCTCTCAAACATATAGATCCTACTAAAGATAAGTTAGTTTATCCTATGCTAAAAAGAAAAGCTAATGATATACCCTTACTTAGAGTCTAGATTGCATATAGGATATCTAATATATAGACTAGCCTACCTAGGGGCAAAATACACTCTCAAGTCTCTAAGCCTACTACAATATTATTTTAATTTTGACTATGATAACATATTTAGACTATTTGCATTGGATATTTCTTTAAATATTATATAGCTATAGGCCTAAAAGCATAATATGGTTAGTATATTTTCCTGTTATTTTTTATATTTTAAGTAACTTGGAGTAGACCAGTATAGCATAGTGGTAAAGGATAGCTAGGTTTTTGTAGTAAGTTAAACAGTTGTATTTTTGAAATAAAAACTTCTTTTTTAACTTACTTTTGTATTAGTAGGCTATTATTAGCAAGCTATTTTATCAAACTTGCAATTTTTAAAAAATTAAAATTAATAATTGTTGCTATTATAACTAGGATTTTAGAATTGATTTAAATTTAATGCCTTTTACTTTAAGGTCTTTTAGTCTTACAAGTTGCACTTAGTATTTTTTATAGATAATTGCAATTTTCCAATCTTAAATATATATATATAATATACATATATTTAATTAAGCTAAAGGTAAGTGATATAAGTGGCTATATTTACAAATAGAATTTTAGGAGTATTGTTTTATGAAAGATAATTCTTTAAGGACTAAATTGTATAAAAGTGTAGATTTGTTTAATTGTCATTATAATAATGATAGGCTAGTATAATTTTTTGTTAATTAATACTAACAGTTAGAGTTATATTTTATGCAATTTATTTCCTTTGCAGCTTGATTCCAAAACTAACTTGTGTTCCTTGATCAGCAATAAATAATTTAATATCTGATTAATAAAATGATTGAGCATGTTATCATCGATAAGAATGCATTTAGTCCGCAGTTGTTATTGCCTGGACAATTTGGATTGGTGATTGGACAGGTAAACAATTTGTTCTCAAATGCATCAATATAGTTGTATAATAATTATTTGAAATTTAATTTTATCCTTCAATCATTTCTGTACATTCAGTATGACTCAGACACTGTCATCAGGGTACTATTGCACTGTGCAGCACCTGATAGAGCAGCTGGCGATGCCTCTGCCAGCCCACAGAAGCAGGATAAATTTGCTGCTAAGCAACAACAACAGACAGCTGGTTTGCCCCTGCTTGATAGTGAGTGGATTGGACGGCATGCTGAGAATGTAAGTATGTTAAATAAAATAAATGTTAAATATTGCCTAGATATTTAACATTTTATGGTTAACTTTTGGTTGAATTGCATAGTTTTTAATTGTGGTTAATATTACCTTGCATTAAATCTCCTAAAGCATTGTAGAGATAGTCATAGATCACTTTGCCCAGAATTTGTAGAGATTGTCATAGATTTTGCCCAGAATTTGTAGAGATTATCATAGATTTTGCCCAGAATTTGTAGAGATTGTCATAGATTTTGCCCAGAATTTGTAGAGATTGTCATAGATTTTGCCCAGAATTTGTAGAGATTATCATAGATCACTTTGCCCAGAATTTGTAGAGATTGTCATAGATTTTGCCCAGAATTTGTAGAGATTGTCATAGATTTTGCCCAGAATTTGTAGAGATTGTCATAGATTTTGCCCAGAATTTGTAGAGATTATCATAGATCACTTTGCCAAAAATTTGTAGAGATTATCATAGATCACTTTGCCCAGAATTTGTAGAGATAGTCATAGATCACTTTGCCCAGAATTTGTAGAGATTGTCATAGATTTTGCCCAGAATTTGTAGAGATTATCATAGATTTTGCCCAGAATTTGTAGAGATTGTCATAGATTTTGCCCAGAATTTGTAGAGATTGTCATAGATTTTGCCCAGAATTTGTAGAGATTATCATAGATCACTTTGCCCAGAATTTGTAGAGATTGTCATAGATTTTGCCCAGAATTTGTAGAGATTGTCATAGATTTTGCCCAGAATTTGTAGAGATTGTCATAGATTTTGCCCAGAATTTGTAGAGATTATCATAGATCACTTTGCCAAAAATTTGTAGAGATTATCATAGATCACTTTGCCAAAAATTTGTAGAGATTATCATAGATCACTTTGCCCAGAATTTGTAGAGATTATCATAGATTTTGCCTAGAATTTGTAGAGATTATCATTAGATAAGTTTGCCTAGAATTTGGAAACTTTTGACCCAGTAAATGCAACGCGTAATTTAGTCAGAAGTGACAATAAAAAGCTGACTATTTTTACAGGTGTCCAGGTCCCTGCCAGGAGGTCTGGACATTGTTGGCCTATTTTTGTGCAGTCAGAAAGCTTCGGCTAGCGACGAACAAGTGGCTCAGTTGAAAAATGTAAGTTATTGAACGCTGTCGAGGGTACATATTATTGTAATCAATTGTCTAATATACTCATTACTAAATATTTTAATCTCTTCCAGGGATTAGGCCGAGTTCACGAGTTTATTGGCACATCAAAATTGACTAAGGATAAAATCTGTTCACAGAAAATTATTCTTCTAGTCGGCTCTGATGCTAATGAGTAAGTACATGACTGTTTGTGGAAAACACAGACCTTTTTGTAAATAGTTGGTTTCAAGGTTCAGTGAGGTTATTACTGACTTTCTATCCAATCTTAGGTTATTTTGACTGCCTCATTTCTCCATTAGTTTATTTCTACCAATCGTAGTTCACCTGGGTGACGTCATTTCTGCATTGATTTCCTACAACCAATCGTAGCTCACCTTAGTGACGTCATTTCTAGCATTGATTTCCTCTAACCAATCGTAGCTCGTCTTAGTGACGTCATTTCTGCATTGATTTCCTCTAACCAATCGTAGCTCGTCTTAGTGACGTCATTTCTGCATTGATTTCCTCTAACCAATCGTAGCTCGTCTTAGTGACGCCATTTCTGCATTGATTTCCTCTAACCAATCGTAGCTTGTCTTAGTGACGTCATTTCTAGCATTGATTTCCTCTAACCAATCGTAGCTCGTCTTAGTGACGTCATTTCTGCATTGATTTCCTTCAACCAATCGTAGCTCGTCTTAGTGACGTCATTTTTTGCAATAATTTCCTCCAACCAATCATAGCTTATCTAGCGTTTAACCTCGAAATTTTAGTATCAGTTGCCTAGCAACAGACGCGGCCAATCCAGTTGGCGGCACTAGCCGTATCAGCCGGTGCGAGCAGTCCACTAAACAGGCCTGGCTCTGCGTTACTTCGCGTTTCACTTTGAACAGCCGGTTCGCCGTCTCGGCCCAGTCTGCCGCTAACAACAATCTCACCGATCAGCTGCACAGCGCCCTGCAGCCGGCTGTGGAACGCGCTCTGGATTTCTCGCCGCTATACGAAGGAGCCGCCCTGCCTGACTCGCCTCCGTTGCCGTTCGACTGCGGCGTTGGCAGCGACTCCGCGGCCGCCTCGTTTTCTGAGCCGGTTTTTGTGGAATTGTTGCAGAAATCTGAGCAGGAAATGCCCTACGCTAAAGAGATTCCGGCTGGGTCTAAACGACTTGAGGTCAGGCCTAAATCGATTTTTTATTATTATCTAATTAGTCACTCTTATATTATCTCAGTCTCTAGTAAGAATCACTGATTCTAATGAGAGTTACTCCACAATGTTTTATGAGTCACAACGTCTTAATAGCTCGTAGGTCACTCCAGTGTCTAATATAAGTCGCTCCAGTGTCTGATATAAGTCACTCAAGTGTCTAACACAAGTCACTCTGTTTGTTTAATGACCTATATTCTAGTATTTAATGAGAGTCACTCTATTGTCTAGCTAGATTCACTCCAATAGCTATTGATGCAAATGAAATCCATCCGGCATAACGGCATCTTTGAAAGATCTGTACCAACCCCCATCTCCCCCAGGTGACCGGCTGTTTCCCGCTATTCGCCCTGATCCGCTCCGGCTCATCCGGCCTGGACGTCTCGCGTGCCCTAAAATCCGACCTAATCCGCGGCCTGGACGCCAGGCTGTACCTGGCCGCTCAGGAGCTCAGCATCTCTAGCGGCTTGTTCGTTGAAGGCAAATCGCCGGCCCTGCGTCTGCCTCGTCGCGTACTTGTGCGTCACCCGCGCTGTCCCCAGGCTGTACTCTCCGACTATTCTTTTCCCGGGGAGACGTCGCAGGATGTGCTGGACCGCTTAGCTTATTTCTTTTCAACCGATCTGTCCCCGGAAGATGTCAATTTCGGGCCGGAAGCGGAGAGCAACTCGGCCGCCTCGTCCCCGGACGAGATGTCGGCTGACGAAGCCGAAATGATGATGGAAGGCGTTGATCGGGTGGTCAATACTAAAGTGCCGCTGTACTATGTGTTCGGACTGGCTGTGGCTTTCCTAGCCGCTCTGGTTGCCGTGCTCATCTACAAGTCTTGATCAATGCGGCTTCCTTGTTTCAAGTCTAAACTAATTGATTCTTTTTTAATATCCTTAATTTTGCTCCGTTGATGGTTAGTTAGTTTATATATAATTTGGAAATTCTACGTTTAAGTACACGGAGTACTATTCATTTCTGAATCTTAAAGTACAGCAAGTGCGTGTGTAATAGCATCTGATAATACAGCAAGTAATGTATGTAATACAGTAATAGCATCCTAAAGTGCAGCAAGTACCCTATGATCATCCTAAAGTGCAGAATATTCCCTATGATCATCCTAAAGTGCAGAATATTCCCTATGATCACCCTTAAATACAGCAAGTACCCTATGATCATCCTAAAGTACAGGGTGTACTCTTATGATCATCCTAAAGTACAGAAAGTACCCTATGATCATCCTAAAGTACAGGATGTACTCTATGATCATCCTAAAGTACAGAAAGTACCCTATGATCATCCTAAAGTACAGGATGTACTCTATGATCATCCTAAAGTTCCAGATTCCAGACTTCCAGATTAAACGCATAAAATTCAGTATCAAAACCCGTAATAAAATTAGTAAAAATGTACACCCAAGAAAGTGTAGATATGTACATTTTTTGCACTCTTCGCTGTAAGTTAACCTTGGCACACAAAAACAATAACAATAATTAAAATATTTTCAGAAGTAATTTTCTGGCCTGTGCAATATAATATCTAACATAATTTATTGTTAGTTCCGTAAATCTAGAATAGAATGTTATGCGCGTTTTATAAAAAAACTTCCAGCTTGTAGTATTGTGTGTGTAATGGTTTTAATTTTGTCTGCTAAAATTTCGCCTTAAATCTTTCAGTGCGCTACTAAAAGTAACATATTTTTGTTTTATTTTCCTAATTTTGTCAACTTCACCTAAGCCTGTCAACGATTTCTTATTTAAAATTCACGCTACTACTATTAATTGATAATTGCGCCTAGCAAGTAGTATAATACGTGCATGATGACTATTATTATATACATATCTAAGTCTCTTCAGTTTTTAAAAAAATCATTAATATTACTATTGAATTCTCATCATTTTCAGTGTCTGAAGCTTATTGTAATAATGGCTGCATGAAATTATTAATAGATGTTTTATTTCAAATATCACTATATATACATATATAAAATGTGCTTGTACAGTGCTACCTATCTAACCCATGCTACCTTGCATTCGTATGTTATATACAAATGGTGCACCTGTGTTATTCCTGCGCGCATTAACCTGCATATTAAGTTTAATTCATTATGGTCATTGTTATTTATAAACTATTTATTCTAAACAGGACTTCTTCCTATGTTTTCAGCTCCCGTCCCGAGACTAATCATTGTAGGGTTTTTGAGAGTGACATTGTGTGTGGGTTTTGAGGTTCTGAGAGTGACATTGTTGGGTTTTGAGGTTCTGAGAGTGAAATTGTAGGGTTTTGAGGTTCTGAGAGTGACATTGTAGGGTTTTGAGGTTCTGAGAGTGACATTGTAGGGTTTTGAGGTTCTGAGAGTGACATTGTAGGGTTTTGAGGTTCTGAGAGTGACATTGTAGGGTTTTGAGGTTCTGAGAGTGGCATTGTAGGGTTTTGAGGTTCTGAGAGTGACATTGTAGGGTTTTGAGGTTCTGAGAGTGACATTGTAGGGTTTTGAGGTTCTGAGAGTGACATTGTAGGGTTTTGAGGTTCTGAGAGTGACATTGTAGGGTTTTGAGGTTCTGAGAGTGGCATTGTAGGGTTTTGAGGTTCTGAGAGTGACATTGTAGGGTTTTGAGGTTCTGAGAGTGACATTGTAGGGTTTTGAGGTTCTGAGAGTGGCATTGTAGGGTTTTGAGGTTCTGAGAGTGACATTGTAGGGTTTTGAGGTTCTGAGAGTGACATTGTAGGGTTTTGAGGCTCTGAGAGTGGCATTGTAGGGTTTTGAGGTTCTGAGAGTGACATTGTAGGGTTTTAAGGTTCTGCGAGTGGCATTGTAGGGTTTTGAGGTTCTGAGAGTGACATTGTAGGGTTTTGAGGTTCTGAGAGTGACATTGTAGGTTTTGAGGTTCTGAGAGTGACATTGTAGGGTAGGGTTTCAGACTTTTAAGAATTTAACGCGCTTTTAGATTTAAAAGTCACTGGCACCCACCATTATTTATTCATATTTTCTAGTTTTAATTTCCGATTCTATCAGCTCACACATTTGCTGTTATTTATTATAGATTTGTAATAAATTAATTTGTATTTATTCTGTCTGTCTGGTGTTGCTGCAGTTTGTTGTGCTGCTTAATGCTATTATTATGCTATAATGTGCGTAATTGTACTCAGTCTAACTCAATTAGATACCTTTTGTTTCCTGTAACTTCTCGCAAATCGGCCAACTAAGTTATAGTGTATTATGTACTCTAATTTTATTAATTGATTTTTTCATTTTCCGTCTGTCCACGTTTCCAAGCTGTGGTTTTGTCTGTGGTAGCATTGGGTTATCTGCTTTATGCTTCTTTATTTATTTATTTATTGAAACTTTGTAATTACAGTATAGGGAGTAAAGGTAATGTATAATATCTATCCATTGTAAATTTCTTCTCTGTATCAAATAATAATCTTTATATACAAGTGTACTACTGCTATAATAAATTTAATAGTACTAATGTCAGATTTTTTCGCGTCAAATGCAATACGGATTTATCCAGGCTTATTACTGTAATTCTGTGAAAAAACAATTAAAACAAATGACTATAAGACTATGTGTTTAGAATGAGCTCTGTGTGTTGCAGAATTTTCTGCGGATTGTGTTTTAAATCGATAGGAGTGTCTAAAAACATTATAGCCGCAATTCCTTGCGCAATTATGCATGTGTTTTATTGTAGGATTTGAAAATTGAAAATTAAATTGTCACCAGGAAGGCGTCGCAGCGGTGTCGCGCAGGGAGATCCGGTGGTGCCGGTGTCCGCATCGCCCGGTAGCCTTTAGTTAGCGGACGAGCTGGTAGAGATTCTCGGGCCTGTCCGATGAAAACGGTACCTAAGGCCAAGAAGCGTTTCAGAGTCACTTGCGGGTGATATAGATAAAAAAATAAATAAGTCGCCAAAAAGTTTGAAAAATTTGAGGCGTGCCATAGTCGCTTTAAAGTCTTTTTACGATCCTACAACTGACGTGACGCGCTCGTGTCGCCTTTTCGTTGCATTAGACGCGTTTTTGAGTCGTAAACAAGTCGCAAGAATCGCCCACCCCAAAGCAACAAACTTTTTTTGCGATTTTGGTTAACGGTATCGTTTTCAATGGGCTGAAAATGTCGTATAGAGCTCCGCGGGTTTGGGCCGAGGTAGGTGAGCCTGTCCTGCGTAAAGGCGGGGCATTCACAGATGAAGTGCTCCGCATTCTCGACACCCGGAGAGGCAGGAAGGGCATTCCTTGCTGCGGATTTTCCCCTGGGGGTGACAATGCCTGGCAAAACAGCCATACAGTCGGGGCCGTTAGCCCACCTCTCCCTGTGCTTAGATCACACAGTAAACGACAGTCCGCGGAAACTTTTGCAACACCCCTCGTATGTGTGTGTGGCGTTATTTTTTTTCTGCTGGCAAAGTTCGAATTTTATTGCCACGATTTAGAGTTGTTTATTTTATTTGCCTTTCGAATTTTACTCGCCACACTCGCCATATTCTACTTCATGCTACTGGATTCTTCAGTAGGTACGGATAGCGGCGGCGATGGCGGTAGGCGCCGCCAATGCCGGCCAAAGTCTTGGCTGATGCGGATTGGCCACGCCACTCTGTGCTGCTGTGTACTGGCTGCTCTGCTAGTGAAGTCCACATCCAGGCTGCATGTTAATTTGTTCTTTCATCGGGACATTGTCCAGGGAGTGGCATTTCTGCTGCTGTTTGCCGTCACTCTCTGTCTGTACTTTGCTACTAGTCTGATTGATCCCGGTTACGTTACTAAGGACATGTTGCCTGTGAGTTGGCGCCTATGCGGTTCCAGATCTCCAATTATTAGATTAGAGACGTACATCTCTGATTCCCATATTAGATTCCATCCCAGATCCTCAGATTGGATCCCAGATCCTCAGATTGGATCCCAGATCCCCAGATTAGATCCCAGATCCTCAGATTGGATCTCAGATCCTCAGATTTGATCCCAGATCCTCATATTGGATCCCAGATCCTCAGATTGGATCCCAGATCCTCAGATTGGATCCCAGATCCTCAGATTGGATCCCAGATCCTCAGATTAGATCCTAGATCGTCAAATTAGATCTCAGATCCTCAGATTTGATCCCAGATCCTCAGATGAGACCCCAGATCCTCAAATTAGATCCCAGATCCTCAGATTGGATCCCGGATACTCAGATTAGATCACAGATTCTCAGATTAGATCCCAGATCCTCAGATTGGATCCCGGATACTCAGATTGGATCCTAGATCCTCAAATTAGATCCCAGATCCTCAGATTAGATCCCAGATCCTCAGATTGGATCCCGGATACTCAGATTGGATCCTAGATCCTCAAATTAGATCCCAGATCCTCAGATTGGATCCCGGATACTCAGATTGGATCCTAGATCCTCAAATTAGATCCCAGATCCTCAGATTAGATCCCAGATCCACAGATTAGATCACAGATTCTCAGATTAGATCCCAGATCCACAGATTAGATCACAGATTCTCAGATTAGATCCCAGATCCTCAGATTGGATCCCAGATCCTCAGATTGGATCCCAGATCCTCAGATTGGATCCCAGATCCTCAGATTGGATCCCAGATCCTTAGATTAGATCCAGAGTCATCAGAGTAGATCCCAGATCCACAGATTGGATCCCAGATACTCAGATTAGATCCCAGTTTCTCAGATTAGATCCCAAACCCCATATTAGATTTCAAAATCCTTAGATTAGATCCAGAGTCATCAGAATATATCATAAATCTTGGATTAATAGAAAACTTACCTTTTTACCTCAGTCGAACGCTCGCACGAGCTCAGCATCCGATGACGAGCTGGATAGTGCAGACGCGGATCTGGAAGCTGAGTCCAATCTAGACGAAGTCTGCTACAATGACGAGTCTGAAGGCGACACCGATGAGGATGAAGACGACATTCGCAGCACATCCGGGATGCTGAGCTCTGTGCATAACGGCGGAGCCGGTAGCCTAGGCGTTGGAATCGGCCGGGGCCTGCTGTCTACCAAGAAGCAACTGCCGAGCAGACAGAAGAACAAAACGAAGAAGATCCAACTGCCGTCTGCTGCTGCGCCGCCTGTCGAGTCGGTTGTTCAGCTACGATTCTGTCGGCACTGCATGCAGGAGCAGCCGCTGAGATCGCGTCACTGCGAAGACTGTCACAGATGCGTGGCCAGATTCGATCATCACTGCCCCTGGGTGGAGAACTGCATCGGCGAGCGGAATCACTCTTTATTCCTGGCATTCATTGTTTGCCAGTTTGTGCTCAACTGTTGGACTGTCGGATTGCTCTGGTTGGTTGTGTTCCTACTGTTAGTAGCTTGAATGAACGAATGAAAAACCAGCTGTTTCTGTGTCTCTTTAGATTGTCCTCAGTAACTTAGAATTGACGATCTGCTAGTATTACAATTGGCCTCTTAATCCCCTGAGAATCGCCCCTCAGTTTTCTTTAACAATCGCCACTCGTTTTTAAATAAGTATCGGCACTCAGCCATTAATCAGAATCGCCATTCAGTCACTGATAAGAATCGCCCCTCAGTCCACAATACAAGAATCGCCCCTCCGTACCTACAAGAATCGCCCCTCAGTACCTACAAGAATTGCCCCTCAGTACCTACAAGAATTGCCCCTCAGTACCTACAAGAATTGCCCCTCAGTACCTACAAGAATTGCCCCTCAGTACCTACAAGAATCGCCCCTCAGTTCCTACAAGAATCGCCCCTCAGTTCCTACAAGAATCGCCCCTCAGTTCCTACAAGAATCGCCCCTCAGTACCTACTAGAATCGCCCCTCCGTACCTACAAAAATCGCCCCTCAGTTCTTACAACAATCGCCCTGTAACGCATGTCCCCCCGCAGGCAGTCCATTGAGCAGCACACGGAGCCAGGCCGATGGCTCTGGTTCAACTGGCCCTACGTTGGCGGCCTGGGCATCGCCCTGATATCTGGCGTGCCGCTGCTATTCTTGGGCCTGTTCCACTGCTACCTAGCATGCAGCAATTCCACCACCTGGGAGCAGGTGTCTCGCGAACGGATTAGCTATCTCAAGTATTTGTCATCCGACGCCTTTAATCCATTCCACGAAGGCTATTGTAGGAATTGCTTTCGATTCTGCTGTTCCAGATTTCCCTATCGATGGGATTTGGTTTACGCCAAGGCTCGAACCAAGGACGACGCTGAACCGGACGTTTAGCTTTAAAGCAATTACATGTTCGATTCCCTCTTTTGATCATTTTCCACCGCTTATGCGAATTCGATTTAACCTCATTTGTCTTTTCCTCTTTCATTCGTTATTTCGGAAGTTATATACGAATATATACAAATGGCCACTCAGTCACTGATAAGAATGGCCACCCAGTAACTGATAAGAATGGCCACTCAGTCACTGATAAGAATCGCCACTCAGTAACTGATAAGAATCGCCACTCAGTAACTGATAAGAATGGCCACTCAGTCACTGATAAGAATCGCCACTCAGTCACTGATAAGAATCGCCACTTAGTCACTGATAAGAATGGCCACTCAGTCACTGATAAGAATCGCCACCCAGTCACTGATAAGAATCGCCACTCAGTCACTGATAAGAATCGCCACCCAGTCACTGATAAGAATGGCCACTCAGTCACTGATAAGAATGGCCACTCAGTCACTGATAAGAATCGCCAGACGATCACTCAGACCATCCTAATGTCAACATAGATTTAAATTCTTTCTCAAATACATTTGCACTTCATTGCGCTTGCATGACTCTATTGTGTTGTATCATTCATTCCGTTGTAAAAACATTATCTTTCATTGTTAAATCGGCGGTGACATTTTTCTTTTTAGTTGTTACATTTTTTATTTGAATTGTCTTCCTCTAACCTTGCCCAAGTTGCGATCAAAAATTGTGTTTTTATTAACATTTTACTATATTTTTACGTACTATATAACCTACTATTATTATAACTATTGGTTGTTGGCTGTATTGAATGTATGCGTGTATATTGCATGTATTATTAAATACGAATCGAATTATTGATTAATATGCACCTGTTTAGAATTGATTTTCATAATTTCTGGTCAAATAATTTTCATTTCTAAGACTTGTGATTGAATGTACGCGTTCTTATAAAATATTAATTTGTAAATAAGCGTGCGCTCGTAATAGTATCCTTTTACCACCTGCTTGTTTACATTGGAAGCAAAATAATTTCACGCAAAACTGTTTTGATACGGAATTTCCCAATTGTGCTTCTTGCCTTTATACATTATATAAAAATCGCCCCCTCAGTCCCCAATATAAGAATCGCCCTCAGTACCCACTATAAAAATCGCTCCTCAGTCCCCAATATAGCAATCACCCCTCAGTCCCCAATTAAAGAATCGCCCCTCAATCCCCAATATAAGAATCGCCCCTCAGTCCCCAATTTAAGAATCGCCCCTCAGTCCCCAATATAAAAATCGCCCCTCAGTCCCCAATATAAGAATCGCCCCTCAGTACCCACTATAAAAATCGCTCCTCAGTCCCCAATATAGCAATCACCCCTCAGTCCCCAATTAAAGAATCGCCCCTCAATCCCCAATATAAGAATCACCCCTCAGTCCCCAATATAAGAATCGCCCCTCAGTCCACAATATAAGAATCACCCCTCAGTCCCCAATATAAAAATCGCCCCTCAGTCCACAATATAAGAATCACCCCTCAGTCCCCAATATAAGAATCGCCCCTCAGTCCACAATATAGGAATCGCCCCTCATACCCCAATTTAAGAATCGCCCCTCATACCCCAATTTAAGAATCGCCCCTCATACCCCAATTTAAGAATCGCCCCTCATACCCCAATTTAAGAATCGCCCCTCAGTCCCAGCGCTGAGGCAGTTTTGCCCATTCCGCTAAAGAGATCTGTTTCTCAAAATTGACTGACAGTTTGCAGCGAATTTTCAAGTTGTCTGTCAATCTAGAGAAAGTTATCGATGTTTTGTTTCGACACCAGGTGTCAATAACGGATGAATTCTGTATAGACAAGCCAGCATGACAGGCCTATCTCCCGAATAACTCAACAACATTCTCCCAGCAAATGCTTTTGTGGGAGTATTTTGGAAGCATACAGATGGTTCTTTTCGAGTGTCAATCCTGCAAGTTAATTTCTTACGACTTGAGCGGCTGTTTCCGATGCACGAGGGATATCCGCGAATGCAGTTTGCTATTGGATCAGGATGTGAATCCCACTACATGTATTTATACTTCTAGCAGTGCCTAAGAGGCGGTCACTGTATGCATGTGTTCTCTTTAGATGCATACATAGTCATCTGGTGCCACCTGTTGGAGGTCCCGACGGTGAGGTAGAGTAGTAATAATAGTAGTAGTAGTAGTAGTAGTAGTAGTATTAATGTAGTAGTACTAGTAGTAGTAGTAGTAATAGTAAGTAGTAGTGTATTAGTAGTATTGCTTTTGTCAGCCTAACTGAGAATAAAGCCACCCAAAATGAGAATCCTGCCCACGCTGACTGCGAAGGGCCTAGCTGCGTGCAGCCTTAGTCTATGGGCCATAGACAATAGGACAAGCAAAGTGATAAAAAGCCATCCAATGTGAGAATCGATTGGTCTATGCGTCGTATTCTTTTATTTTTATACCTTCTGAGCTTCTGAGCCATATGACTAGCCAATCCTAGCTTATCCTTTATAGTCTATGGCTCATAGACTAGGTTGGACGCAGCTAGGCCCTTCGTATTCAGCGTAGGCAGGATTCTCACATTGGATGGCTTTTTATCACTTTGCTTATCCTTTATAGTCTATGGCCCATAGACTAAGGCTGCACGCAGCCAGGCCCTTCGCAGTCAGCGTAGGCAGGATTCTCACTTTGGATGGCTTTATTCTCAGTTAGGCTGACAAAACCAATAGTAGCAGTGGTAGTAGTAAGCAGTTCTTTAACCCCCCCCCCCCCAACACTGATGGCACGCCATGAGTCTCATTTAACCATATGCAGAGAATACGTGTCTATGGCCTAGATGGTTTAGCACAGATATGACTCTTTGACATCTCTATAAGTTACGGATGGTATGCTGTGCGTACCATGCTATTTTTTCATAATGTAATTTTTCAACTATATTTGACTGCAAGTACAGGATAGATAACAAAAACTATAAAAACTTTAAAAAAGGACAACAGAACAAAAAACAATTAGGTAAACAATATTTAATGCATCAAGGCGATCAACGCCTCCCATGTTCTTATTGTACTGCAGCACCGAATTCGGCTTTAAAACTGACTCCTCCGCTCCGCCTCGGATCACTCGCCTCACTACTTCCGTGCTTTCAGCAACACCGTTCGTGTCCAGCAAGTACACAGTTTTGGCGAACTCGACTCCATGCTCAGCTACTTCCGCATTGCTCTCACCATCTTCCTCGTCCAGCAACTCTCATCGACACTCACATATTCGCTGTCGCTGCCATCGCTGGTGAAAACAAGGGAACCTTCCATAATTGCAATTGCGGCCTCGACAATTTTGTTAGCCATTTTGAGTCTCGCATAAGTTGAATTAATTATACAGTAAAGTTCGACAAGTTTGTGGTATCAGGAAGAATTTACTACATGATTCTGGACTGTTTTTACCATAGAAGTTCTAAAATAAACTGTAGTATCAGTCAAGCGCAAATTTTAGGACAGTTGGAACTCAATAGTTAAGTAAGCCAGTCAGTAGTCTATGGGAATTTCTTGAGCCGTAAATTGACACAGTCCTCTGTGGTAGTGGGAAAGAGATTGGCGTGCCATCCGTCAATGTAGTGACTGTGTGCGGAAAAAATCTCAGTGCTATTTTTTAAAGCTTCGTCGCTGACCAAGCGTACCTCAAGTACTTCTGGCTCTACTGAAAATTCAACTATGACGTACATAATGCAAAATAGGCCATCTACCTGCATGTGAAGCGGAAGTCATTTACTGTGTGATTTGCCTTCGATCTTGAAGAAACTCATCTAGACGAAACTCTTCGAAAAGCCAAAGCTTCAACCGGCCGCGACTCCGAGATGATTCTCCTTTTTGAACAAGCATTCCTCATCGGGAGTCTCAATCATTCCTATTCCCATCCCTTCCCTGTAATTAATTTGTAGATTTCCTGTAGATGCACCGACATGCAATTATAAAGTTCCTGGGGAACAAATAATAACTTTAAAAAAACACTCACAGGAAATAGAAAAACTTCCTACTCGGATCGCTAGGAACGATAATTCAGAAAACTGATGCGCCAATTAAGGTCCCTCAAACCAGCGCGAAAACGAATCTACGGAACTGGAAGGGGATTGGCTGATGGATGCAATATTAGCATATTAGCAGGACGAGAAAGCAGGCCAAAAATTTTTCTTCATTCCTCCATTCATTAAAAAAGTCAGCAGACAGAACTGTTGCAACAGCAAAATGAGCAGCTTTCCTCTTCTGCTCATTCTCTTCGTCCTGCCCGCCATCACCCAAGCCGGCAGCGAGCTGCACAGCAACATCTCGCTCGGCGGCTGCGTGGTGCCGCAGACTCCGCAGCACTCGCTGGCGGCCTCGAGCGCCCTCATTTGCGCCTTCCTGTGCTCTCAGCTTCGTCACTTCGTCAGCTCGGCCTCGTCGCCTTCTGGCCCATGAGCAACGCCACTCGGACTCGCAATGCGGTCTCGAACAGCGGCCATCTCGACCTGCAGGAGAACATCCCGATGCAGTACACGGACAGCTCCGTCAACTTCACTGGTCAGTCGGGTGTGTCAGAGTGGTTCAACATTGACCAGCTGACTTCAGTGTGTCTCACCAGCCTCAGCATGTCAGTGTGGGTCAAGGTCACCAGCCTAGCGAGAGGTTCGATGCCTCTGCTGGAGGGCCTCACCATGCCTTCTTCATGCCACACTCGGTTTTGGCTTTTTCCTACGGCTGCCGACATCATGTTCCATGTTGCATCGAGGGTCTCAGTGTCCGGACTCACCGACACGGCCAGCGGTTGGACCCACATCGCCGCGGTGTACGACAAGCAGACACCGGAAATCAGGATCCTCGTCAACGGAACTCGACAGGCCACCAGCGGCTCGGCTACCGCTTTGACCTCGTGCGCGAACTTCGGCAGCAACGTGCAGATCGGAGCCATCACTCGCAGTGCCGATCACAACCGCGTCTTCGAGGGCTTCATGAGATGCTTCGGAGTGTCAGAGAGAGCTCTGAGCGACGCTGAAGTTGCTCTGCTGAAGGGGCTGTGCTGAAATACAGAAGAGCTTGTACTTCGATACGAGGTATCAGTAATGTTCATTTTGCAAAAATATTATTCTGATAATTTTTAGCTTTATTTATACTCGTATTAGGTCCATGATCATATATTGCGATCTATACCTTGAACTAAATTTTAACGATATTTCCAGCTTTTTTAAAATTGTCAAGTCTATTTAGCTCGTAATTCGGATGAGTTATAATTGGCTCAAATATAAACGCAAAACTCACCAACGCGAAACTTCACAACCGCTAAAATTTTTGCACTTACTTTTATATACTGCAGTCTTGTGAAGTTTCGCGTTTATGAAAGTAGATGACATTTAGCGGTTGCGAAGTTTCGCGTTTATGAAAGTAGATGACATTTAGCGGTTGTGAAGTTTCGCGTTTGTGAAGTTTCGCGCTTATGAAAGTATGTGATTTTGCAGTTGTGAAGTTTCGCGGTTGTGAAAGTAGGTGATTTAGCAGTTGTGAAATTCGCGGTTGTGAAAGTAGGTGATTTAGCAGTTGTGAAATTCGCGGTTGTGAAAGTAGGTGATTTAGCAGTTGTGAAGTTTCGCGGTTGTGAAAGTAGGTGATTTAGCAGTTGTGAAGTTTCGCGGTTGTGAAAGTAGGTGATTTAGCAGTTGTGATGTTTCGCGGTTGTGAAAGTAGGTGATTTTGCAGTTGTGATGTTTCGCGCTTATGAAAGTAGGTGATTTTGCAGTTGTGAAGTTTCGCGGTTGTGAAAGTAGGTGATTTAGCAGTTGTGAAGTTTCGCGGTTGTGAAAGTAGGTGATTTAGCAGTTGTGATGTTTCGCGGTTGTGAAAGTAGGTGATTTTGCAGTTGTGAAGTTTCGCGGTTGTGAAAGTAGGTGATTTTGCAGTTGTGAAGTTTCGCGCTTATGAAAGTAGGTGATTTTGCAGTTGTGATGTTTCGCGCTTATGAAAGTAGGTGATTTTGCAGTTGTGAAGTTTCGCGCTTATGAAAGTAGGTGATTTTGCAGTTGTGAAGTTTCGCGGTTGTGAAAGTAGGTGATTTAGCAGTTGTGAAATTCGCGGTTGTGAAAGTAGGTGATTTAGCAGTTGTGAAGTTTCGCGGTTGTGAAAGTAGGTGATTTAGCAGTTGTGATGTTTCGCGGTTGTGAAAGTAGGTGATTTAGCAGTTGTGAAGTTTCGCGGTTGTGAAAGTAGGTGATTTAGCAGTTGTGAAATTCGCGGTTGTGAAAGTAGGTGATTTAGCAGTTGTGATGTTTCGCGGTTGTGAAAGTAGGTGATTTAGCAGTTGTGAAGTTTCGCGGTTGTGAAAGTAGGTGATTTAGCAGTTGTGAAATTCGCGGTTGTGAAAGTAGGTGATTTAGCAGTTGTGAAGTTTCGCGCTTATGAAAGTAGGTGATTTAGCAGTTGTGAAGTTTCGCGCTTATGAAAGTAGGTGATTTAGCGGTTGTGAAATTCGCGGTTGTGAAAGTAGGTGATTTAGCGGTTGTGAAATTCGCGGTTGTGAAAGTAGGTGATTTAGCGGTTGTGAAATTCGCGGTTGTGAAAGTAGGTGATTTAGCAGTTGTGAAGTTTCGCGGTTGTGAAAGTAGGTGATTTAGCGGTTGTGAAATTCGCGGTTGTGAAAGTAGGTGATTTAGCAGTTGTGAAGTTTCGCGGTTGTGAAAGTAGGTGATTTAGCAGTTGTGAAGTTTCGCGGTTGTGAAAGTAGGTGATTTAGCAGTTGTGATGTTTCGCGGTTGTGAAAGTAGGTGATTTAGCAGTTGTGAAATTCGCGGTTGTGAAAGTAGGTGATTTAGCAGTTGTGAAGTTTCGCGGTTGTGAAAGTAGGTGATTTAGCAGTTGTGAAGTTTCGCGGTTGTGAAAGTAGGTGATTTAGCAGTTGTGATGTTTCGCGGTTGTGAAAGTAGGTGATTTAGCAGTTGTGAAATTCGCGGTTGTGAAAGTAGGTGATTTAGCAGTTGTGAAGTTTCGCGGTTGTGAAAGTAGGTGATTTAGCAGTTGTTAAACTTCAATATTGTACGCAGGCTGGCACTCATACAGGCGCTCGCACAAATAGTGATTTGGGTTTTGATCCTCATGGGTGTGAATCACACATCCTGAATTCTGAGCGCAGCCTTTGCTCCGGTCATTCATCGATATACTCGTATTTTAGCTTTCAGCTTCAGGCATAGTTGCTTGTCAATCTAGAGAAAATTTATCGATATTTTTCCCAGACCCGATGTAGTACTCGTATAAACTCAGTACTTACACGCTAAACATTTGCAGACGGACTAAGCATGACATGCCAATATTTCAACTGACTGAACGTCCGGCAGTCCAGAATGTCCGGCAGTTGAGGTTTGCCCACTGTCGAGGCTTGATCGGCGAAACTAGAGAAATCCCCATCAGGGTGTCCATAGTCACCTGGTGCCACAGCTGTTGAGGGTCCAGAAGCTCCACCTGGGTGAAGGCTAGTGACCAACGAAGTCACAGCTGATGCAGACACATGTGGTCGACGTGCTGATGAAATTTGGAGACTTGGCAAGGCTGCACTGAGGCGCAGTGCTAATTGGCGCACAGGGATGTACTGAATACACTGGCGCTTATGAAAACAATCCGACCTTCTGGCAGAATCATCGAATATCTCGACGATCCGGAGGGCTGGCGACTTGATTATTGTTTGAGAAGGTGCGCAACAAAAAGTTAGCCCGTGTTCTTGAATTTCGTGTGCCTGTGTTGCTCCGTTCCGGCGCAGCAAAAAAAATTGTCAGGGGGAATTTCCCCCCTCTTGGTAGTTCTACTGTTAGACACATTACAGATGGATTTTCGCGTGTCAATCCTGCTAAGCATTTTCATGCGACTTAGGCCGGCTGTTTCCGATGCGTGAGAATTAGTAACCGCGAAATCGCATTGCCGTAGCAGGGTTAGAATCTTGCGATTCATACTTCTAGCAGTCCCCAATAAAAAATCACCCCTCAGTCCCCAATAAAGGAATCGCCCCTCAGTCCCCAATAAAAAATCACCCCTCAGTCCCCAATAAAAGAATCGCCCCTCAGTCCCCAATAAAAAATCACCCCTCAGTCCCCAATAAAGGAATCGCCCCTCAGTCCCCAATAAAAGAATCGCCCCTCAGTCCCCAATACAAGAATCGCCCCTCAGTCCCCAATACAAGAATCGCCCCTCAGTCCCCAATAAAAAATCGCCCCTCAGTCCCCAATACAAGTATCGCCCCTCAATCCCCAATAAAAAATCACCCCTCAGTCCCCAATACAAGAATCGCCCCTCAGTCCCCAATAAAAAATCGCCCCTCAGTCCCCAATACAAGTATCGCCCCTCAGTCCCCAATACAGGAATCGCCCCTCAGTCCCCAATATAAGAATCGCCCCTCAGTCCCCAATACAGGAATCGCCCCTCAGTCCCCAATAAAAGAATCGCCCCTCAGTCCCCAATAAAAAAATCGCCCCTCAGTCCCCAATAAAGGAATCGCCCCTCAGTCCCTAATAAAGGAATCGCCCCTCAGTCCCCAATAAAAGAATCGCCCCTCAGTCCCCAATACAGGAATCGCCCCTCAGTCCCCAATATAAGAATCGCCCCTCAGTCCCCAATAAAAGAATCGCCTCTCAGTCCCCAATAAAAGAATCGCCCCTCAGTCCCCAATAAAAGAATTGCCCCGCAGTCCCCGGTAAAAGAATCGCCCTTCACTCCCTAATAAAAAAATCGCCCCTCAGCCCCCAATACAAAACCCCACAAACAACAGAATTTTCAACTCCAGTCAGTAGTTAAACAGGTTTCAGAATTTTTAGCAACTATAATTAACAAAAAGTCAACGGCTACGCTCGAAGCTCGTATATTTATTTCATTTTACTGACTCATGCTTGACAGAAGCAAAAAGCCTTCAAATTTCAGTGTACTGTACTACTTGTAACAGAAAGGAACAGTAGATAGAGCAAAGGCAGCAAATTGAAGAGGCGCACCATAACGGGTGCAATTTTGGCATTTGAGAAAAATGGATAGATTTTTATTATTAGGACAGCAGTATATTTTAAACGCGAAGAACATTATTTTAATTCAAGTAAATATAGTTATTTCACTGACAACATCGTTGTTCACTGACAACACAAGAGAAAGATTTAACAGAATAAGGAAAAATACAAAAATGAGAAAACAAAGCAAATTGATACAAGTAACACAAAAATTCTTCTCAATTTGTTTCTTTCCTACTTTAGGAACCGAAAATGCTTTTTCCAAAAATTGCTTGTATAGCTAATTAGATGACGAGGCATCAACGGTTTATACCTAACAGAGATAGTTACTCTTGCTGTTTACCCAATCTTCACACAAAATTAGAAACTAATTAGATGGCGAGGCAATACCGCTTTATTTGCTAATAGAGGCTGCTCCGGCCGTTTACCTGAAGTTTAGACATAATCAGACACTAATTAGATGGCGAGGCATAAAAATTCCTTATTTAAAGTTAGATTACTCCCGCCGTTTACCTAATTATCAGATTCTATTGCCTGCGCCATGGCGTTAGCATTTTTTTCAATCGCCCTATCAAAGTGGCGTCCTTGTCCGCCGGATTCGGATTGGAAACCGAGGCCAGTTTGCAGGCGACATTGTGCATGAAACCAGAGCCAATAGCCAGTACGGTGCAAACTAAACACAGTACATTGTAGGGCATGCTGAAATCCGGTTTAGGCGCATTCACTAGCAGAGCTTCGGTGTACAGGCGGACGAATATTGGCTCTGGAGTAGTGGCGTTTCTGTTAGCAGTCAACTCGGCGATGGACAGAACCGTCTGGGGCAGCACTGGCAGGCGAAGACTCGAGTCGGATGGTGCAACAAATGACACGACGGTTGGCGGCAGGTACAGGCCGTGATTTGCGTCTGGCGGGAATTCGTTCCATCGAACCAGCTGCTTTGTGAAACGGTAGCTCACGCGTAGGCTGGTTCGGGGCGGCACGGTTACTAACAGTTCGAGTTTGGCTGGCCTGACCCGGTCCACGCTTTGCTGGTAGTGCACCTGGGGGGTTGGGGCGATTTTTTATGTATACACATGTTTTTGCATCTGATTTATCCGCCCTAATCTGCCTCTGTTCCGCCCCTAATCTACCCTCTGATCTGCCCCTAATCTACCCTCTGATCTGCCCCTAATCTACCCTCCGATCTGACCCTAATCTACCTTCTGATCCACTCCTAATCTACCCTCTGATCCGCCCCTAATCTACCCTCCGATCCGCCCATAATCTACCCTCTGATCCGCCCCTAATCTACCCTCTGATCCACCCCTAATCTACCCTCCGATCTGACCCTAATCTACCCTCCGATCTGACCCTAATCTACCTTCTGATCCACTCCTAAACTACCCTCTGATCCACGCCTAATCTACCCTCCGATCTGACCCTAATCTACCCTCCGATCAACTCCTAATCTACCCTCTGATCCACTCCTAATCTACCCTCTGATCCACTCCTAATCTACCCTCCGATCCGCCCATAATCTACCTCTGAATTACCCATAACCAGGCCTCTGTTTCGCTTCTAATCTAACTTAGCTCTGCTCTGATAAAAACCATCTCAGCAATACAATACACAGCGCTACTCTCCTACCTTATTGGCTTTGTGAGCCAAGTTATCTCCCAACGTCAATTCCAGCGTGTGAAACAGCATCCTTAGTTGCCAGGGCACAATCTCCAGTATGATAACGTTAATTGCTTGACTTGGATGCCGGTTGCTAATAGCAACTACAACTCCTCCCATCTCGCTGCCTGTGCCGATCTGTGAAAATAGTAATGATAATTTGTAGGTAATAGTAGTAGTAGTAGTAGTAGTAGTAGTAGTAGTAGTAGTAGTAGTAGTAGTAGTAGTAGTAGTAGTAGTAGTAGTAGTAGTAGTAGTAGTAGTAGTAGTAGTAGTAGTAGTAGTAGTAGTAGTAGTAGTAGTAGTAGTAGTAGTAGTAGTAGTAGTAGTAGTAGTAGTAGTAGTAGTACTAGTATAGTATGACACTATATTCTATATCTATATTCTGTATTACACTATATACTACTAAAGTAGTACTACTATACTATAAGTTTTACTAACAGAAGTAGTCGTATTTCAGTAGCAGTGAACTACTGAGATTCGCTATCTAACCTGATACTTCTGCGCAACAACAGGTGGCGACTGCAGCCTTTCGACTGGCACCCAAGTCCAGGGAAAATTAAATTTCACATCCACAGAATCTTTGGCTTCGTCATCCAACATTTTAGTGAGATTGTAGTCCAATAGTTTGAGCCCATTGGCCAAGTTGTACGATTGCAGCGGCTCGGGCTGCACAGCTGATTGGTCAGGGTCTGGGGCGGTTCGCTTCAAGACCAACAGGCGAGAACCGGTTTGGCTGGTTGCCAGGGAGCAGGGCAAGGACACGGCTCGGCTGAGGAGACTGTAAACTGACCTGGGTGAGACGGACAGGCGTGCGGGTTAATATAACAGGCGGGTTCAAAGCTGCATCACAAATGTGAATGGTTCACAACTTTATCACACAAGTGAATGTCTCACAACTGTATCACACAAGTGAATGGCTCACAACTGTATCACACAGGTGAATGATTCACAACTGTATCACACAGGTGAATGGCTCACAACTGTATCACACAGGTGAATGATTCACAACTGTATCACACAGGTGAATGATTCACAACTGTATCACACAGGTGAATGGCTCACAACTGTATCACACAAGTGAATGGTTCACAACTGTATCACACAAGTGAATGATTCACAACTGTATCACACAGGTGAATGGCTCACAACTGTATCACACAAGTGAATGTCTCACAACTGTATCACACAAGTGAATGGCTCACAACTGTATCACACAGGTGAATGGCTCACAACTGTATCACACAGGTGAATGATTCACAACTGTATCACACAGGTGAATGGTTCACAACTGTATCTCACAGGTGAATGATTCACAACTGTATCACATAGGTGAATGGTTCACAACTGTATCACACAGGTGAATGGTTCACAACTGTATCACACAGGTGAATGGTTCACAACTGTATCACACAGGTGAATGGTTCACAACTGTATCACACAGGTGAATGGTTCACAACTGTATCACACAGGTGAATGGTTCACAACTGTATCTCACAGGTGAATGGTTCACAACTGTATCACACAGGTGAATGGTTCACAACTGTATCACACAGGTGAATGGTTCACAACTGTATCTCACAGGTGAATGGTTCACAACTGTATCTCACAGGTGAATGGTTCACAACTGTATCACACAGGTGAATGATTCACAACTGTATCTCACAGGTGAATGGTTCACAACTGTATCATAGATGTGAATGGTTCACAACTGTATAACACAGGTGAATGATTCACAGTTACATCACACAAGTGAAGTGTTTACAACTTTATCACACAGGTGAATGGTTCACAACTGTATCACACAGGTGAATGATTCACAACTGTATCTCACAGGTGAAGTGTTTACAACTGTATCACACAGGTAAATGGTTTACAACTGTATCACACAGGTAAATGGTTTACAACTGTATCTCACAAGTGAATGGTTCACAACTTTATCACACAAGTGAATGGCTCACAAATGTATCACACAAGTGAATGGTTCACAACTGTATCACACAAGTGAATGGTTTACAACTGTATCACACAGGTGAATGGTTCACAACTGTATCACACAGGTGAATGGTTCACAACTGTATCACACAGGTGAATGGTTCACAACTGTATCACACAGGTGAATGATTCACAACTGTATCTCACAGGTGAATGGTTCACAACTGTATCATAGATGTGAATGGTTCACAACTGTATAACACAGGTGAATGATTCACAGTTACATCACACATGTGAATGGTTCACAAATTTATCACACAGGTGAATGTTTCACAACTGTATCACACAGGTGAATGATTCACAGTTTCATCACACATGTGAATGGTTCACAAATTTATCACACAGGTGAATGTTTCACAACTGTATCACACAGGTGAATGATTCACAGTTTCATCACACATGTGAATAGTTCACAAATTTATCACACAGGTGAATGTTTCACAACTGTATCACAAATGTGAATGGTTCACAACTGTATCACACAGGTGAATGGCTCACAACTGTATCACACAAGTGAATGTCTCACAACTGTATCACACAGGTGAATGGCTCACAAATGTATCACACAGATGAATGATTCACAACTGTTTCACACATGTTTATTCAAAACCATATAATTAAATATAGTTAGATTTACAACTTATTTTTGAACTCACCAGTCAGCCTTGCCCAGCTGAGCAATTCGTCTGTCAATAACAGCCGTAAATACCAGTCTCAACGCTAAGCCCCGATGCGTGGGTTTAAAGTGCACCTGCACCGAATTATAAGCCGAATCGTGCAATTTAACAGCATTTAATAACTGTCCAATACCAGCCTGTTTTTTGCATGGCAACAGACGCGACCAGGGTGTCAGATTTTCCGTGCAAACGCCTTGATTGACAATCTGGGCTAGTCGCAGGGTCCGCGGCTCGCGGCCACGCTGAGACAGACCCTCTGGTCGGTAGCTCCATGCGGGACTGGTGGCCACCGCCCCAGTAGCCATAGCGTTAACCGACGCGCAGAACATACCGGACACGGCTGAGACAAACTCGCGCCAATTCGATTCAACTTTGTCCGATTCTGAGCCGTGACTTCCTAGCCAAGCCCAAAGCTCGGCGCCCTGCGGCTGCGGCTGGCTGGCGTAGCCCCAGGCTGCATGGTTCCAGTAGCCCTGGCTGAGGGTCAGATGAAACTCCGACACCCGAAATCTGGCGGCCAGATCGCTGATACTGCGAGGAAATAGACTGAAGTGCTTGTGGCCTGGCGGGTGCGAAAATATGACGATGATGCGTTGAAGATCAGCAAGTCAAGTCTAGGATAGGTAGGCTTTCAAGAGTCGAAACTTTTATGTTTTCATTTTTGTCAATAGTCAATCCTGACGAGTGGTATGTAGAGGCCTGCTAAGATCTGGTCAGGACTATCTCAAATTTGACCTACATTTTGACCAACATACTGACCTACATATTGACCAACATATTGACCTACACATTGACCTACACATTGACCTACATATTGACCTATATTTTGACCAACATATTGAACTACATATTGACCCACAAATTGATCTACATATTCATGTACATTTTGACCTAACATCAATTGAAACATCATTAAAACTGCTAATCTAGAAGTTTTTGGGAGGTCCCTACAAACATTGATAAGATGATTTTGTCTAACTTGGTTTATTGACTTTCCTTCTGCATATTTTGCTTACTTCTACAATACAAACTTTCCTAGCTTTAAATACATGTAGTACCTACTTTACTTTGACTACATATAATTAGCCTACTTTTTATCATACTTTTTGCATCTATTTAACCTACTTTGCCTACTTAACCTACTTAGAATGTGGCTTATAGCTGAAAATCAAATAAGATCTCTTGGATGATAGGATGAATAGGATGAAGATATGCAGGTTATTATTACATTTCTTGAAGCAGGTGAGGTTTAGTTATAAGAGCATTGCACAGTGATTTGGTATTTCCTAGAAAATTTTGCTTTATCATATAAGTGAAAAACTGTCCTAAAAACCTTTAAATTTCCCTTTAATTTGCAAAAACAGATTTTTGCAGAATTTTGAAAAAATATTTTTATATAGAATATATGCCAGATCCATATCTTTTCTAGCCTTTTCAGTCTTTCTTAAGTCTAGTATAAGCCTAGAAAGTAAAATATTTAAGGTGTCTTCTAATTGCACTTGTATAAATTAAGGGATACAAAATCCCAAGTTTTGCCAATCCTAGTATTTTCAAGATTGAATATTCATAGATTCAGTAGATTTAATATTCAATATTCAATATCCAATAGACATTTTCAATATGCAGGCCAAACTTTGCCAATCCTATTCCTAGGATCCTAGGGATTGAAAATGTTTTAATCTTAGTTGGGTACAATTTTGGTTGATAAAGCTTGAAGCTTAGTTTATGGTTTAACATTTAACCTGATTTTAAAAGGCTTTCAATGATAAAAGTAGAATAGAATAAAAGATTTTACAAACTTGATTTGCAAATTTGATAGGTGATAATTAAAGCTTTGAATTGGAATATGATGTACAGGCTAACATAAAAGATTGCAGCTTAAGAAAATCACACTTGATTGTGATATAACTTATAGAATGATAGCTTATTAAGCTATGGCCCAATGTACTAATACTAAGATATAGAGGGATCAGACATTATTTTCCTAATGGCACCTATCTTGCAAGCTTCTAGATTGGTTATTTCCTTCCAGATTTCAACTTTCAGTTTTATACCAACAACCCTCATAATATATTTTGCCAAAGTACACTATAGTCATTTTTATAACTTTTTTATATGTATAGTTTTTAGTATCCAATAAAAGTAGTATTGTTTGGTCTGTTTTACAATTTTTTTTGTTTTTTGATTTAATTAAAATATAATTTTTGTGTTTAAATATTTAAAGGTATCATATTAGCAAAGTCTTTTATTGGCATAATTTTGGTTTCCTGCTCTAAATTATTTTCTAGATTTTTTGGCATTATTACTTTATTGCTTTAAAACCTGTGTTATGGATTATTTTCCAGCATTTCTAGATAAGGAATTTATAAACCAGTTTCAATCACATGCTTTGGACTATTAACTTGTGTAATTTGTTGACTTTTTGCTTGTTTCTTTTACATTTTTAGACTGAAAGTTTAAAAGAATCCAGAAAATAATTTAGATTTTAGAACAAGAAACCTAAATTATGCCCATTATTTTGCTATATGAAAATTTATATAGTATATGATATAAAAGTGGTTCAAATGAAATTTACTAGGCCCTATACCCTATGATAACCAGGATGGAATTGTTGCACAAAAGTTGTTATGCGTTTGTGCGCGCTTGTCAAATTCTTGCACACTTGCGCTGAAAAAGAACCTTACTTGTGCGCTCTTAAAGAAGGTGTGCGCACTCCATCATATGCGCTTGCAAAGAAGCTGTTTGCTGCAGAATCACAGACAGGATTTGACTTTTACATGCATTCAACATGGTTATGTGCCATGTAGTGTATACACACTCAAGTTCTACTTTTCATAGTCCAGAAGGTTGTTTTTATACTGGTAAAAACAAAAGTAAACAAAGAAAAATAGTTTTTAGTAAAAACAGTTTCTTTAAAGTTTAGTGAATCTTTTATAATTTTTAAATAATTTTCTTAAAAAATTAGTGTTCAAGCTACTTTACACTTAAAGTACAACTTTCTAATTTATGTCGGCGTAAGAATTGAAAAACTAGAAATTTTATTTTTTAGCACATAGGCCTGCCATGATCTGCATTATGACTTTTTATACAGATGGCGTGCACGCTTGCGCACTGCTTTAAAAACGTGTGCGCGCATTTTCCTACCCCCAAGCAAAAATTCCATCCTGGTATGATAATGTATAAATAATTGTGTGGTAGTTGCGTCTACCACGGATGCTTGAGACTGTCGGTTTGGATCTATTTTGCCCCCAGTGAACTCCCCATTAATCCATTCGTTTATCAAATTTGCTTAAGTTCCCAAATATTTGCATGAATTTCATAATTATATTTTTCTTGAATTTAATTTTTAATTTGTTATTGCACGAGTTGCCCTGTGAATTATTTTTCTGACATCATGCCACTTGATGGCCCATGTGCTGCCCCACCAATTGGTTTTGTCTCTATGCTATGCCCCAATGGCAGCCCCATGCGATGCCATTTCCCTGTTTTTATTTTTCTTTATTGCTTTAAGTTACTGCCAGTTGAGGAATCCAGTGGTGGCTACCCATTTACCACCTATTGAATCCCCAGGTGCCCCACCCTCTAGCAAGAAGAAACTAATATTTATAGCCTGTTGTAGATGCTTGATTTTCATGCGCTTGCTTGCTCACTTGCTTGCTCTCTCTCTCGTGCTCTCCTTTATTGGTTTTATTCCCTTTTGATTGCTTGCTCACATTTGCGTTACATTAAACCTTAATATTTATTCAGTATCCGGCATGCCGGATCTCATGTCGCAGTTAGGCCGTCTCTCTCTTTAACCTTTTAATATTTATCTTGAATTGTCAACAACAAATAATAAACTGCAACTTAATAATTAACAGTTGTGGTTGAATCATTTTATTGAATCATTTGCAAGTGGGGCGTAAAACAACCAAAAGTTCTCATCTCAAAGAAAGCTCTGAGAATTCTACGTTCTGTAATATGTAAATTACAGTGGTAGCAACAACTACCCTACTGAAAGTAGCAAGTTTGACAAAATGACACGTTAATTTACAGTGTCAAATCTTTGGTGTCTTACCAACTAAATGACTATGCCGCTCAGCGACTGCTCTGCTATGAATATGATTACCCTCTCCCCGGAATTGAGGACCTTGGCAGTCAGAGTAAAACTGGAGAAAAGAATTTTGTTGTGATTTGTCTGCGCGATTTCCAGATTTAATTTGTGCGAACTCAACATTGGCGGCAATTCAAACATGGAATCTGCCTATCTCATTGGTGACAGCAAACCAAATTCAAACCTTAGAACCAAAAGAAAAAGAAACTTTCCATTTCTTTTCTCCACCCTCACCTCAATTACTAGAGGTGATTTTGTACCCTAACCCTAACCCAAACATTTTAGACATTTTTTGATTAATTTTTGTTTTTTCCTGTATTTTATTTTGGCAGTGCTTATTTAGCCGGCACCGGCCGAATAAGTTCGCTGCTATTTAGCCGGCAGTCCTGCCCCACTGCCGGTCAAATAAGCTCGTCATTATTTAGCCGGCAATCCTGGCCCCCAATGGCCACGCGATTATATATATTTATTCGAGATATTTAAACTTTGGGCAATACAAAAGTAGGTACAGCGAATATAGATCAATGCAGATTCAGTACAATTTATTACTTGCCTTCAAGTTTGTTTAATTGTTTCTGAAAGTCTTGCATCTCACCGATCTCAGAGATGCTAAACAGTGGGGAAGGGCAACAACAAAATTCCGGAAATTATTTGTAGCAGCAGAAGACACATAAACAAATAAAAAATTAATTATGCATGTTTTACTTTCACTTTAATCTCTGAATCAAAACCACTCATTAAAGCCAAAAAACCACTGCAAACACCTTTATCGAAAAACTCCAAAATTGTAGTTTAAGTAATTAGCTTGTAGTATGTTAAATTATTAATTCAAGGTCATGACGAGCAGTGCGCAGTTATAAAATATATAAATGTATTTTGACCAGCGTGGCCATTGGGGGCCAGGATTGCCGGCTAAATGGTGACGAGCTTATTTGACCGGCAGTGGGGCAGGACTGCCGGGTAAATAGTGACGCATTTATTTGACCGGCAGTGGGGCAGGACTGCCGGCTAAATAGTGACGAGCTTATTTGACCGGCAGTGGGGTAGGACTGCCGGCTAAATAGTGACGCGCTTATTTGACCGGTGCCGGCTAAATAGTAGCGAACTTATTCGACCGGTGCCGGCTAAATAAGCACTGCCTTTTATTTTTGGTAGGCTACTGGTTGAACCAGTGCAATGGTTCTAGTGTTAGGAGTGTAGACATTGAGATCCTAGGATTGTATTCCCTAGTACACACAATATACCTTGGCTTAATATAAACCTCAAAAAATTCAGATGCAAAATTTAAGTAGACAGACTATATCAGCAAAACAAAATAATAGCATTATAATAAAATCTATTAAAATTAAAAGCAACAAGTTGAACAAGTTGAATAAGCCCACACAAAACACATAAATATAGGCTTAACTTACTAGATGTTGCTTTAATGACAAAGTTAAAGTCGTTAACTTGTCGGGTAAAAACAAAGTTAAATCCAAAGTAGGAGTATCCATTGCCTAAGTCAGACAGCACTAATTCCTCAGAAAAATCTTCTTCATCAACACAGACACAGTTATTGACAACAAAGAGTAAGAAGATACTGACCAAAACAAAAAGGTTTGTCATATACATGCTGCTAGCGATGCTACAGAGTTCCTTTTTCTTGATCCTAGAAAATAACCTAGGATTCCTAGGTTGCTAAGAGGACAAAATTCAGTCAGAATTTTCGTACACAAATATTTAGTTAGCATTGAGCTCGATCAAATTGTTAGCTTTACGTAAAATTATTAAAGTCGAGTTACAAAGCATGAAATAATAAAAAAATTAAAGACTTTGCTTGATATTTTTAAACTAACAGTTACTTTAAATTTCCTGTTTAAAATCGAACTTTTTTAACAATTTATACTGCTTTGTTTTATTTTATAACAATCTTTCCGTACGTTATTAGCATTTATTCGTCCGCCTATAAGCAAAGCGCCGCGTGTACAACACGAATTACGAGTTTCAAAAGACAATTTGTAAGTTTTCCTCGGACGACGAACGCGAGTCGTACTTCGAAAAACACAAATTAACCCAGCACAAATGTTTTGGTATAATTTTTTAGCAAAAACTCCAATAGGCGCCAAGACCTGAATGACTTACATGTTATATGTATAGATGTACAATAATAATTAAATAATAAGGAGTGAATTAGTACGAGCACGACCCTTTAGAGCCACTATAAAAGACTGAATAAAAAATAGAAATGTTACAATGTTAGGTACTTTTTTGATTCCTTTGAATTAACTTTTATCCATAAAGCTAAGCATTTTTACGCTTGAGTCATACACATCCAAATTCGCCTTGATTTGATTCGTATAGGTTGTGAAATGTGTAGACTACTCAATTTTGCTACCGTTGTGCAATGTGTATAAAACTTGCGCATGTACATACATTTCTAAATAAACATGCGTCAGACAAAGTTGCTACTATATAATACTGTACTTGCAGGTACATTCAGGTACATGCGTAATAGCTTCTAAATCTTGCGCCTACCTGACTGCAGACTTTGATTAAAATAGGAATTTCAGAAACAATCAAACGACTTGTGTACAAAAATTTGGCCTGCATGGGGTGCGCGTGCCTGCATACAGTTAATTGGTACGTGGCTTAATGGCTACAATGAAGCTTTAGCTTACATTGTGCCCTGGAGTCGGTGGAATGGGCCTAATTGTCGCAGCGCGTGGACGATGTCGGCAAATGCTTTTGCATGGTTTGCTCTGAGGCATGCCGATCAGCGAACCAGCTTAATTAGCACTCCCGAGGGGGCTGCTGGATTTGGGCCTAGTGAGTGCGCGTGTTTGGCGAGAGGGGTTGTACACTTTGACTTAGCTGCAGGGGGCGTCCGGCGGATGCAGCGAGGAGGCGGAGGAGACCGCCCATTCCGCTAGCCCCTGGCGACCAAAGACTTCCATCGAAGTGACGTACGTCGCTCAGGGGGACCCGTCAGTCTCGCCTGCAGCGCGGTCCTCCTCACCGGTGGTGGGGAAGAACTCAGCTCGACCCGTGTCCCTGAGGTACCGGGCGAGCAGCGGGATGCTCTCGGGCCTGCAAACGTCGGAGAGAACCGGGTTTGGCCCGAGGTGAGTGAGCCTGGCCCTGGTGAAAACCGCGGGCAGTGGCAGATAAAGTGCTCGGCGTTTTCACTGCCTGAGCGGCAGAAGGGGCACCGCTCCTCGGGTACTTGGCCCTGAAGGAAGCGGTGGCGAGAGAAGCAGCCATGCCCGGAGAGGGCCATGCTAACTGCTCTGAGGTCTCTGCGGTTGAGCCTGAGGAGGGCTCTACGCAGGAGAGGAGAGGGGCAGGGGACGGCCGCACGGGATTGCCTACAATTCCGGGTGTCGTGCCACCTGCGGAGATGCTCGGAGTCAGTCCAGCGCTTAACGCGGGAGTTGATCACCGAGGCGGGGATGGGGGCTCCCAGGCCCGGCCCCAGCAGCGCGCCGGCGGAGCCAGCCTTGGCCAGCAGGTCAGCGCGCTCGTTGCCGACGAAGCCGGCGTGGCCCGGGATCCATCTGAGCTCCACCTGGTTGCCTAGCGCAAGCCCGTTGAGCTGGGTGTTGCAGTCCAGGACGGACCTGGAGCTGGCGGTGCTGCGGCAGAGGGATTGAGTCCGTGAGGATGTTAAGCCCGCCACACTCCTCGAGAGCCTTGAGGCAGAGGTCAGAGTGCGGGATAAGCGACCGCTTCTTAAAGGCCCGCACTTTTTTGAAGGCCACCCCAGCATCCAGAAGACGCCGGGTGCTCTTCGCCGCCTCTCCTTTGATATAAATATCCAGAGGAGGGGCACAGAGGAAGGAATTCATGCCTTCAAAAGGAGTAGAGGGTGGAGCGCCCATAGTCATGCGGCAGGCTCTGCCATGGATTTTGTAGAGAGCGTCGAGGTTGCTCTTGACGCCCAGACCGCTAGCCCACACGAGGCTGGCGTAACTGATCGAGGGGCGGATAATGGCAGTGTAAATCCACCACAGCTTCCTGGGGGTGAGCCCCCAGGTGGTGCCCACGGCGCGCCTGATCTGAGCCAGTACAGCCAGGGCTTTTTTGGCTTTAGTTTGAATGTGCGGAGTCCAGTTGAGCCTGTGGTCCAGAGTGAGGCCCGGGCAGCGGACCTGCTTCTCCAAGCTTTAGTTTGAATGTGCGGAGTCCAGTTGAGCCTGTGGTCCAGAGTGAGGCCCGGGCAGCGGACCTGCTTCTCCAAGCTTTAGTTTGAATGTGCGGAGTCCAGTTGAGCCTGTGGTCCAGAGTGAGGCCCGGGCAGCGGACCTGCTTCTCCAAGCTTTAGTTTGAATGTGCGGAGTCCAGTTGAGCCTGTGGTCCAGAGTGAGGCCCGGGCAGCGGACCTGCTTCTCCAAGCTTTAGTTTGAATGTGCGGAGTCCAGTTGAGCCTGTGGTCCAGAGTGAGGCCCGGGCAGCGGACCTGCTTCTCCAAGCTTTAGTTTGAATGTGCGGAGTCCAGTTGAGCCTGTGGTCCAGAGTGAGGCCCGGGCAGCGGACCTGCTTCTCCATGGAAATGTTCTTTCCATAGAGGGTGAGGGGCTTAATGGTCCAGATCAGTTTGTTGATAAACATGACCGCTGTGGTTTTCGACTCTGAGAGTCTAAGGCCACATTGGTTTGCCCAACGCTCCGCTCGTCCTAGAAAGCCCTGCAGAAGGTCTCTGATGGTATCAACCGAGGAGCCCGCGCATATCGCGGTCACATCATCGGCATAGCCCACCTTGAGAATGGGGTCGTGGAGATCACTGCAAAGCAACTCATCCATGACCATGTTCCAGAGAACGGGCGTGAGAACTCCGCCCTGGGGCCCCCTTTCTGGACAGGCGCCGAAGGAGAGCTGCCGTTCAGGTGGGCCACAACAGTGCGGTTCCGGATCATGAACATGATCCACCGGACAAGGTGAGGGTGTGTGGCCCTGGATTCCAGGGCTCTGCAAAAGGCCTCGAAGATGACGTTGTCGAACCAAGGGGCGCCAGCACCAAGGGGCGCCAGCACCAAGGGGCGCCAGCACCAAGGGGCGCCAGCACCAAGGGGCGCCAGCACCAAAAGGCCCCTTGGCGACGTCCCTTGGTGCTGGCCATGATGAGGTAGGCATTAAAATTATTAGAAAAAAACGGTGTTATATACACACTACTGGTGTAGACGAGGGTATGTTTGGACTTTTTCTATCTTTTTGTCAGTAGTCAGCTGTAGTCCTAAAAGGTTGACCGTGATTATCTTCAGGCTCTGACTTTAGATTGACAGAAAATTATAGAAGATCTCCGGCTATTATTGCAGGGCTCGATTCGGGAAGCTGATTGATGAAGCTGGATGGTGAAGTTGGATAGGTGGCTAGATGAAGAAGCTGGATGGGGAATCTTGATAGGGAAGCTGGATGGGATAGCTAGGTGGGGATGCTGGATGCTGAAGCTGGATGGAGAGCTCAGCTTTCAGACTACTTCAACAAGCCATTTTGAGTCAAAAGAGAGTCCAGTCCTGTATGAGGATATGTTCCACGCATCAATCGGCAACACAACTAGCCAATATGCCCTAGTCGCTGTATATTCAGCCATCGATATCTCAGCCAAAATGAAGTTGCTTCATCTGTTCTGCCACAGTTTCTAATGCGTCAATTAAGCGGTCCAGTCACGGGCAGGAGACGCCCAGGTACCAAATCGAGGCCAAACCGCCGCCCGGTGGATTCGCCGAACCAATCATCTGGCAGCTCTGCCCGCCGCCGCCGCACGACGAGCCTCCAGCGCCTCCGGCATCAGCGTAGGCGCCGCCCGAGCCGCCGCCGGAGAAGCCGCCACCTCCACCAGCCGATCCGTTGACTGAACCGGCGCCGCCGCCACCGAAGCCGCCGTCGAAGCCGCCTGGGCCACCGCCGAGCCAGTTCTGGCTGCCGGACAGGCCCGGCATGGCGTCGCCAGCGACGGTGACGAGGCTGGCGGCGGAGGCGGCGCCCAGCCAGCCGGCGCCTGGGCCGCCTCGAGCTCGGTCGGCGGCGATTCTCGAACCGGCGGCCCCGGCGGAGCCGTTGGCGCCGCCCGGCCCGGCCTGGGTGGACATCAGGCTGTCCGACTGCGTGCCGTCGATGCCGCCTGTGGCGTTGATGCCTGGAGATCGACGATGAAAGAGTTGCCATGTCAATTATAGAAGATTCTCATGGGGACATTGCTGAGATGCCAAGGCTCATGGGGGACATTGCTGAGATGTCAAGGCTCATGGGGACATTGCTGAGATGCCAAGGCTCATGGGGACATTGCTGAGATGCCAAGGCTCATGGGGGACATTGCTGAGATGTCAAGGCTCATGGGGGACATTGCTGAGATGCCAAGGCTCATGGGGGACATTGCTGAGATGTCAAGGCTCATGGGGACATTGCTGAGATGTCAAGGCTCATGGGGGACATTGCTGAGATGTCAAGGCTCATGGGGACATTGCTGAGATGTCAAGGCTCATGGGGGACATTGCTGAGATGCCAAGGCTCATGGGGGACATTGCTGAGATGTCAAGGCTCATGGGGACATTGCTGAGATGTCAAGGCTCATGGGGGACATTGCTGAGATGTCAAGGCTCATGGGGACATTGCTGAGATGTCAAGGCTCATGGGGACATTGCTGAGATGTCAAGGCTCATGGGGGACATTGCTGAGATGTCAAGGCTCATGGGGACATTGCTGAGATGTCAAGGCTCATGGGGACATTGCTGAGATGTCAAGGCTCATGGGGGACATTGCTGAGATGTCAAGGCTCATGGGGGACATTGCTGAGATGTCAAGGCTCATGGGGGACATTGCTGAAATGCTTGGCTTATAGGGGGTTGCTCAAATGCTTTAAGCCTAAGCTCATTGAGGATCTGCTGGTATCTTTGATTTTTGCTTTGAAAATTTTAAATTTTGGGTGTCAGGTTTTTCCGAAATAAATACATTACATAGTTAAGAGGTTTTCATTTTTCAGAGCTAAATTGTTATTGCTTTCGATAGAAGGCAGACCTGCAGTGTTCATATTTTGAAATATTTTGCCTTTATTAAAGCTCTATTGACAGCTAAGACTGCTAACAATAGATTCATAAAAAATAGATTCTAAATCGAGCCATGCCATTTTACTGATTTTACTGCAAGGTAAAGTATAAATTCAAACCATCACAGTTCAGCTATCCAATTCGGCTCTCTCACCCGCTTTCACACTCGACGCACCGCCTCCGCCTCCGGCTGCCACAAGCAGCTGAAGCAACGTCGAACCATGAGCGGTTTGCAGCCAGACAAAGCTGCCGCCTCCGCCGCCACCGCCGCCGCCAGACATTCCACCGTCCGACGTGGCCGCGGTGCCGTCTCGTCCAGGTAGCAGGGCCACGCTCTGACCAGCCGAGAGTAGGAAGTCGCCTCGAACGCTGGCTCCCCAGCCGCCTTGAAGCAGTTTATTGGCGCTGGAGTCATAGCAGGATCCGCCAGCCGCACCCAACGCCGAGATGCGATAGCAACCACTGACTGGAACTGTCACCTGATAGACAGTTCCGTTTCGGCTTGGCGTTGAACCGCCTGAATAAAATTAATAGTATACAGAAGCATGGTTCGATGCAATTTATAAATGCACATGGAACAGCTGGTTTCTCTTTAATCAAATACGTGGCGCTGATATGAATGATTTGTCCTGGGTGTGAATCGCCCCACAAGCCCTTGATTCCTAGGCTTGATTCCTAGGCTGTCTATACGTCTATATAATGGCCGTCTATATAGCCAAACCTCACTAAAAATGAAGCCTGAAAACTCAAAACGAGGCCAATTAACCAGTTCACAGGCCTGATATCTGTAGATTCAGTACGATCTTTGTCTGTTCCTGTGGTTTCTAAGGCCTCGGCCTTTCGCTGCTGGCATAGGAACGTGCATCTGCATTTTCGCATGCACGCAAATCTTTAATCTTTAAGAATTTTTTAATTTCACTTTTTTCTAAGCTTAAAATTTCATACAAATATTACAACTAATTTGTATTTAACGTGATTAATCGTCTAATGCAATCGACGCAATGAATAATACATAATAGACTTTGTTTAATCGGTCAAAATCGACAACGGCTATCGTCCTGTAGCTGTCGACTCCAGTCGTCAATGTGTCGTCGCTGCTAATTTTTCCCAGCGGGACCAAAAGAACAGAAAAGAGTATATACTTCAAATCGGTGCGCAGCCGTTAGCAGTTTGGACAAACCATAGAAAGACAACAGAAATCAATTTGGTTTTCAACTGCGAGCTATTCGGGCCACAGCAGGAAGACTCTACTATAAAGTAGAGTGGCGCAGAGAGGCCATACACTAAAATCAGTCTAGCAGACAGAGATAGATAGTGAATGCATACGTTTGACATTTTGATGTTCGTTAAAAAAACCTATAATTGATAGCAAATAAACCTGGTGATTTTATCTATTCATGGCTTGGCTCTTGTAGCTTTCTAAAGGAGTAGTAATAGACCGACGCTTGTCCATGTCGCTGACGTCACTCACCGGAAACATTTGCCCAAAGAGCATCCGATGGGCCAACAGCCGAGTTAGGAATTCCGATGCTATCAGCCACGTCCGACCAAACTTCGACGCCTGGACTAAATGCAAGCGCCTCGAGCGTCTGGTTGACAGAAGCAAAACCAGTCGGTGTCGAACTGGTCGGATTGAAGTACAAAGTGCAGTTGCCGTTCAGCCGACTGTAGGTCAGGGCTAAGCAGCGAGTTGCAGTGCCGCCACGGCTGCACAGCGAGGCGCAGACGAGGCGACTCTTCACAGACAGGCGAGTCACGACAGACACAGTTAGCTTAGGCGAGTAGGCGAGGCTGTCCCGGCGGAGCAGCTGCTGCTGGAGACAATCGGTTGCCAGGGGCAACAGAAGAGAACTGAGAACAAAAAGAGCTTGAAGCGTCAGTGAAGCCATGATGTTGCACTACCTCGCTGCAGGAAGGGATAAAGCCCGCCCAGATGGGCCCAAGCACCTTTTATGTTAACACGGTCGGCGCAGAGTTTTCTCAGAAAGCGTGCAGCGTTGCCAAGGGCAACACCAAGCTGTAGTTGATTAATGCAAACGATCAAACACGTCTAGTTGAGGCAGAAATTTAGCTTAGCAAGAGAAGCAAAGTCCCGGTTCGTGCAGTTGATTGAGCATCAATAATTTACTTGGCATTGGGTGGCTAAGGGAGACTCAGAAGGCTCACCCTTGCGCACAAAAGTCGTTTAAGACGACGCATTAAGTTTTTAATTACTAAAAGCAACAGGTTAGAGCCACTCAACTAGGAACAACTCCAAAATGTCTTGCAATCCACGCGGCAGGAAGGAGTAGGGAACACCGACTGCGGCTTCAATATAAACCAGTTAAAAATCGATTCATTGCTATTAAAGTAATTGGCTTGCAATAACATCTGGTAACGAGCGAGTTAACATGTATATTGATTAAAGAAAATTACACTAATATTGAAATTTTCTGAAGAGAATTTTAATCCAGAAAAAACATGAGCACGATTTTTATTTTGGTTTTTAGAGCTGATGAAACATTCAGCATCTACAGAAAGGGCCATAAAGACAGTGAAAAGTGACTCTAGCAGTATGAGTAGTTCTCGGTTACTCTAGCAGTAGCAAGGGAGTAACAGTGACTCTAGCAGTAGGAGTAGCAGTGACTCTAGCAGTAGGAGTAGTTCTCAGTGACTCTAGCAGTAGGGGTAGTTCTCAGTGACTCTAGCAGTAGGAGTAGCAGTGACACTAGCAGTAGGAGTAGTTCTCAGTGACTCTAGCAGTAGGAGTAGTTCTCAGTGACTCTAGCAGTAGGAGTAGCAGTGACTCTAGCAGTAGGAGTAGTTCTCAGTGACTCTAGCAGTAGGGGTAGTTCTCAGTGACTCTAGCAGTAGGAGTAGCAGTGACTCTAGCAGTAGGAGTAGAAGTACCTCTAGCAGTAAGAGTAGTTCTCAGTGACTCTAGCAGTAGGAGTAGCAGTGACTCTAGCGGTAGGAGTAGTTCTCAGTGACTCTAGCAGTAGGGGTAGTTCTCAGTGACTCTAGCAGTAGGAGTAGCAGTGACTCTAGCAGTAGGAGTAGTTCTCAGTGACTCTAGCAGTAGGAGTAGTTCTTAGTGACTCTAGCAGTAGGGGTAGCAGTGACTCTAGCAGTAGGGGTAGTTCTCAGTGACTCTAGCAGTAGGAGTAGCAGTGACTCTAGCAGTAGGAGTAGTTCTCAGTGACTCTAGCAGTAGGGGTAGTTCTCAGTGACTCTAGCAGTAGGAGTAGCAGTGACTCTAGCAGTAGGGGTAGTTCTCAGTGACTCTAGCAGTAAGAGTAGCAGTGACTCTAGCAGTAGGAGTAGCAGTGACTCTAGCAGTAAGAGTAGCAGTGACTCTAGCAGTAAGAGTAGCAGTGACTCTAGCAGTAAGAGTAGCAGTGACTCTAGCAGTAGGAGTAGCAGTGACTCTAGCAGTAAGAGTAGCAGTGACTCTAGCAGTAGGAGTAGCAGTGACTCTAGCAGTAAGAGTAGCAGTGACTCTAGCAGTAAGAGTAGCAGTGACTCTAGCAGTAAGAGTAGCAGTGACTCTAGCAGTAAGAGTAGCAGTGACTCTAGCAGTAGGAGTAGCAGTGACTCTAGCAGTAGGAGTAGCAGTGACTCTAGCAGTAGGAGTAGTTCTCAGTGACTCTAGCAGTAGGAGTAGCAGTGACTCTAGCAGTAGGAGTAGTTCTCAGGGACTCTAGCAGTAGGAGTAGTTCTCAGTGACTCTAGCAGTAGGAGTAGCAGTGACTCTAGCAGTAAGAGTAGCTAGAATTCTAGGAGAATTGGCAGCTTCCTACTAAGAAGACATTTAAGTTTGTCTGACCTTGTGTTCCATTAATGCATGGAGCAAAGCACAGAAACTTCATGAGAACTTTCACATTGTCGGAATTCTCTATAAAAAATCGATCCAAGGTCACAGTAGGGACTGCGCGGAAAAAATGGCTGAGTAATTAGCACTGGGACTGTCTAATTATGTCCAACCGCCAATGTACACTTGGTGTACATTTCAGCGGAGCTAAAGATCGATTCCAATTCTAAGGGGTGAACGCGTTGTAATTAAATACCGTGGCCAGAGCCCTCTGTATCACCCAGGTATTGGCCGTATTTTTGAGACGTGGAGCAGTTTGTTGTGTTTCCTAAACAAAAATATATAGGAAACAATACGGAACATGGCAATGCAACGCAGCAGTGTCTCAACAAGCGCTAGCAAGCAGCAGAAAATTCAACAGCTCCAGTCCTCGCTGACTCCAGCTGGCGATCCTCCAATAATTGGCGTCTCCGGCGACAACATGCTGGATAGAATGTCACCCTGTCCTGCTGATTCCGGCGTTGTGGAGGTTAAACGACCTGTGTATTCTCAGGTAAATCTATTTACAATATTGTCCAAATCGTAAAGTTTCGCCTCCTCAACTGTTTTCATGCTTACATTTCCAATTTATTTGCAACTCATCTACATCACAAATTAATGTTGTGAAAAAGCGGACCGTCTACTCTTTTCAGTAGTTAGTCTGCGCAGTGTCGCTTAAATTTAATGTTGTGGCAGCTAAAATTTCCTTTCCTCCCTTGGGGTTTGCAGTCTCAGAAGCTTCTGGGGGTAAGAAAAACAACAAGCTTTTAACTAGATCTACACAAGTGAACGCAAGAAGGACGAAACTTCGCCTAGGAAGAGGCCCAATCTGGCTCAGCCAATGAGAGAGCAGTAGGGAGAGAGGTCAAAGTCAGACGGACGAAACTTAGCCTAGGGGGAGGCCCAATTTAGCTCAGCCAATCAGAGCATTAAGGAGAGAGGTCAAAGTCAGAAGGACGAAACTCTGCCTAGAGGCTCGATCTACTTGAAGTAGCTCAGCCAATGGGAAAGCAGAAAGGACCAAACCCAGAAGGCGCGCGAGCCATTTCGGATAACTTTTGGTCACTCGGATATCGAATGCTTTCAACGTGAGGCTAGGTGCAGGGCATTTTCGTCATCAGCAATGAACCTGTAAGCGGTCAGGCTATCCATTACAATCCCTGTCTGTAACACAAACGTTTTCCAGGCGAAATTCGACACAGCCTATCAAGAGACGGCCGCTTTGCAAGAGCGCCTGCTGCGAAAGAACTTCATCATCGACAGCGTCTTCGTACCCGGTGGCGAGCGAGGACGTCCAGCCAGCGTCGGCGGCGACGGTGGAGGCGGCGGTTGCTGCGGCGGCTGCCTGGCCTTCGTTGAGCGTTTTGTACCGTTTGTGCGCACCGTTCGCACCTACCAACCTCGCCAGCATCTGCCGCCGGACCTGATCTCTGGACTGTCAACTGGCGTCATGAGAATTCCCCAGAGTATGGCCTACTCTCTGCTAGCCTATCTGTCACCTGTGCACGGACTGTACACCGCATTCATTGCCGGCATGACCTATTGTCTGCTGGGAACTTCGCCGCATCTGGTGCTCACCTGTCAAGGCGTTGTGTCGCTGATGGTCGGTCAAGCCGCTTTCAGGTACGCGGAACGATCTGGCAGTAATTTGACAACAGCTCTAGCAGGTGTTAATCATACTGACACTAGCCTAGAGTTGCTCGATCAGCAGCTGATAATGAATGCGGTAGCCGTGACAACGCTGCTTGTCGGTATCTATCAGCTGGTATTCGGCTGCCTACGTCTCGGCATGCTCACAAATTATCTCAGCGATCCTCTGGTCGGCGGCTTCACCACCGGAGCCGCTGTCGAGGTGGTCATTAGTCAGTTATCAGCCATGCTGGGCTGTCCTATTCGAGTGCCAAAGTCCACTCCCCCGCCGGGAGCGCTGGGAAACTTTAAAATATTGTACTTCGCATTGGCCAGCCTGCCCAGCTACAACTGGCCTACAGTCGGTCTGTCTGCCGTGTCCATCGGTTTCCTTGCGCTAACGAAGCTGATCAGCGCTCGACTGTCGGAGCGTCGCTTCTGCCAGGTCCCCGTGCCTGGCGAGCTCATCCTGGTGGTTGCGACAACCGTGCTGGCGTCTGCAGGCCAGCTGGATGGCCTGAGCATCGGTCAAGTTGGCCCGGTGCCCCGCGGCTTCGCACCGCTCCGGGTGCCGCCGCTGACGTCAACGGTGGACGCCGGCCTAGTCCAGGACTGCGCAGTGGTGGCCATTGTGGGCTTCACTGTGGCTCTGTCTGTGGCTAAGAAGTTCGCTTTGCAGTACGACACAGAGCTGGACGCCAATCAGGAGTTCTTCGCCTACGGCGCTGGCAACGTCCTGGGCTCGTTTGCCGGCTGCTTCGCTTCGACGAGTTCAATGTCCTGCTCGGCGCTGCACGAATCACTAGGCGGCCGCAGCCAGGTGGCGAATTTGATCGCCTCCGGCCTGGTGCTGCTCACCATACTGTTCCTCGGGCCGTGCTTCTCCACCACGCCAAGCTGTGTTCTGTCCGCCATCATTCTGGTTAACTTGAAGAGCATGCTCTGGCAGTTCGGCGACGTGCCCCAGCTGTGGCGGGTCAGCAAGATCGACTTCCTGCTGTGGATGGTGACGTTCGTGTCTGTGGTGTGCTTCAAAGTGGACACGGGGCTCATCATTGGTGTCGCCTTCTCCCTGCTGACCATCGTGTTCCGGTCGCAGTGGCCCTACGCCTGCGTACTCGGGCGCATTCCCCACACGGACATCTACAAGAACCTGGCTGTGACGCCCGACGCTTGCGAAATCGACGGAGTGAAGATTTTTCGATATGAAGGCTCGCTGTACTTCGCATCAGCTGATCACTTCCGCGACAGTCTGTACCGTCTGACAGGGTGCAACCCGCGACAGCTGGCGCTGAAGCGTCTGGCCTATAATAGGAATCTGCGCCAGCTGAGAGTCACAGTTGAAGAGGCCATGCCTGCGCTTCACGGAGCCGGCGGAAGCGGCGGCGGCGGCGGCGGCGGCGGAGGTGTCACCGTCGACTATGGAGCGCTGCGACCGTCAGCGAGTCTGCATCACGTGATTCTGGACTTCTCTTGCTGCAGCTTCATTGACTCGGTGAGTTATAGAGACTTTTATAATCTAATGATTGATAAACAACTAGGCAGCATGGAGATACCAATCCGATACCAGAGATACCAGAGATACCATGGAGATACCAGATGCAAACAACGAGTCATTGCAAACAACTCACTGGTGACTCTAGCGACCTAGGGTGAATCTTGTGACTTTTTAACGGATCAAACGACTGTAATGCAACGGAGAGCTAGGAGAATCGTAAGTCGTAGAGTCGTAGAAGTTAGACTAAATAGTGTTGTTATAAATAAGAAATGCAATTCTAATTCATAAATTGACGCAGGTGCAGTACATGTAATTCTACAGCGACTCCAGCACGCCTCACATATACGACTCTATGAGATAGAGACGCCTCACATGCCTCTCTATAAGAGGCATTATAGAAGCGCCCGTCGTTTCAGACTCGCATACAATAATTTAAAGGCCTGTTTAAAAATTACCTGCAAAGACTCTGAACACAACTTTTTGTTTTGGCTATGTTTTTTTTCGCACCTGCATACAGGTCGGCATTCGAATGCTCAACCGGGTGCTAGCAGACTATTCAGAGGCTGGAGTGACAGTTTACCTGTCAAACACCAGAGCGGCTGTCCGCTTCATGCTGAGCAAACCGGGTGCCAGCCAGGTGAACCCAGCCCGGCTGTACCTCACCAACCACGACGCCGTGGTGGCAGCGCTGACCGAGGCTCGCAAGCTGGAGGAGATGCAGTGGCTAGAGTTCGACTCCCGGCAACGCCGCCTGCACTTCGAAGCAACCGCGTTCTCGGCTGCGTCGACTTCCGCCGCCGCCGCCGCCTCCGCGAGACGGCACCACGTGTCCAGGTTAGCCAGCGAAGTCGGGCAAGAGGAATTCCAAGACAGCAGCGAGGAGGACGAGGAGGAATCGAACCCGGAGCTGCTGCTGTTGAATGGCAGCGGCGAGCGGGTCCGCCGACTGCAGTGGCAGCGGTCGCGCACAGCCAACTGATCGAGTTGAGAAATCAATTGACAAATCAGCACCATATGAACCATACTAATCGCACGCTTTTAAGCCACAATAAGCTACAGTCGTTTCGTAAATGTTGCTTTTCGTCGTTTTCCTGTGTTTTAGTACTGACTAATAAAATTATTAAATGTTAACTGAAATTTAGTAGAGTTCAGATATTGTTTCTTAAATGAGCTTGTACCTTAATTTGAATGTTCAAGTACGGCTATTAAAACTGATTAATCCTGTCAGTTGGGGTTGTCACCAGTTAGTTGGGGTTGTCACCACTCAGTTTGGGTTTTCACCTGTCAGTTGGGGTTTTCACCTGTCAGTTGAGCTTGTTATCAGTCAGTTGGGGTTTTCACCTGTCAGTTGGGGTTTTCACCTGTCAGTTTGGGTTTTCACCTGTCAGTTGAGGTTGTCACCAGTCAGTTGGGGTTTTCACCTGTCAGTTTAGGTTGTTACCAGTCAGTTGGGGTTTTCACCTGTCAGTTGGGGTTGTCATCAGTCAGTTCAGGTATTCACCAGTCAGTTGGGGTTGTCACATGTCAGCTGGGTTTGGCACCTGTCAGTTGGGGTTTGTCACGTGTCAGTTGGCTATCACAGATGGGATGCCACCTGTGTTAGTTGAGGTAGTCTCCTGTGCACATTTAGATTTGTCTCCTGTTCACATTTAGATTTGTCTCCTGTTCACATTTAGATTTGTCACATGTGCACATTTAGATTTGTCACCTGTGTCACATTTATATTTGTCACCTGTGTCACATTTAGATTTGTCACCTGTGTCACATTTAGATTTGTCACCTGTGTCACATTTAGATTTGTCACCTGTGTCACATTTAGATTTGTCACCTGTGTCACATTTAGATTTGTCACCTGTGCACATTTAGATTTGTCACCTGTGTCACATTTAGATTTGTCACCTGTGTCATATTTAGATTTGTCTCCTGTGTCACATTTAGATTTGTCACCTGTGCACATTTAGATTTGTCACCTGTGTCACATTTAGATTTGTCACCTGTGTCACATTTAGATTTGTCACCTGTGTCACATTTAGATTTGTCACCTGTGCACATTTAGACTTGTCACCTGTGTCACATTTAGATTTGTCACAGTCAGTTAAGATGTGTCTGTCACCCCTCAGTTGTTTCTTAGGAATCACCCATCAACCAAGCAGAGGTGCTGAATTCCGGTTAGTCCAGCTAACAAAATAAAACAAAATTGCAATGTGTGAAAAGACAAAAAGCTGATAGAAGCAAAATTGCAAGCGATATTTTCGGTTTAGAAATACCCAATTTTAGCAACACAAAATAATACACAAATATAATTTGAAGAATAAATTTCTCCACTTGTAAATAACAGCAAGGCAGCACAATACAACATTAAAAAAGAGGATCTTGTATTGACAGAAAGAAGTGCTATACCCGGTATTGAAAAGTGAGCGTTAAGTTAACTGAATAAGGAAGCCAGAGAAGGTATCTGGGGTTGTCAACAAATACTCGATTCAAATCTCGCCAGGAAAGAAAGCAGAGCTCAACAACAACAACAACAACAACAACAACAACAACAACAACAACAACAACAACAACAACAACAACAACAACAACATAAAAATGCAACTTTGAGGCCAAAATATCGCAGGACAGAAATATAGATTTTAAGTAAGCAGTCATATTTAAAATTTGTAACCATTTTCCGAGGAAAAAATCCCTCTGCTCTACTATTAGTAGCATGAAAATTTATATTGGAATCAGATCGATTTAAAATTAGAAATATACAAATAAATAAAATTATACATAAATTTAAAGGAATTGTGCACAACAACCTACTGTGAGTAGTAGGATAAGTAGTAGCGAATGTGTGTACAAATTTTACGTTATATATACCATATAATAGTCTTTATGTGTGCAATTTCCAAGCTAAAAAACTGTATCTAACAAGTTTAGTTAATACCGAACAACATAGATTTATACAATATTCAGTTCGTGGCCTCATTCGAATAACAAGTATTTGTGAAAAAAAGCGTTAATGATAATTTCGAAAAGAGCAAGTTCTTTGCAAGCAATATCTGTATGAGTATTATGCGTGGAGTTTTTAGAGTGCAACTAGAAAATCTGTTTTTCTTCATTGATAAAAGTTGTAAGCAACGCGATTAAATCATACAAAACACTAGAACAGATAAAGACAAGAATTGCTTTAATATTATAGGACTCTATAAGAGGTGGTTCAATAGAAGAATTTACAGGTAGAATTTCAGGTTCAAGTTTGATAATGGGACGGGAGCATTGGGATCTAGAGTATGGGATTTGAGGTATGGGATCTGAGAGAATGGGATTTGGAGGGGATGGGATCTGAGAGAATGGGAGTTGAGGGGATGGGATCTGAGAGAATGGGATTTGGGGGGATGGGATCTGAGAGAATGGGATTTGGGGGGATGGGATCTGAGAGGATGGGATTTGGGGGATGGGATCTGAGAGAATGGGATTTGGGGGGATGGGATCTGAGAGAATGGGATTTGGGGGGATGGGATCTGAGAGAATGGGATTTGGGGGGATGGGATCTGAGAGAATGGGATTTGGGGGGATGGGATCTGAGAGAATGGGATTTGGAGGGGATGGAATCTGAGAGAATGGGAGTTGAGGGGATAGGATCTGAGAGGATGGGAGTTGTGGGGATAGGATCTGAGAGGATGGGATTTGGGGGATGGGATCTGAGATAATGAAAGTTGGGGGGATGGGATCTGAGAGAATGGGATTTGGAGGGGATGGGATCTGAGAGAATGGGATTTGGAGGGGATGGGATTTGGGGGGATGGGATCTGAGAGGATGGGATTTGAGGGGATGGGATTTAATGAACTGGGATTTAAATTGAATTGGATCTGATGAGATGGGATCTGAAGAATTCGAATGGTGTATCGCAGAAAATCAGATTAAATCCAATAAAAAAGCTACAGTTGCAAACAGAATAGTTCTCCCAGTCCTCCCATAGCTAGATCCCACAATAGTTAGGCAAGTCCTCAAACGCCGCCAGCACCGGCTGCTGTTGAGACCCGCTATCGAGTAAGTCGGCAACGATCCGGTGCCAGGGCAGGCTAACGCAGGTCAGACAGGCGGACAGGCCGATGGAGCTGGCTCGGCGGCGCTCTTTGAACCAGTGCCAGGCCTGGCCCCAGATGCCGCCGCCGGCGCTTTGGTCGTCCAGCTCCTCCTCGATGCCGCGCGACTCCACCTCGGCGTTGGAAGCGACAGCACCGACGGTGGCGGCGGCCGAGGTTGAGGAAGCCGTCGTAGCGTCGACAACATTCTCCGAGTCTGAGCGCGACTTCTTCATCAGGCCGGAGAGGCCCCACGAGCGAAGCGAGGCGGCACTGCCGACGCGACTTGGCGGCTTGCCGGAGCCCCTGAACTGCTGGTGCGGCTGTTGCTGCTGCTGCTGCCGATTTGTGCCGGAGAATCGGCGAGTCCGACGGGGACCGGCTTCGACTTCGTCGCTGGGATAGTCCAGCTGCTGCTGATGATAATTCTGAGTAGCCAGGGTGGTCGCGAGTTCGCTCTCTGGCGTCGGCGGCGCCGCTTCGGCGCGCGAGACGGCGACCTCGGCGCGGCCTTTGCCGCGGGGACCGCGCATGCGCAGGAACTCGACGCGACGAGGGGCGCGGAACCAGGTGGACGGCTGGTAGGCTGAGAAGCTGGGGTGGGGTTGGTTGCTGGTAAGGATTTGGTATTGTAGCTTGGGATTTGAGATTTTGGATTTGGGATTTTAGCATGGGATTTGGGAATGTAGCTTGGGATTTGGGATTGTAGCTTGGGATTTGAGATTTTGGATTTGGGATTTTAGCATGGGATTTGGGAATGTAGCTTGGGATTTGGGATTGTAGCTTGGGATTTGAGATTTGGGATTTGGGATTTTAGCATGGGATTTGGGATTGTAGCTTGGGAGTTGGGATTTTAGCATGGGATTTGGGATTGTAGCTTGGGATTTGAGATTTTAGCATGGGATTTGGGATTGTAGCTTGGGAGTTGGGATTTGGGATTAGGATCTTAGCTTGGGATTTGGGTATTGGGTTTGTTGCTTGGGATTCGGGATTGTAGCTTGGGATTCGGGATTGTAGCTTGGGATTCGGGTTTATTGCTAGGGATTTGGGGTTGTAGCTTGGGATTTGGGATTGTAGCTTGGGATTTGAGATTGTACGAGAGTAGCTTGGGATTTGGGGTTGTATTTTGGGATTTGGGATTGTAGCTTGGGATTCGGGATTGTAGCTTGGGATTTGGGATTGCAGTTTGGGATTTGGGATTGTAGCTTGGGATTTGGGATTTGTAGCTTGGGATTTGGAATTGCGGTTTGGGATTTGGGGTTGTAGCTTTGTATTAGGGATTGTAGCTATGTATATATGAGATTTGGGATTTGGGATTTTAGCTTGGGATTTTCATTCAACCCAGGATTAGTTGGGAATTTGGGATTTTTTTCGGTGGTATATTTTCGCTAAGACTTGGGAAGAATCTCACCCTCGGCTCACCTGGACGCGCTCTTGGCCTGATAGACATCCAAGATAGCTTCGTACCGGACGCTGCCCAGAAACAGAACGCCCTGGAATTCACCCAGCCGGTCTCTCGCCACCAGTTCGACGCAGATTAGCTCAGAGTCGTGAACAACGCAGTCGGTAAATAAATCGTCGTAATTGTGAATGCTGAACACGATGTCGGGATAAGTGATCTCCTCCCTGCTGGCCTTGCCGTCCATGCAGTGCCGGCTGGGACTGGCGAACACTTGAGTTGAGAACCGCTTCAGTATCTGCAGTTGTTTGGCTCCAGTTCTGGTGCACACGGCGCAGGTGACCGTGTAGCTGAAGTGCTGCATTATCAGGTTCAGGTAGACGCTCTCCTCCACGTCTATTAACTGGTCGGACAGGATCTGTGAGTTGGGAAATTGTTTGTGAACGATATCGATATAGATCTAAATATAATTAGCGAATCTACCTTCACTGAAGTACGTGCATTGAGCAGTGGTGAATGGGGTTTAGAATCCGCGAATGGGGTCTAAAATCCGGGAATGGGGTCTAGAATCGGTGAATGAGATGTTGAATTGGTGAATGAGGTCCAGAATCCGTGAATGGGGTTTAGAATCCGCGAATGGGGTCTAAAATCCGGGAATGGGGTCTAGAATCGGTGAATAAGATGTTGAATTGGTGAATGAGGTCCAGAATCCGTGAATGGGGCCTATAATCTGTGAATGTGGTTCGAAATAGTGAATGGGGTATAGAATCGGTAAATAAGGTGTTGAAATGGTGAATGGGGTCTAGAATCCGTGAATGGGGTATTGGAATGGTGTTTGGGGTCTAGAAACCGTGAATGTGGTTTTTAAAATGGTGAATGGGGTCTAGAATCGGTGAATGAGATGTTGAATTGGTGAATGAGGTCCAGAATCCGTGAATGGGGCCTATAATCTGTGAATGTGGTTCGAAATAGTGAATGGGGTCTAGAATCGGTAAATAAGGTGTTGAAATGGTGAATGGGGTCCAGAATCCGTGAATGGGGTTGTTAAAATGGTGAATGGGGTCTAGAATCGGTGAATGAGATGTTAAAATGGTGAATGGGGTCTAGAATCGGTGAATGGAATGTTAAAATGGTGAATGGGGTCTAGAATCGGTGAATGAGTCGTTGAAATAGTGATTGAGGTCTAGAATCGGTGAATGAGTCGTTGAAATAGTGATTGAGGTCTAGAATCGGTGAATGAGTCGTTGAAATAGTGATTGGGGTCTATAATCAGTGGATGGGACCAAAGATTTGTGAATGAAGTGTTGCTTTGGTGAATGGAATCTAGCATCAATAAATAAGGTCTAGAATCTGTGAATCAGTGAGTGTATAATTGGTGAATGAATTGTCAAGTAGGTGAACAGAAAGGACAGCTACTCACCTGCCTATAATTATGCTGCCACTTCCTATGCACCTCAATGCTTCTTTCGTTGTCGCCCTCCCTGGAGTCCTTACGTCTTCTAACGTAGAATACCAGATCGTCTTTCAAATCGCCATTTGCTGGCGCAGACCCGCCGCCGTTCACTGAACGCTCGTCCTCTTCTAAGAAGTGCGCAATTAGCAGATTGGTCCAGAATCGGCTCCGGCCGTCCGGTCCGTTGCCGTTGGATTTGCCTCGCTCAGCGCTAATTGAGGACAGAATGAGCTGCAGCGAGCTGCTCCTAGTCAGCTGACTGCCCACCGCCGCTGATGACGACGACTCGCCATCCTGCGGCGGCGGAGTCGGCGACGGGCCTATATTGAACCGGACTGGTGGGTCCGCCAGCTTCTTTTCGAGTTACTTAGAACTTTCGGCTGATTTAGCTGGATATTGGGTACTGCCGTTTCAGGAATTGGAATTGTGTACATTCGATTGGAGTGAGGTGGGTGGGTGTGTACATTGGATCGGAGTGAGGTGGGTGGGTGTGTACATTGAATTGGAGTGGAGTGCGTTGTTGTGTACAGTGGATTGGAGTGAGTCGGTTGTTGTGTACATTGGATTGGAGTGGGGTGGGTTGTTGTGTACTCATACATTGCATTGGAGTGAGGTGGTTGGGTGTGTAAATTGGATCGGAATGAGGTGGGTGGGTGTGTACATTGGATTGGAGTGGGGTGGGTTGTTGTGTACTCATACATTGCATTGGAGTGAGGTGGTTGGGTGTGTAAATTGGATCGGAATGAGGTGGGTGGGTGTGTACATTGGATGGGAGTGAGATGGGTGAGTGTGCAAATTGTATTGGAGACGAGTGAAGTGAGATGAACTAATCAGTTGAATGTTATAAACTGTGCAGGAACGAAGACTCAGCATAAGAATAAATGGATAATAAATTCGAGACAAACAAGTTAAAAACAAAATATTGTACTACACGTAGTCGAACAAGAATTTATATTTTTTTCTACAACACTACGCGACATATTTTTCTGCGATGGCAAAAATACCAAATCGGTAGTGAGTACTCTACTGAGCGTGAACGAAAATGACTGCTTCATCTCCAAAGCTGACTTCATCAACAGTATGTCATTACCAGACAACAGTTTACGAAGAGAAATTCTTAAACTCTGCTAGACGTATTACACCCTAATTAATACCTAATTCTGTGGAGAAAGCACAACAATCATCTCCTGCTTAATATCTACTAGAAAAACCTCAATACAGTTTCTATCAAGACAGCAATTATAAGAATACTTGGCCTAATTCAATAAGCAAGTACTATCGCACAGGCCTGTGCACAGTCTCGTCTACGCCGTCCAATTTTGAAGCGAATCTAGCCGCTGTGAATAGAAAATCGCTTAATCGATTTACGTAGGCGTAAACCGACGGTTCTAAGTGACCGGAAGCGCCACCGGAAGTGCCACCGGAAGAGCCACTGGAAGTGCCACCGGAAATGCCACCGGAAGTGCTACCGGAAGTGCCACCGGAAGCGCCACCGGAAGTGCTACCGGAAGTGCTACCGGAAGCGTCACCGGAAGTGCCACCAAAAGCGCCACCGGAAGTGTCCAACAAACAGGCTAACGATCGTTCAGCCCGACGACAAACTGCCCTAGCAACGTGCAGCCGAGCTCCAACCGAACTGCCAGACGGCAGAATGAACTGGCGCAGCGGAGGCAGTTCACTCGTATACTCGTCAATCCAAGCTTCCAATTCCTTGGCTAATTCCGTAGGGAAATCGCTCCGATCTAAATGGAATTGCCGAGCGGCTGGGGAGCCTCTTGGTGTTGCTACGCAGGACATGCACTCCTGCAGCAGGCACTGCACTCTGATCAATCTGTCAAGAAGTTCCCTACGCAACTGTTCATCAGCTGCATCTTCTAAGCCGCGCCAATCGGCAATAGCGACACCGAGTTGAGCTGACAGCTCATCTAAGCAGCCTAGAGCGTCAAATATTGGATCAGTTTTCGGCCGGCGTTCGCCAGTGAACAGGGCGCTGGTGCCGCGATCACCTGTACGAGTATAGATCTTCATCTGCCGGCTTGGCTGAGCACGGATGCTGTGCGATGACAGGCGAGGCCGTTCTGCAGCGACAGCGGAGACTTGCAGGCTCCTCAGTAGGCAGCGCGGAGCCCCACAAGCCAGCAGTCGGGACAGACGTTGGGCGGCCATGAAGTTAAAACCATTTTTAAAAAGTAAAAGCTAGATAATAAAATACCCTATTAGCTTGGCCTTATCTGAGCCAAAGAATTTCTAAGAAAGATAAGACCAAAACAACATTTTTAGCAGTCAAAAAAGTTGGCTGAAAACTGCATTATTTTATATTTTACTATAATAGAGCCAGTGTAAACCCTACCACAGGTGAGCACGTCAAAAATTTAGCACGCTGTTTCAAAACAATCAAAAAAATTTTAATTGAAAAAATTAAAAACAACAGTACAGGTAAGTAGACAGACCTGATTAGAAAAGCATTAGGCTGATAAAATAGTGCAATCACGACGATATTATGAAATATGAAGCTAAATTTAAAGAAAAATAATGGAAAACCGGACAACTATAACTAACTCTTCTTAGTAACCGAGATGCTAACGGAATTTTATTCAACTAAGACAGCAGCCAATTACGCCGACCCCTGAGCACGTCTAGTAGAGAACATCTATCTAGCGGCGCTAAACTGTACATGTATCTAGCGGCGCTAAACTGTACATGTATCTAGCGGCGCTAAACTGTACATGTATCTAGCGGCGCTAAACTGTACATGTATCTAGCGGCGCTAAACTGTACATGTATCTAGCGGCGCTAAACTCTATCTAGCGGACCTAAACTGTATCTAGCGACGCTAAACTCTATCTAACGGCGCTAAACTCTATCTAGCGGCGCTAAACTCTATCTAGCGGCGCTAAACTCTATCTAGCGGACCTAAACTGTATCTAGCGACGCTAAACTCTATCTAACGGCGCTAAACTCTATCTAGCGGCGCTAAACTCTATCTAGCGGACCTAAAATCTATCTAGCGGCGCTAAACTCTATCTAGCGGCGCTAAACTCTATCTAGCGGACCTAAACTCTATCTAGCGGACCTAAACTCTATCTAGCGGACCTAAAATCTATCTAGCGGACCTAAACTCTATCTAGCGGACCTAAACTCTATCTAGCGGACCTAAACTCTATCTAGCGGACCTAAACTCTATCTAGCGGACCTAAACTCTACCTAGAGGCGTTAACATCGACCTAGAGGCGCTGAACTGTATTTAGCGGCGCTAAAATCTCCCTATCGGCGCTACGAGTATAATCGAGACTGCAGTGCTAAAATCTAACCAGCGACTATCAAACTCAGAAAAAAATCATGAAATCAATCAAGCCATTTGCATTACAAAAAGCTAACACTGAAAAGCCGCAAGCAAACAAACTGTTAACTAAACGAGTCTTCAGACAAGCCCAAGAAGCGCAGACCGTTACGCCACAGTAATTTATTACGCGTAGACTGCGGCATAGACCGGCCCTGGTCGCAGATCAATTTGCCGGGATTAGCTTCCCCTAACGGGAACGGATAATCCGATCCTAAACAGACGTAATCTTCTCCCATTACGTCAACTAACAGGCTTAGAGCGCGGCTATCGTGAACCAGCGAATCCGCGTATAGACTGCCGCAGCCTAGAAAGTCAGACGGGGCGGCAGAGCAGTCTCTGGCGCACAGGTCCGGCCGGACGGCGTGGCCGTGATCGATCCGGCCGATGGTGTAGGGCAGCGAGCCGGCGCCGTGCGCCAGGCAGATTCGCAGGCGCGGGTGCCGCTGCAACAGGCCCGACATCAGGATCTCGGCGGCCGCCTGGGGAGTTTAGCGGACGGGTGGTTGCTGAGCGTCACTACTATACCATTTCGAACTCAAGTTACTTAATTCGAACTAATCCGACTGACAGCCTTGTCTCCGTTTGCTGGGCGTGACATGACACAGTTATATTCCTCTCCCTCCTCCCCTTTCTCTCCCTTCTCCCTCCTCACCTGCGTCTCTCTCCCTCCTCACCTGCGTCTCTCTCCCTCCTCCCCTGCGTCTCTCTCCCTCCTCACCTGCGTCTCTCTCCCTCCTCACCTGCGTCTCTCTCCCTCCTCACCTGCGTCTCTCTCCCTCCTCACCTGCGTCTCTCTCCCTCCTCACCTGCGTCTCTCTCCCTCCTCACCTGCGTCTCTCTCCCTCCTCACCTGCGTCTCTCTCCCTCCTCACCTGCGTCTCTCTCCCTCCTCACCTGCGTCTCTCTCCCTCCTCACCTGCGTCTCTCTCCCTCCTCACCTGCGTCTCTCTCCCTCCTCACCTGCGTCTCTCTCCCTCCTCACCTGCGTCTCTCTCCCTCCTCACCTGCGTCTCTCTCCCTCCTCACCTGCGTCTCTCTCCCTCCTCACCTGCGTCTCTCTCCCTCCTCACCTGCGTCTCTCTCCCTCCTCACCTGCGTCTCTCTCCCTCCTCACCTGCGTCTCTCTCCCTCCTCATCTGCGTCTCTCTCCCTCCTCACCTGCGTCTCTCTCCCTCCTCCCCTGCGTCTCTGCCCCTCCTCACCTGCGTCTCTCTCCCTCCTCACCTGCGTCTCTCTCCCTCCTCACCTGCGTCTCTCTCCCTCCTCACCTGAGTCTCTCTCCCTCCTCACCTGCGCCTCTCTCCATCCTCACCTGCGTCTCTCCCCCTCCTCACCTGCGTCTCTCTCCCTCCTCACATACGTCTCTCTCCTCACCTCTCCCTCTTTCATCTACCTGTTCGCATAGCATACCTGAGCAGTTTCCGCGGGCATGCCAACCAGCCACTGAGACCAGTACCGGTTCCACCGATCGCCAGTAGGCATATCCCAGGGATGCACAAACACGCACGCATTTTCAGCTTCGCAGGTAGCCCAGAACGGTTCCAGTTTGGGATCGCCCAATCCCCAATCGTTTACGTGGCTGCCGATTTGCACGCCTGGTAGGCCCAGATCTCGGCGAATTCGTTTGATCTGGATTAGGTGAAATTTAGCTGACGCTAACAAAGACTGAAATTGGCGCCAACAAAGACTACATTTTGCTAATATACATTACCGCTATCGATACTTGGATTGAAATTGGCGTCAACCCTGAATTTTAGACTGAAATTGGCGCCAACCCTAATTTTAGACTGAAATTGGCGCCAACCCTAAATTTTAGAAATTGGCGCCAACCCTAAATTTTAGACTGAAATTGGCGCTAACAAAGACTACACTTCGCTAATATACATTACCGCTATCGATACTTGGATTGAAATTGGCGCCAACCCTGAATTTTAGACTGAAATTGGCGCCAACCTTAAATTTTAGACTGAAATTGGCGCCAACCCTGAATTTTAGACTGAAATTGGCACAAACCTTAAATTTTAGACTGAAATTGGCACCAACCATAATTTTAGACTGAAATTGGCGCCAACCCTGAATTTTAGAGTGAAATTGGCGCCAACCCTAAATTTTAGAAATTGGCGCCAACCCTAAATTTTAGACTGAAATTGGCGCTAACAAAGACTACACTTCGCTAATATACATTACCGCTATCGATACTTGGATTGAAATTGGCGCCAACCCTGAATTTTAGACTGAAATTGGCGCCAACCTTAAATTTTAGACTGAACTTGGCGCCAACCCTGACTTTTAGGCTGAAATTGGCGGCAACCCTGAATTTTAGACTGAACTTGGCGCCAACCCTAAATTTTAGACTGAATTTGGCGCCAACCCTGAATTTTAGACTGAAATTGGCGCCAACCCTGAATTTTAGACTGAAATTGGCGCCAACCCTAAATTTTAGACTGAAATTGGCGCCAACCCTAAATTTTAGACTGAAATTGGCGCCAACCCTGAATTTTAGACTGAAACTAGCGCCAACCCTGACTTTTAGGCTGAACTTGGCGCCAACCCTAAATTTTAGACTGAAATTGGCGCCAACCCTGAATTTTAGACTGAAATTGGCGCCAACCCTAAATTTTAGACTGAACTTGGCGCCAACCCCAAATTTTGGACTGAACTTGGCGCCAACCTTTAATTTTAGACTGAACTTGGCGCCAACTTTAAATTTTAGACTGAAATTGGCGCCAAACCTACATTTTAGACTGAAATTGGCGCCAACTCTAAATATTAGATTGAACTTGGCGCCAACCTAAAATTTTAGACTGAAGCCGGTGCCAAACCTAAATTTTAGACTGAAATCGGCGCCAAACCTAAATTTTAGACTGAAGCCGGTGCCAAACCTAAATTTTAGACTGAAGCCGGTGCCAAACCTAAATTTTAGACTGAAGCCGGCGCCAAACCTAAATTTTAGACTGAAGCCAGCGCCAATCAGCTCTAACTGAACTCTAATCCATCAGTTCCCAAACGAACAGACCAAGCCCCACCGAACCTCTTCAACAGCCAGCACAGGATCCTGCATAGCAACAGTGCCTAAGCCGACAAATTTATCCGGCCTCTGTCTGACGCAGTCGGCAACGTGATCGTTGAGCAGGCGACTCAAATCGGCCGCATCGGCTGGCCTGGCCCAGTAGCTAAACATTACCGGCACAGTTGACAGAACCTGCACCGACACGCTCGTGTCAGACATGTCAATCAATCTGCGCTCTAAATTCCAACAATTCTCGTCTACAACACGAAACAATTGGCCGTCTTTGGTCATGTTGGCCTTGCTGGGACAGTCCGGACACGGCTGCAGCTGGACCCAGCCACCGTAGCCGTAACGCTCTGTGAGGTTCGGCCAAGTGTCCGGCAGGATGTGGGTGTGCAAATCTAAACGCTTGCTGGCATCAGGTTGGGACATGGCGTTGGCATCGGCAAATTGGGATTTTAAAATTGTAATTTCATAATCCGTCTTACTGACTACTCAGAAATCGCTAATCCTGAAGTGAGCCTACTCAGAAATCGCTAATCCTGAAGTGAGCCTACTCAGAAATCGCTAATCCTGAAGTAAAACTACCCAGAAATCGCTAATCCTGAAGTAAGCCTACTCCGAAATCGCTAATCCTGAAGTAAAACTACCCAGAAATCGCTAATCCTGAAGTAAGCCTACTCCGAAATCGCTAATCCTGAAGTAAAACTACCCAGAAATCGCTAATCCTGAAGTGAGCCTACTCAGAAATCGCTAATCCTAAAGTGAGCCTACTCAGAAACCGCTAATCCTGAAGTGAGCCTACTCAGAAATCGCTAATCCTGAAGTGAGCCTACTCAGAAATTGCTAATCCTGAAGTGAGCCTACTCAGAAATCGCTAATCCTGAAGTGAGCCTACTTAGAAATCGCTAATCCTGAAGTGAGCCTACTCAGAAATCGCTAATCCTGAAGTGAGCCTACTCAGAAATCGCTAATCCTGAAGTGAGCCTACTCAGAAACCGCTAATCCTGAAGTGAGCCTACTCAGAAATCGCTAATCCTGAAGTGAGCCTACTCAGAAATCGCTAATTCTGAAGTAGTCGACTACGGAGTTGCTTTAAAAAAAGAAAAAAGTTTTTAATTAAAAAGGTAAATTAAAACATGAACCAATTCAATTAATAAATAAGCATCAAATAGTTTAATTAACAACAAATACCTTCAAAAAACAAAGTTTGCTGCGAAGTATCATTACTAAAACAATTATAAACAACTACTACTACAGAAAACATGAGACATAAACACTAAATTATTCAGAATCAATATTTTAATAGTAATAAATGAAACATGACTAAAACATGAGGAAAACTCAGACTACCAATCAATCTAGTCTTCATGATCATCCATCATCAGAGTCTGATCCTCCTCAGCAGCCACAGCGGCTTTCGCTTCGGCAATGAAGCCTTCAAAACCGACTTCAGCGGCGCCTTTGCCAGCACCGGCGCCAGCTAAGCCTTCGTAGGCGGCCGCTTGGACTTTAGTCAGACCAGACGCTAGGCTAACAGAGCCCAGGCATAGCAGGATTAGCGAAGACGATGTCAAGCAATCAGCTGATTGTCTGTCATCGCTGCCGATAGTCAACAGCCAATGAAACGGGGCGAACCATTCGACTAATAATGGAAGCTTCATCACTGCTACACCTCGACACCTGTACAGAAATGACACAGCGGCGGCATTAGATACGGCCCTAGCAACCAGATTAGCTCCGGCTTTTACTAACGCGGCGCTACTAACGCGCGCCTCTCTCAGAGGCGCCAATTCGGCGCGCAATCGATTGGCACGTCGATCTAAACGTGAAATGGCAACAAAATTCGATTCGGTATTGGATAGGGAGCGGCGCTCCTGGCGATTCGAACGAAGCTCGGTTAACAGGTTGGCTTCGACTGGCTGAGGGCTGCCGGCGCCGCTGAGAGCGGAAGCCAGGCGCCAGCAGGCCAGCGACAGCAGGCGCGGGAGAAGCCACCAAAGGCTGGCGAAGGTTATTAGTAGCACCACGGGAGCGGCTGCGCTCGGATTCGAAATTGAATCGGTGTCTGTTGCCATGGAAACTAATACGAGTAGCTGAAATTGTGGAAAATTATTTTTAATGAAGATCTTATGTACCAAAGGGGATTTAGCTTTAGTTGCTAAGGGGGTTTAGCTTTAGTTGCTAAGAGCTTTAGTTGCTAAGGGGATTCAGCTTTGGTTGCTAAGGGAGTTTGGTTTTAGTTGCTAAGGAGATTTAACCTTTAGTTGCTAAGGGGATTTAGCTTTAGTTGCTAAGGGGCTTTAGCTTTAGTTGCTAAGGGGATTTAGCTTTAGTTGCTAAGGGGCTTTAGCTTTAGTTGCTAAGGGGATTTTGCTTTGGTTGCTAAGGGGATTTAGCTTTTAGTTGCTAAGGGGATTTAGCTTTAGTTGCTAAGGGGCTTTAGCTTTAGTTGCTAAGGGGATTTCGCTTTAGTTGCTAAGGGGCTTTAGTTTTAGTTGCTAAGGGGGTTTAACCTTTAGTTGCTAAGGGGATTTAACCTTTAGTTGCTGATGGGATTCAGCTCGTTTGCTAAGGGCCTCACAATTTCTAAAACAGGAATATGTATACATTAGTTTTAAATGCAATAACAAAAATAC
>NIVC01000013.1:979855-999855 GCA_002269645.1 Macrostomum lignano
TGTCTGTCTGCCTTAGTGTCTGTCTGTCTGTCTGTCTGTCTGCCTTAGTGTCTGTCTGTCTGTCTGTCTGTCTGTACGCATTTCTGTCTGTCTGCCTGCCTTAGTGTCTGTCTGTCTGTCTGCCTTAGTGTCTGTCTGTCTGTCTGTCTGTCTGCCTTAGTGTCTGTCTGTCTGTCCGTCTGGCTGCCTGTCTGTCTGTCTGTCCGTCTGGCTGCCTGTCTGTCTGTCTGTCCGTCTGGCTGCCTGTCTGTCTGTCTGTCTGTGTGTCCGTCTCTGTCTGTCTGTCTGTCTGCCTGTCTGTACGCATTTCTGTCTGTCTGCCTGTCTGCCTGCCTTAGTGTCTGTCTGTCTGTCTGTCTGCCTTAGTGTCTGTCTGTCTGTCTATCTAACTTATCTACGTGTCTACTTAATCTACCTGTCTGTCTACCTTACCTACCTCCCCTATCTCCCAGTCGGCCACTCCGCACACCGATAGCTCTCACCTTAATAGTGGCATCAGCCGATCCAGAATAGGCGGTATTACCAGCCAATTGTAGACAGTCAATCGTCTCCCTGTGCCACTGCGACTGCTGCACAGAGCGCCAGGTACGCAGATCCCAGACTCGCATGGTGCCGTCCAGCTGACCAGACAGCAGCCATTTCCCATTGGCCGTGCAGGCCAGCGACCTCACGGGCGGCATATTGGCCGGGCCAAGGCAGGCCACCTGAGATTTCAAATTGGCGTCCAGCACCCAGATGCCTTTTTTAGCCGAGCCAACGATCACGTGACGCTTCGAGGCCGCCAAGCAGTGAGGCAAGCCGAACCGCTGAAACAGGGGAATGGAAGAGACCAGCCGATTCTGTATGCATTGCGATATTGCGATGGCTATTACTGGGTACAGTAAGTGCTGGCTAAACAATCAGCACATCAAGCTAAGACTATGAATAGAAACAGACACACAACAGTCCGGCAATCAGCTAGAGAGTGACATACACAAACAACAATTAAGACAGAGACACACTAACACAGACAGACAGACAGGCAGACAGACACAGACAGGCAGATAGACACACACAAACAGGCAGACACAGACAGGCAGATACGGAAACACACACAGACAGGCAGACACAGAAAGACAGACACGGAGACACACACAGACAGGCACACATGGACAGGCACACACGGACAGGCAGACACGGGCAGACAGACATGGACAGGCAGACACGGACAGGCAGACAAAGACAGATACGGACAGACAGACACGGAAAGGTAGACAAAGACAGGCAGACATGGACAGATAGACACGGACAGGCAGACACGAACAGGCAGACAAAGACAGGCAAACACGGACAGACATACAGGCAGACACGGACAGATAGACACGGACAGGCAGACACGAACAGGCAGACAAAGACAGGCAAACACGGACAGACATACAGGCAGACACGGACAGATAGACACGGACAGGCAGACACGAACAGGCAGACAAAGACAGGCAAACACGGACAGACATACAGGCAGACACGGACACTCACCACAGTCTTCGGCATTCGCACCAGGCGCAGCACCTCAGGTTCCTCGCCCACCCCGAACAGGCAAATGCGGTTCCGGCAGGCAACCACCAGGCGCGAGGCCGAAGAATCAGCGGCGCTAGAACCAGCGCCGTTGCTCATCGGCGCCAAACAAATAGCGCCAATATCGCGCTCCAAATTAGTCACGTGCTGCAACGGCGCCAATTGAGGCAGGCGCCAAACTCGAACTTCAGTCCGGCCGGCAGTGAATAGTAACCATTTGTTGGCATAGCAACCGGCAGCTAAAGCGGTCACTGGGCAGCCAGAATGAGCATTGGAGACGCTGCTGAGCAGCTTCGGCGGTCTGCAGTCAGTTTGGGCCATAGACAGTCGGGCTAGACTGCCCCTGTTGTTAGCCATTACGATTAGACTCTGCTGATCTCTAAATTCCGGACTATGAAAGCTAACCAGATTACTATCGATAGTAGTCAAAGTGGCGCACGTGATAAAATCATTAGGACCATCGCCTGTCCATACTGTTTGAGCAAAGCACCTGCTGCCAACCGTGTCCCATACTCGTATTTCGCCATTTCTAGCAAACGAATATAAAGCATTAGCAGCTCTACTAGCACTGCTACTGGTAGTAGTATCAACAGCCAAATGTATAATAGAAGCCGAATGACCATTAAAACTGCCTGTACAGTTTAGTGAGAATGGCAGAGTCCATTCGGTTTCCATGGGACCCTGTTGCTGCTGCTGTTGCTGCAGATTGGCTAGATTGCCGCTGACTGCCAGCTGCTGCTGGGGGCTGCTGCCCGACTGCAGAGACGATGAATCCGAAGAGCTGTCAGAAGCTGCAGATGAAGAATAACTAGACGGGTCCATCACTACTAGGCGGATACCACTTCTTGGTTGTAGTGGTTGCTGCTGCTGTTGCTCTTGTACACGCATCTCGTTGGACTTTCTGTGCCAAATTTATATTAGTTCAGAGTGCACTTTTTATTGAATATCCAACGAGTTTATTTATTAATGGATAGATAGATAGATAGATAGATAGATAGATAGATAGATAGATAGATAGATAGATAGATAGATAGATAGATAGATAGATAGATAGATAGATAGATAGATAGATAGATAGATAGATAGATAGATAGATAGATAGATAGATAGATAGATAGATAGATAGATAGATAGATAGATAGATAGATAGATAGATAGATAGATAGATAGATAAAACAGACTAACCCAGCGGCGGCAGCGGCAAGGTGACTGGCCCCGTATCGAATAGACGAAGCCCGAGACGAATTGGCTCCGTCCAAGCTGACAGGAGCGGCCACCAAACCAGCATTAGTCGGTCCGTTACGCCGCTGCTGCACCTCCTGCAGCTTGGCCAATCGCTCGATGACCCTCTTAAGTCGAGCATCAATTTGTTCGTTTAGTGTACCAATTCTATTTGACAAACTGGTCGTGGCATCTTCCAGACGTTTCTGGGTAGCCAGCAGTGTGCGGAGCTGATCCCTGGTGGGACCCTGATAAGATTCAGTTAGCGCTTTATTGGATGCGTCTTGGCTTGACATCCGAGTCAAATAAGTCTGCGCCGAGGTCGACGTGTCAACAGGCGCACCGTCCGTGGCTCCGACATCGCCATCGAGGCCGTTGCGATGATGAATGTCTCCGATTGAGTCTGAGAACACCGACTGGCCGTGTGGTTGAGTGTGAGAGGCTGGGAATAAGGGAAAATAAGCGAACGCTTGATTATTAACAATCTGGTGAAGCAATACATTCTGGCAAACAGACAGGAAGACAGACAGTCAGACAGACAGACAGACAGTCAGACACACAGACAGACAGACAGACAAATGCACACACATAAACACAGAGAGAGAGAGACACATAGACACGCCAACTAATATTTTCCAAAACCGTTTTTGTTTTCCATGTAACGACATCTTAGCCGATATGTAGCGAAAAACACAATCTAAACAATTGTATACAGACTAATCAATTAATAAATAAAGTTCAGTCAGTCCGCAAGAATCGAACCGAGGAATTTCGGTTCAAGAATCGAACGCTTCACCGCTAGGCTATTCACAACCAGCCAATCCAGACAGCTACGAGCACTATTTAAAGAAAGGAATCAAACTAGAAGAAAAACTCACACTGCACACTTCCGCCAGAGAAATCGAGTCCGAAGTCACCGCGCAGCTGGGCGGAGCACTCAGCTCTCGAGTGATGCTCCATGGCGTGAGCTCGAACAGTGGCGCCGCAATCTTTACAGGCTACCCACCTGTGCTCACAGCTGCTCAAATGGTTGTTGAGCTCGCCTGGAAGATTTTATCAGCATAATTAATAATTATAAATATACTACGTATTATAATTATCACTAGACCAATCAGAATTCTGTTTGGCAGAGTGTAATACGAATGTTTCATTCTTGTGACTTTGCCTGTTTGCACGCGTTTGTCTGTGACTGTCAAGAGTCAGTCTGTGTGAACATGACAGTCTGCCTGTCAAGTCTCTGTGTGAACATAACAGCCTGTCTGTCAAGAGTCAGTCTGTGTGAACATGACAGCCTGTCTGTCAAGAGTCAGTCTGTGTGAACATGACAGCCTGTCTGTCAAGAGTCAGTCTGTGTGAACATGACAGCCTGCCTGTCAAGTGTCAGTCTGTGTGAACATGACAGCCTGTCTGTCAAGAGTCAGTCTGTGTGAACATGACAGTCTGTCTGTCAAGAGTCAGTCTGTGTGAACATGACAGCCTGTCTGTCAAGAGTCAGTCTGTGTGAACATGACAGTCTGTCTGTCAAGAGTCAGTCTGTGTGAACATGACAGTCTGTCTGTCAAGAGTCAGTCTGTGTGAACATGACAGCCTGTCTGTCAAGAGTCAGTCTGTGTGAACATGACAGTCTGTCTGTCAAGAGTCAGTCTGTCTGTTCACAAAAATGCGCTAATTGAAATACCCCCATCGTGTACGCCACCAACCCAGCGTGACTTCGGCATCGCAGCCGGCCTCGTCCCAGCGCAGTGGTCGGGATAAGCATGGTAACAGGCTGTCAATTGAAACAGTTTGAGTAGCAGACTCGGTGGCATCCATACTATTGCTATTGCTGGTTATTATACGTTCGAAAGCGTAACGGTACAGGCAGCGGAGATGCAACTCGTTCAGACCGTCCTCGCGAGATCTGGAGTATGAATATTAGAATTACAATTACTTAGTGGATTCTTGGTTAACTATTTAACAATGATTGATGCTTTGATATGAGTCACTGATTGATTGATGCTTTGATATTGGGTCACTGATTGATTGATGCTTTGATATTGGGTCACTGATTGATTGATGCTTTGATATTGGGTCACTGATTGATTGATGCTTTGATATTGGGTCACTGATTGATTGATGCTTTGATATTGGGTCACTGATTGATTGATGCTTTGATATTGGGTCACTGATTGATTGATGCTTTGATATTGGGTCACTGATTGATTGATGCTTTGATATTGGATCTCTGATTGATTGATGCTTTGATATTGGGTCACTGATTGATTGATGCCTTGATATTGGGTCACTGATTGATTGATGCTTTGATATTGGGTCACTGATTGATTGATGCTTTGATATTGGGTCACTGATTGATTGATGCTTTGATATTGGGTCTCTGATTGATTGATGCTTTGATATTGGGTCACTGATTGATTGATGCTTTGATATTGGGTCACTGATTGATTGATGCTTTGATATTGGGTCACTGATTGATTGATGCTTTGATATTGGGTCACTGATTGATTGATGCTTTGATATTGGGTCACTGATTGATTGATGCTTTGATATTGGGTCACTGATTGATTGATGCTTTGATATTGGGTCACTGATTGATTGATGCTTTGATATTGGGTCACTGATTGATTGATGCTTTGATATTGGGTCACTGATTGATTGATGCTTTGATATTGGGTCACTGATTGATTGATGCTTTGAGATGGGTCACTGATTGATTGATGCTTTGAGATGGGTCACTGATTGATTGATGCTTTGAGATGGGTCACTGATTGATTGATGCTTTGAGATGGGTCACTGATTGATTGATGCTTTGAGATGGGTCAGGGTTGCTTTGACATTCATGGGTCAGGGCTGCTTTGACATTCATGGGTCAGGGCTGCTTTGACATTCATGGGTCAGGGTTGCTTTGACATTCATGGGTCAGGGTTGCTTTGACATTCATGGGTCAGGGTTGCTTTGACATTCATGGGTCAGGGTTGCTTTGACATTCATGGGTCAGGGTTGCTTTGACATTCATGGGTCAGGGCTGCTTTGACATTCATGGGTCAGGGTTGCTTTGACATTCATGGGTCAGGGCTGCTTTGACATTCATGGGTCAGGGCTGCTTTGACATTCATGGGTCAGGGCTGCTTTGACATTCATGGGTCAGGGCTGCTTTGACATTCATGGGTCAGGGCTGCTTTGACATTCATGGGTCAGGGTTGCTTTGACATTCATGGGTCAGGGCTGCTTTGACATTCATGGGTCAGGGTTGCTTTGACATTCATGGGTCAGGGTTGCTTTGACATTCATGGGTCAGGGTTGCTTTGACATTCATGGGTCAGGGCTGCTTTGAAATGGCAATCATAGTTAAATAAATATATTGCATGAATCATTATAACAGATTCGAAATAGAAACAACAGACCTATTAGGCACGACGCAGTCAGCATCCGGCACACTGTCGGGATCTTCTGGGCAAGCATTGTAACCTTCGTTGTCAGTTTTGGACAAGCAGTTGAAGCAGAATGAATGGCCGCATTTTTTATTTAGCACTGGATTTCGAAGCACGTTGCGACAAATTCGGCACAATAGGAAACTTTTCACTTGACTTGTGAACAGCTCCGGATCCATGACGGCCGCTGGAATTAAAGCAGGGAAAGAATATTGCAGGATAAAAATACTTCTGCCTGTGGGGTAAGTTCGGGTGAGAGTCTAATCAGAGACTGGGGGGAGAAGGGAGTCTGAAGGGAGAGAATCTTAGAGGAAAGTCTGATAACGATTCTTAGGGGAGAGTTTGAGGAGAGAGCCTGAGGGGAGAGTCTGAGGAGAGTCTGAGGTGAGAGCCTGAGGGGAGAGTGAGGCGAGAGTCTGAGGGGAGAGCCTAAGGAGAGAGCCTGAGGGGAGAGCCTGAGGGGAGAGCCTGAAGGGAGAGTCTGGGGTGAGAGCCTGAGGTGAGAGCCTGAGGAGAGAGCCTGAGGTGAGAGCCTGAGGCGAGAGCATGAGGCGAGAGCCTGAGGGGAGAGCCTGAGGGGAGAGTCTGGGGTGAGAGCCTGAGGGGAGAGTGAGGGGAGAGTCTGAGGGGAGAGCCTGAGGAGAGAGCCTGAGGGGAGAGCCTGGGGGGAGAGTCTGAGGGGAGAGTCTGAAGGGAGAGCCTGGGAGGAGTCTGAGAGGAGAGCCTGAGAGCCTGGGGGGAGTCTGAGAGGAGAGCCTAAGAGCCTGGGGGGAGTCTGAGAGGAGAGCCTGAGAGCCTGGGGGGAGTCTGAGGAGAGAGACTGAGGGGAAAGTTTAAGGGAAGATTGAGGGACTGACTGAGTGAGAGCTGAAAGGGAGAGTAAGGAGATTAAAGCATCATTGAGACTGATGGTGAGTCTGGGGGAAGTTAATGAGGAGAGACTGAGAGTCTGATGGTCAACAATGACAAATTGAAGCAGTTATTCATTTTGCTTTGAACAAAATATGACTAGTGGCTAATAAGCTAGCTAATCTGCAAACATTATTAACATTCAAAAGTGCAAAAAAGCATGCATGCTACTCATTATTGTAATAAAAATCAGTAGTACAGCGAAAGGATAATTTTTTGTACAATTGAGAATCGGCAAGACAGTTTAAAAAAAATCATTTCTAACCAAATCAACAAACGGAAGGATGATTATACAGAAAACAGGAAAAACGGTTTTACTATAGCAAATCAAAATGGTTAGCTACGGTTTATGCTTGCTACTAATAGTAAAAAGTTTACCGTAGACAGTAAAAAATAATTATGATAATAGGGCTGAAATGGGAGAATAAGATTATGACAATAAATCAAATATGCTACTGACAGGATAATAAAAAGCTCGGCGGGAAAAGTGAATGATTAAATAATTATAACTGGCTTTAAATTAAGTGAGTAAACACAGATGAATTCGTGAAAATACAAGCTTAACGTTGTAATGGTTCGTTAGAAACAATTTAGAACATTTCTCTTAAAAAATAAAAAGCTAACATAAATTAATACCTTAGAAACTAAGCTTAGCTATAATTTTATACAGTTTACACTGGAATTTTAGCTAGGCTTAGCTTCAAATACAGAGAGACAATGCATGGTAGTTTCACTCACAAGAAGACAGCTTTGAGTCATAGAAGAAACATTTGAGTCATAAGAGACAAGATTCAGTAATAACGGACATTTGAGTTAGAAAAGAGAAGTTTGAGCTATAAGACACATTTCAGTCTTAGGAGACACATTTGGGTCATAAGAGACACATTTGAGTCATAAGAGACACATTTGAGTCACAAGAAACACATTTGAGTCATAAGAGACACATTTGAGTCATAAGAGACACATTTGAGTCATAAGACAAGCATTTGAGTCATATGAGCGTAAGAACTACATTTGAGCTAAAAAGATGAATTTGAGTCTTAAGAGATGGTTTTGAGTCAAAAGGAATAATTTTGGGTCATAAGAGACCGGTTTGAGTCATAATGAACGATTTTAGGTCATAAGAGATCGTTTTGAGTCATTAGGAACAAGTTTGGGTCATAAGACCGGTTTGAGTCATTAGGAACAAGTTTGAGTCATAAGAGACCGGTTTGAGTCATTAGGAACAAGTTTGAGTCATAAGAGACCGGTTTGAGTCATTGGGAACAATTTTGAGTCATAAGACACAGGTTTGAGTCATAAGGAACAAGCTTATCATAAAAGACCGGGTCGAGTCATAAGGAACAAGTTTGGGTCATATGAGACAGGTTTGAGTCATAAAAGAGACGTTTGAGCTATGAGACATGCACATATGATTAAATAGCTAGGAGACAATAGTCAAGAGTTATTGATTTAAAAGACACTTCAAGGTCAGATTTGTAATTCAATATCACGCGTTGACAGTCATTAATTCTTGAACCAAATCACTGATCAACCGGTTCCGACCATTTGTGATGCGTCACCCCGGGCGCCAGGTGGATAATTCTGACGTGAACAGCCTGATATTTTTCATTCTTAGGCGGTATCGGAATCATTCGAAACTCCACTTCGTCCCCAGGAACTGGTACGTACTCTTCGTCAATGTCAGAAATGTGAACAAAGATTGACTCGGCTTGGGTAGACTGGCTAGTATCTGTTAGCAGGATAAAGCCGTGACCCCGTTGTCTGCAGAAATAAGTCACTCTGCCATGCTGCACTGGCTGCTTGTGGGCTCGATCAGCCATTGAACGGGTTCGATGTCGCTTTAAAGGCACAGGATAAGGAACAGCGAATTCTCCATCGTGAGTCTGCGGTGCTGCCGCCGTTTCACTTTGACTATTGCCATTCGACATTTGGAATTGTTGTTCATGCAAAACAATGAAAAAATGAAAAAATGAAAAAATGGGGAATAGCAATTGAGTCAATTAGGCAATTAACAGTTTGTTAGTATGTACCACAGATACTGCAATGGCCAGATATGTCTGTCGTAAAAAGGTGTGAAAAAGTGCACTTAAATTTGATGTCGCAGCAAACAGTTTCTTTCCTTTTCAGGGTTACTCAATGTACACAAATAAGCATCCAATCTAGCTCAGCCAATGAGAGAGCAGTAAGGAAGGAGGTCAAAGTCAGATGTACAAAACTCAGCTTAGAGGGCAGGCCCAATCTAGCTCAGCCAATGAGAGAGCAGTAAGGAGAGAGGTCAAAGTAAGATGTACAAAACTCAGCTTATGGGGGCAGGCCCAATCTAGCTCAGCCAATGAGAGAGCAGTAAAGAGAGAGGTCAAAGTAAGATGTACAAAACTCAGCTTATGGGGGCAGGCCCAATCTAGCTCAGCCAATGAGAGAGCAGTAAGGAGAGAGGTCAAAGTCAGATGTACAAAACTCAGCTTAGAGGGCAGGCCCAATCTAGCTCAGCCAATGAGAGAGCAGTAAAGAGAGAGGTCAAAGTAAGATGTACAAAACTCAGCTTATGGGGGCAGGCCCAATCTAGCTCAGCCAATGAGAGAGCAGTAAAGAGAGAGGTCAAAGTAAGATGTACAAAACTCAGCTTATGGGGGCAGGCCCACTCTAGCTCAGCCAATGAGAGAGCAGTAAGGAGAGAGGTCAAAGTAAGATGTACAAAACTCAGCTTATGGGGGCAGGCCCAATCTAGCTCAGCCAATGAGAGAGCAGTAAAGAGAGAAATCAAAGTCAGACATAAGCATGCAAGAGAAAAGCAAAACTGTTTATCAGCCTGGTGGGGAAACCCCCTATCTCTTTCTCTCTATGCACATACATTGGATTTGGCTTTTTAAAGTTTTCCAGCAATCTTTGATCACAAATTCACCTATTTTTTACATAAAACAAGCCTGAGGCAGTCTGGAGCCAGTAAAACAGGAGGAATATACTAAACTAATGAACTAAAAACATTAAGTATTTTAGTAAAAGTATAATAGTAAAACTGCTGAAAAAAGAGTTTTTTACATTTACATTTTTACATGCATACTTTTACAAGTGAATTTCATAACTTCTAAATTCTAACACAGATTCTTGTACCTATGATACATAAAAAATAAATAATAGCATTCAAAAATAAAATGCAATTTATATATGAATATAGAATTGCAAATGTTTATAATAGTCTTCTAGATATACTATATATACATTCATTTTCTAATACTTAGGCCTAATCTATAGGTTTCTACAATAGTGTCATATTTTTAGCCCGAAAAATTAATTTACTTGTGATATTTATGCTAGACATTATCAGAACAATGTTGCAACAATAAAGGACCCTTTTGAATTGCAACAATATAGGACCCTTTCTTGCATTACAACATTTTGGTCTTTTGAACACCAATAGCTACACTATACTATTGCTCTATAGTGCAGTTTTCTGGCAGATTTTCTATATGCCTGATATGTTATACAAACCTATTGTATACCAGAATAGTCTGGCATATATTAAGATTTGGAAGTAGAGAGTAGGCATAATCATATGGATCTTTAATTATATTAAAAATTTCAATGTTATATACAATTTGTATGTATACATTTGTTGTAAGGCTAATTTTTCTAATTCTTAGGGGCCTACTCTATAAATATCTAATAGCTGCCACCAAAGTTGTAATAGTGCTGATTGCTCTTAAACTAATTTATTCTGCTGTTGACACCAAAGTAATAGTCCCTATAATTATTGTACTTTTACAAATATTTGTACTTCTGGAAGCATTATATATTTATCTACTAATAGTACATGTATTTTTAATCTACTGATAGTGTATGTATATCAATACATGTACTATACTTCTAGCCTAAGTGGTCTTATGGCACTGTCTATCCTATCCCTATACTCTAAAAGTTTTTATTCTCTCAGTCCTAAGCATTCCCAGGATCAGAGGATCACAGCTTATTTGCTAGATATTTTGGCCTGAGGCAGGTTTCTCAGACTGAGTCTAGACTATTTTACCCTATACTTGTAATAGGATTTTTGCCTTCTAAAGACAATTTCTCAAATTCTAAATCTGGATGTCTTGTTCTCTAAGAATAGATTGAATTTTTAATCTTGGGGCTATTCTTAAATCACTATCTGCTATTTAAAATAAGTGACATGAGAGCAAATACAAGCCCTAAGGCTAATTGACTTTCTTCTCCAAATATAAATGGATAGATGCTTCACCAGCTGTGATTATAAGAACAGTTATTGTTTAATCAAACATAAAGACAATTTATTTGACTAGGCTCTCAGATGGCCCCAATTTATAATAAAATTTCCTTTGCTATTTCAGACAAAATGACAAATATAAAATATACAGAATATGCAAAATATTTACTAATATTTGTACAGTATATCAAAAACATATAATTTCAAAACATGATATTTATAAGAAACAGTTTTACTAATAAAGGAAGCCTATTTCATATTTATAAAGGACTATAAGTACTAATAAATTACTATTTTTGCTATTGCCAACAGTTTTACTTGATATAAAATGCTTTTTAAAAATCTATCTAATACTTTGGCTATCTAGAAAGTTATGAGAATATATAAAAAACTTGTCAAAACTATCAGAAAACATATTTAATATTGGTGCAAACCATAGGCAATTCATTTTTACCTAGTACTAATTGGTAATATAATTTTCCTTTGTATTGATTACAGCTTGGCAATGGTCAATAATGTCCCAAACCTCTTTTCAAGCAATATTTGCCAAGGATTTTTCCAATTGCAATATAACTTCTTAAATTTAAATGTGGTTGGTAAATACCTACTTATAGAAACAGTTCTTTATCTAACTTCGGTGGGAAATTGAAAAAATCATAATTGGTTTCATGCTAGCTATAGTAGGCCCATAGCCATAGTCAGGATCATGGCATGCTTGTGCCAAAATGAATCCTATCAAAAAGTTTGATTGCGCCATGAGAAGTTCAAGTAGGGAAGGTAGTCGGGGGCATCGTTCAGAATAAAATTGGCACCTTTTTGTATAATTATAGATAGGTCATGAGAATACAATTTGAGACCAATAGGCAAGACTGTAAACACGAAATATTTATAGGACAAGGAGTACAAAAATTCACACTACACATTAAGTTTTCGCGCATTTTTTACAAGTATAAACCAGTTTTGACTAAATCCACATTCACCATCGACTCAGAAGTACGGACATTCAGAGCTCAGAGAAAAATCATTCGGAGAAATTTATAAATTTGAAATCGTATCTTTATGGTTTAAAATATTATAGGTGATAGGTCTATTGCAAAAGCTGTACGAACTGTCTGTTAACTTACTCAAAAACTTAGAACAACTATGTTAGCAATTTTATGAAATTCTGTTTAAAGACTACTTAGTATTTTGTTTTAATACTAGAAGAATTAACAGATTTAGTTGTTATATATTTAAATCAAACTAGTAGAACTCTACTAAAAATCAACTACAAACTTTAATGTACTCTTCTAACGATCGAGGTATTCAAAAAGTTCGTAGCCTCATGCACTTTGGCTTGAGCTGCAGCTTTAGGACCGTAGGGAAGACATGCAATCCGCGGCCTTTGCCAGCTGCAGCTGTAATCATACATGCATGTACATGTACATGTAGCAGCTCAGCGGCCACGCCAGGTTGTCTTTTTAATATCACCTTCTTACTAGCAGCAGTTTCTTTAGCTGTATCACTTTCTTCAATGTATACTGTATGATGCATGTATAGTAATAGCTCAAGATACATTTACATATATTTGTGTATAGAAATGACAAAGGACAAAATTTCCGCTAGCCCACAAACGCATGCAGGCTGCGGGTTCAGCATTCAGCTGCAATTCAAATCGAATCCGATGGGATGCAAATGTATGTCCCGTAGCGCAATCCGACGTCGGGTTTTACATTAATTGGATTTGCTTTACTTATGAAGATATCAAGGACTTCTAGACTAGCCTAGACTAGCCTAGACTAGGCTAGTCTAGAAGTCCTTGGAAGATATATGAAGTATAGAGATCTGCCGCGTGGCTATAAATGCACTGCAGTAAAAAAGCATTGCGGACAAACCTCGGCGGGCAAATCTAGCCGGGCAAATCTCGGCGGACAATTCGTCTGCGGGCAAATCTCGTGCTCCCATTGAAGCTACATACATGTACGTGATGAGGACGCACTTTTTCCAAACCTCATGCGATCGCACATTGGCTCCAAACTTACTAGCCTACTAACAACAGGCTATGGGCATTTTTTATTCTCTTTATGTAATTTTCCTAGAATTCATACTAGTTATATGATTTTGCCATACTTGTAGTTCTACGAGTAATAACATAGATGCGGCTTTTGGGTCATAAATCATTGCTTTCGAGCTGGCCTGACAGCCACCTGCGCCTCACTCAATACTGAGGCTGGCGCCAGATGGTCTGAGAGGATGAGGGCGGTAGCTTAGCGATTAGTGATTTCTCTTCATTATCTTCACTTTCTACTTAATAAGAGCTTTCTAATTTATATTTTTTCATTAATCTTTCTCATTTCTACGCGAAAGGTCATCAATCATTATGTAGCGGTTTTGAGTGATTTATGACCGCATCTGTCGTATTTTTATGGCCCCGAGGAAACTGATAGGATCTTCTGGTCACGTGAGTTTGGGTGGCAACAAGCTCAGCCAATCAGAAAATTCGACGTGCGTTATAACAAATCAGCTCAGCCAATTAGCGTCGAAGTGTTCCATTATAACAAATTGCGGTCCAGTTGGCGGCTATTTAAACTGGTGCTTTGGCCCGCTCGGACCCTACCTCCTGCTCCGCCTCCTGGGACTTTGGCCTAACTTAGACCTCCCGGAGCTCGACCGTCGTCTCTTGATCCCCGGATCGCGACTCCCCCCATCATCATCAAGGACGAATCCCCCCGATCGTCAGCAGCGAACATCAAGATTAAGAACATCACCTGCTAGCTATCTGCGAAGATTGTGACATCAGCATCATCCTGGGCCTACAGCTGCGAAGCACTAAGCCGATTCGGTCACTGTGGATTACCTGGTCTCCGGCTGTTGAGTTTCTGATTGGTTGGGTGAGAGGCTACCTAGACTTGCTTGATTTGGTGATCCCTTATCTGTCCCCTATTTCATTAGCTCATGGATTAGGCGCACACTTTTGCTCATTTTGTTCAGTAGTGCTGTTATTGAGGCAGAAATCACTTAATAATAATACTAATAGTTGTAGTCTGATACTCCAATCCAATCTGAAGTGTGAAGTGATTCGGTGAGAAGGTTACTGTAAATCTGACAGTTATTTTTATCGGTTTGTTTTTTTGTTCGCCGATGGCTCAGATGAGTAGCTAAGCTAGTAGGCGCGGGTCACAGTGGACCAATGGCAAGGCAGTTCTCAGTCGATCAATCTATCAAATCAGTTAGCAAAATTGCCAATAGTGCAAAATCGGCGCCAGAGATGTACTCTGTGCACTCTAGATTCGCCAAGCGGCTCGGGTAATGAATCATGCGGTCTCTGAAGTTCGAGTTAGCCTATCATCAGCGCTATGAGAGGCTAGTTGGCGCGTTGAAGGCCAAAAGTACATATCTTCGTATTTAGCAATGTAATAGTACATGTAGCTACCCCATAGACTCGCCACTGCAAGAATCCCCTGCACAAGTCCCCTCTGTACCTGCATGGCCAATGCGATCTAGTCCCAGCAGTGTCCCTTATCATCGGCTATGACTTCGAGATTGACAGCAAAAAGACACTAGTTGGCAGGTAAGCGCAAAGCCCCTTCTAGTCGGAAGCCCGATTTCGAAAGTTCCGGTTTGGTGAGCCAGAACGCACGGGCTGGTGGCAGCGGGTTAGTTAATCTGCGGATTGGCTAATCTCTACCTTCAAAATTCTCCCTGCTTGTCTCTCGTTGTCCCTCTCTTAGCTATAGGACCTAGACTGCTCGCCACAAGATCAGCTACCATGGGGCTGACCAGCTGACAGGAGTGGGGGGGCCAGGACTCTAATGGATTCATTTCTGAGACCTGAGGCCCGAAGTCTTCCACAAAGGAGCCGAAAAGGTCGAAACCCATCATACATCTATAAGCTATATGCAGTTCTTTAAGCAATTTAGTGCACTTTTAGTACTAAATGTACTCTAGCTAAAATAACCAGTCGGCATAGAGAACTGTCTATGTCAGTGAGCTCAAGTCCGCATCGAACTCATAAGCCTAGCTAGGCTACAAAAACATTTTATAGACCAATTATTCACGCATATTTGGATTCGTTACACCAAGCTTAATTAATAACACCGTATACTTCTCAGAATAAACTTTAACCTTATAATAATCACTTCCTCACTGCAAAGACGCGATGCAGATCCTGCATGCATTTGTTCTTTAACATTGCAAGCCTTTTTTCGAAATTGTAATGACATGTTCTGACAAATTCTATATTGAGCTCGTGTTCAAAGTAACAGGTAAGGTCAGTAGAGATTTTTAACAAACTTTTACTTCTAAATATTCAGGTTTTTTTTCAATAGGGGCCATTCCCGTGTAATAATTTAAATTAAATTTCACATTAACATTTAGTAAGATTATTAAATAATACTGCGTAATTTTAACAACAATTTCTGAATGAATCTTCACTAATTGATGTGCTGCTGATGGTGACTGTGGATCACAGTGATTGATGTGCTGCTGATGGTGACTGTGGATCACAGTGATTGATGTGCTGCTGATGGTGACTGTGGATCACACTGATTGATGTGCTGCTGATGGTGACTGTGGATCACACTGATTGATGTGCTGCTGATGGTGACTGCGGATCACACCACGGATCACACTGACTGATGTGCTGATGGTGACTGCGGATCACACCACGGATCACACTGACTGATGTGCTGATGGTGACTCCAGATCACACCACGGATCACACTGACTGATGTGCTGATGGTGACTGCGGATCACACCACGGATCACACTGATTGATGTGCTGATGATATACACGGCAAATAGTCCCCGTGAATCAAGCTGCAAAACTTATCGAAATTGCTCGCACATTTTTGGGGACACATGAATTTCCCCTAAGCAGAATCTGCATTTTGTTTCATGCCGGGTCATATGCAGCGTGGCTAGGGTAGCTTGCAGCTAATATGAGGACAAAAGCACTGTTGAGGCGGTGTGCGGTACGTCGGGGGGAGGGGGTCGGTCGTACAGGTACTAGCAAATGTACGTACGTGCGCCTTAAGAAAAGAAAAACTGTACTGCATTGCACTATATTTGGGTCAGGCCGGCAAAGGGTGTTAGGCAGCTGATACGCGTACGGGGTTGGGGGCAGCTTATAGTCCATTTCGCGCAAACCCCCAGAAGGCGGCTGAAAGCAGGCAGGGGCCAACCAGGAAGCGCGGAGTTTCTGTTTGACACTGGGGGGGGGGTTCTGCTTGCAGCCCTCTTCTCTCTCTCCCCCTCCCTTCACCCCGTCCCCCAAGTCCGATCTCCCTGCCTCGCAGCTGTTTATAAAATACATAGCAGCCCTTCAGAAGCCGGGTGGCTCCCCTCAACTCGTGCCGTCCCGTTTGCTAAACTTGCAAATATTAATCTCGGTCAAACTTATCTGCCTAAACACGAGCAAACCTGAAAAGTTCATTATTGGTCAATTGCTTTTCTTAGAACCGGTCAAAAACTTTGGTAAGTTAATAGAATAACTCCATAATCATACTATTACAATCAGTAGCTTTGAGTCGCTAAAGACACAGTATTGAGTTGCTAAAGACACAATATCGAGTTGCTAAAGACACAATATCGAGTTGCTAAAGACACAATATCGAGTTGCTAAAGACACAATATCGAGTTGCTAAAGACACAATATCGAGTTGCTAAAGACACAATATCGAGTTGCTAAAGACACAATATCGAGTTGCTAAAGACACAATATCGAGTTGCTAAAGACACAATATCGAGTTGCTAAAGACACAATATCGAGTTGCTAAAGACACAATATCGAGTTGCTAAAGACACAATATCGAGTTGCTAAAGACACAATATCGAGTTGCTAAAGACACAGTATCGAGTTGCTAAAGACACCATATTGAGTTGCTAAAGACACAGTATCGAGTTGCTAAAGACACAATATCGAGTTGCTAAAGACACAGTATCGAGTTGCTAAAGACACAATATCGAGTTGCTAAAGACACAGTATTGATTCAATAGAGACAGACAGGTTTGGGCACTACATATTTAAGATCGCTAGAAACTATCAAAGCTGTCACTGAATTCATACTGTAGAGTGCTCTTCACGTGTGTCTCTCATGCTGAGCATATTTTGTCAGTTTAGAGCAGTCGCGATGCAGACCGCATCATCTCTTAAAGATGTAGCAGCTCAAATTATTAGGACAATGAAAGGGCGAAATAGCAGAGTTTCTTTTAATTGCACTAAAATTGAGTCTGCGTTCTGTATAGAATGTACTGTGTCGCGGGTCTCGGTGAGACTTGAAATCTTTTTAAGAATAAGAGAGTGCATTTGGGGAATGGATTGTACTACAAATTTGTTTAATAGATACACCCAGTTTACCGCCCTACAGACACCCAGTTTACCGCTCTACAGACACCCAGTTTACTGCCTTACAGACACCCAGTTTACTGCCCTACAGACACCCAGTTTACTGCCCTACAGACACCCAGTTTACTGCCCTACAGACACCCAGTTTACTGCCCTACAGACACCCAGTTTACTGCCCTACAGACACCCAGTTTACCGCCCTACAGACACCCAGTTTACCGCCCTACAGACACCCAGTTTACCGCCCTACAGACACCCAGTTTACTTCCCTAGAGACACCCAGTTTACTGCCCTACAGACACCCAGTTTACTGCCCTACAGACACCCAGTTTACCGCCCTACAGACACCCAGTTTACTTCCCTAGAGACACCCAGTTTACTGCCCTACAGACACCCAGTTTACTGCCCTACAGACACCCAGTTTACCGCCCTACAGACACCCAGTTTACTTCCCTAGAGACACCCAGTTTACTGCCCTACAGACACCCAGTTTACTGCCCTACAGACACCCAGTTTACCGCCCTACAGACTCGTAACGACATAATTTTTCACTCTTATTCAAACTGCGTAAATTTTCGAACAGCACATTAGCATGCGCAATTTTTTTCTGTAGAATCGCGGCAATTATTTGGGGAGCGTATCAGTTTTGCAGAGCACATAGTGCTGGCTCAAAATAAACATTATAAACTGCACTGCATGCATCTCAGTCAACATGTATGTAGCATTTGTCATGCGCAAAAGTTTTACTTAACCGATGAAGTGCGTCGATCTGAGTTGCCCATGTATTAATTACATGTATTGCACACAGCTTTAGCTGTAGCTGAATTCTATTCAACCAACTGTCAGCGATTGCTATTTTATTGACTTTATTATGTTGAAAAACGATTCAGCAGATCTTGTGTTATTGAGCGATAATTAATAGATCTGCATGGATTGATTGCGCGCCAACAGCAAAACACACAAAACACACCCATTTGCTTTATTTGTGACATGGAATTGTCTGTATTATAGGTCTCGTCTCTCTTAGCTTTCCTTTCTCCCTCTAACCCTTTCCCTATCCTCTCCCCTCTCCCCTCTCTCCTCTCCTTCCCTCTCCCCCTCTCCTCTTCTCTCCTCTCCTCCCCTCTCCCTCTCCCTCTAACCTCTCTCCTCTTCTCTCCCCTCCCCTATCTCTCCTCTCCTTCCCTCTCTCCTCTTCTCTCCCCTCCCCTATCTCTCCTCTCTTTCCCTCTCTCCTCTCCTTCCCTCTCTCCTCCCTTCCCTTCTCTCCTCTCCTTCCCTCTCTCCTCTCCTTCCCTCTCTCCTCTCCTTCTCTCTCTCCTCTCCTTCCCTCTCTCCTCTCCTTCCCTCTCTCCTCTCCTTCCCTCTCTCCTCTCCTTCTCTCTCTCCTCTCCTTCCCTCTCTCCTCTCCTTCTCTCTCTCCTCTCCTTCCCTCTCTCCTCTCCTTCCCTCTCTCCTCCCTTCCCTTCTCTCCTCTCCTTCCCTCTCTCCTCCCTTCCCTCTCTCCTCTCCTTCCCTCTCTCCTCTCCTTCCCTCTCTCCTCTCCTTCTCTCTCTCCTCTCCTTCCCTCTCTCCTCTCCTTCCCTCTCTCCTCTCCTTCCCTCTCTCCTCTCCTTCCCTCTCTCCTCTCCTTCCCTCTCTCCTCTCCTTCCCTCTCTCCTCTCCTTCTCTCTCTCCTCTCCTTCCCTCTCTCCTCTCCTTCCCTCTCTCCTCTCCTTCCCTCTCTCCTCTCCTTCCCTCTCTCCTCTCCTTCCCTCTCTCCTCTCCTTCCCTCTCTTTTCTCCTTCTCTCTCTCCTCTCCTTCCCTCTCTCCTCTCCTTCCCTCTCTCCTCTCCTTCCCTCTCTCCTCTCCTTCTCTCTCTCCTCTCCTTCCCTCTCTCCTCTCCTTCCCTCTCTCCTCTTCTTCTCTCTCTCCTCTCCTTCCCTCTCTCCTCTCCTTCCCTCTCTCCTCTCCTTCCCTCTCTCCTCTCCTTCCCTCTCTCCTCTCCTTCCCTCTCTCCTCTCCTTCCCTCTCTCCTCTCCTTCCCTTTCCCTCCTCCCCCTTTCTCCATCTCAGTCCATCTCTGCCTCTACTCACTCCGCTCCCTCTTTCTCTCCTTTTCTCTCCCTTTCCATCACCCTCGCTTCTTTATTCGACAAATTTCCGATCTTTTCCCATTAAAACTGACAAACAAAAAGTAGAAAATGTGATAGTAAATATCTCTAAAATAGCTTATTTCATAACAAAATTTTTTAGAATTTTCTTCAAGCGATAAAGTCGATAATAAAATTGCCTGATCAACAAAACTGAGCAATGGACTGGGGCTACGACAATGAGATTGGTGAGTTTTTTCTAATGCTC
>NIVC01000013.1:1004855-1082355 GCA_002269645.1 Macrostomum lignano
CTACGATGAGTGCCTACACAATATTTCTATCACAATGAGTTGTTCCACAGCTCGTTATTTTTATGCTAAAATAATTTCTGAATTTACTTCTCTTATAAATTAACGATTTTTGCAGATCGGTGCGCCAAACGCCGAGCTGGACAAAGTGATGCGCCAGTTCGACAATATCAAAACGGCCGGCGCCAGGACGCAGCTAAGCGAGCCAGTGTGCCTCAACAACTTGCTGCCACAGGACACAAGCAAATATTTCACCTATCCTGGCTCTCTGACCACTCCGCCATGCTTCGAGTCCGTCTGCTGGATTTTATTTGCCAGCCAAATCACTATTAGCCGGGAACAGGTAAAAGCGATTTCTTGTAAAAAAAAAGTAAAAAAGGTATGAAAAGTTGGTTAGTTAGACTACTTTCAGTAGTAGCTTTTCAGTAGCTACTGCACTTTAGCACCAAGGGGCTTTAGCACCAAGGGGCTTTAGCACCAAGGGGCTTTAGCACCAAGGGGCTTTAGCACCAAGGGGCTTTAGCACCAAGGGGCTTTAGCACCAAGGGGCTTTAGCACCAAGGGGCTTTAGCACCAAGGGGCTTTAGCACCAAGGGGCTTTAGCACCAAGGGGCTTTAGCACCAAGGGGCTTTAGCACCAAGGGGCGCCAGCACCAAGGGACTTTAGCTGTTTAGCACCAAGGGCTTTAGCACCAAGGGACTTTAGCTGTTTAGCACCAAGGGGCTTTAGCACCAAGGGGCTTTAGCACCAAGGGGCTTTAGCACCAAGGGGCTTTAGCACCAAGGGGCTTTAGCACCAAGGGGCGCCAGCACCAAGGGGCGCCAGCACCAAGGGGCGCCAGCACCAAGGGGCGCCAGCACCAAGGGGCGCCAGCACCAAGGGGCGCCAGCACCAAGGGGCGCCAGCACCAATATACATTTGTCGATCCGCTTTCGAATATTTCAGCTCGAGTCTCTGCGCAGCCTGAAGAGCTGTCACGGCGAGCCGCCAGAGCCCCTAGTCAACAACTATCGCCATTTGATCCCGCTTGGCAAACGATCGCTGCTGGCCTCCTTCAATGGCGTGTAACTAGAACTAACACTCGTGTGCACACAGCTAGTACCAACATTATAGGTAGTAAGTAGTATTTATAGTAAAAACTACATATTTTTGTGTTGTTAAGTAGCCACAAGTCCTAGTTTTGCTAATTGTCAGTCAAATTGATAATTCAACTTTTGATAATCCCCGTGGGAAACACGGAAAAGCTACGCGTATTGAGAAATAAAGTGATTCTTAGAAAAACCTATCGTCATTTTACTCGTAATTTCAAACTGCACTCTCTCCCATAGACTGCAGCAGAGTCAAGTGGATAATTCCAAACTGCACTCTCTCCCATAGACTGCTACACTGTCAATTGGATAATTCCAAACTGCACTCTCTCCCATAGACTGCTACACTGTCAATTGGATAATTCCAAACTGCACTCTCTCCCATAGACTGCTACACTGTCAATTGGATAATTCCAAACTGCACTCTCTCCCATAGACTGCAGCAGAGTCAATTGGATAATTCCAAACTGCACTCTCTCCCATAGACTGCTACACTGTCAATTGGATAATTCCAAACTGCACTCTCTCCCATAGACTGCTACACTGTCAATTGGATAATTCCAAACTGCACTCTCTCCCATAGACTGCTACACTGTCAATTGGATAATTCCAAACTGCACTCTCTCCCATAGACTGCTACACTGTCAATTGGATAATTCCAAACTGCACTCTCTCCCATAGACTGCTACACTGTCAATTGGATAATTCCAAACTGCACTCTCTCCCATAGACTGCTACACTGTCAATTGGATAATTCCAAACTGCACTCTCTCCCATAGACTGCTACACTGTCAATTGGATAATTCCAAACTGCACTCTCTCCCATAGACTGCTACACTGTCAATTGGATAATTCCAAACTGCACTCTCTCCCATAGACTGCTACACTGTCAATTGGATAATTCCAAACTGCACTCTCTCCCATAGACTGCTACACTGTCAATTGGATAATTCCAAACTGCACTCTCTCCCATAGACTGCTACACTGTCAATTGGATAATTCCAAACTGCACTCTCTCCCATAGACTGCTACACTGTCAATTGGATAATTCCAAACTGCACTCTCTCCCATAGACTGCTACACTGTCAATTGGATAATTCCAAACTGCACTCTCTCCCATAGACTGCTACACTGTCAATTGGATAATTCCAAACTGCACTCTCTCCCATAGACTGCAGCAGAGTCAATTGGATAATTCCAAACTGCACTCTCTCCCATAGACTGCTACACTGTCAATTGGATAATTCCAAACTGCACTCTCTCCCATAGACTGCTACACTGTCAATTGGATAATTCCAAACTGCACTCTCTCCCATAGACTGCTACACTGTCAATTGGATAATTCCAAACTGCACTCTCTCCCATAGACTGCTACACTGTCAATTGGATAATTCCAAACTGCACTCTCTCCCATAAGACTGCAGCAGAGTCAATTGGATAATTTTTATCTATTTTTTATTGATTTGACTAACAAAACCTAGATAAGATTCGAGTACACAAATTTGATGTGCACGTGCTGAACCAATCATATAGTGAAAAATCAATAAGTGCATTCTAGTAGATTTGCTTTAAAAAATTTAATTATATTTTTTAAATTGCGCGTACCAACTAGCTCAAGGTTTGTCGCTAGCTTTTTCTGCTTACAACATGTTGGATAGACTACTCTTTAGTAGCTGCAATAGTAGTTATTTAGTAACATGATTCTTTTAAAAAGCATATTGCATCAGAGCAGAGTAGTGCATTGTCATTTTTCATCGTCTCATATACAAAGCTTAGTTCATAGTTAAATTTAATAAAGTACTAGATGACCTAACACCTATAAACTTTTCCGCTTCGTACAAATGGCACAAAACCAACCTTTGTTGAATTGTTGCACCTTCAGACCAGATAGAAAATAAATGAATTATTGTTTATTAATTTGTTGATTCAACCACACAATCAGATAGTTAGTCCGATATTATTTACGTCGTTACGTGTTTGTTATTGTCTGCGGGCCAGATGAGAAAGTGGAATGGAAAGGGAATGGAAGACGAAAAATCAGAAGAGACGAAAGGCGGGGAATGGAATGAGAGAAAGATAAAAGAGGAAAGAGGGCAGAGGGAGAGAGGGAAGAGACAAGAGATAGAGAAGAGAGGGAGAGTGGAGAGAGGAGAGAGAGGAGAAGAGAGGAGAGAGAAAAGGGGAGAGAGGAGAGAGGGGTAGAGAAGAGAAGGAGAGGGGAGACAAGAGAAGAGAAAGAGCTGAGCAGAGAGAGACAAACCTGGCCGGATTGCCATTGTGAAGTTTCCAAAGACCCGAGGGCCGGATAGAGAGGCTTCACGGGCCGCGTATGGCCCTCGGGCGTGAGATTGCCGAGCCCTGTGGACCTATTGGACAAAATGCAATGAGTTTGTGCATGTTGAGAGTCTGCAGAATATCTTTCATGACTTGAAGGTCGCGGGTTCGATTCCCGATCCAACTGGAACAATTTGTGTCATTGAGCAAGACACTTAACTCTGCATTGCTTCAGTTCACCCAGCTGTAAAATGGGTGCCAGCATTAGCTGGGGAAATTAAGGATGTGTGTGGCGACCCCCAAGTCCTTGGACTCAACAGCCGTACGCAGTCTTCAGATGCGCCGCGCAATGGCTGCGGCTGAGCTGTCGGTTGCACATCTGGCCATCAGGGCAGGTGTAATCAATTGTTATTATTATAATTAATGAGAAATCTGACAGACTTAACATTTTTGTGTCCTGATATGATTGTATCTCTAATTATTGTAGTAAAAAGCAAATAGAATAAGCTATTTTTTAAATCATTTTATCTTGACAATAAGCGATATAATTTGACTTTATTAATTCAATTTAGGAAATCAGTATTTACACACAACAGTAATAATAATTTGACAATTATAAAATATGAATAATGGATAGCGGCTATAAGGCATGCTTTCTAACAGTTTATCCATGCAATAGCAAAACAATGAACAAACAGCGAGTATTTGAACAGGTAAAAAGCATAAATATGGCACTGTAAGCATAAAAGCATAGCAAGATTCACTGAAGGGAAGCTCATTAGAATTATTTCAGATTTCAATTTCGTTTTGTTACATTACGAAAATGTATTTATTACTAACTTAAAAAAGACTCAATAAAAAACGTAGCTTACTACTTAAGGCGAAAGTAAAAAATGAGAAAAGATTTTTTTGAAATTGGTCAATAAAAAGCACCAAGGACTGCTGTAGTATAACAGGACCTAAAACTCAAAGAACCTGTAATTTTTTTTCGGAGGCCACTTTCTCGGGAAGAATATACACTGCTGAGATAGGAAAGATCATTGTTTTGATCACAGAATCAATAAAACTGCATTTTATCCCCTGTTATACTACAATGGTGTCCTTGTAAAGCACTTAAAGCATATGCTAGATAATAATAGTATCCATGAGATGGGTAGCAGATAACTAAAAATTACCATGAATAAATATATGTTAACAGATACAAACAATCGAAATGATTACAAGAGAGGTGTTGAATAGAAATTATACAGGAAACATTTTTAAAAAAGAAAAACAAGAACAAAATCAACGATTTATGTTTAACTCCATATCTTCGAATGACTATTTCGCTGCAGAGATGCATTGCATTTTGCTTCCAGTGTTAGCTGAATACCAAGAAATAAATATGATAAAGTTGCGCTTTGAAAACTGCAATAATCAAATACTACTACTGCTAGTAGCATATATTGAGAGAACCAGTAACTAGGTAAGCTTAGAGCAATTCAAATTGTCAACAGGCGCCGTGAAGTGGCGGCAGTCTGACGGTCTGTGGATGGTCAGACTCTTGGCCTTCACGATCCTGCTGCTGCTGCTGCTCAACTGCTTGTTGCAGACTCTGGTGGTCTGCGCTACTAGGGTTCGGTGTCGGATTGCCTGGCACTATTGGTAGGCTGTATCTGGAAAATTGAGTAATATAATTATTTGAAATAAAAAAAAATGAAAAGACATTTATAAATGTATATGCTATAAATATGTCAACGAATGCATCAATTAGGGTAGTCGTGAGGTGCAGGGTTGAAAGGAGATGCAGAGCCTGAGGTAGGGAGGTACACTGACTTAGAGAGAGGTGCAGGGTTGTAGGGAGGCGCAGGGTTGCAGAGAGATGCAGGGTTGCAGGAAGATGAAGGACCAGATATAGGGAGGTGCAGGTAGAGAAAGGTGTAGGGTTACAGAGAAACGCAGGGTTGCAGGGAGCTGGAGAGTTGCATTTGAGCTGAAGGGTTGCAGCTGAGAGGCAGGGTTGCAGTTAAGACGCAGGGTTGCAGTTGAGACGCAGGGTTGCAGGGAGACGCAGGGTTGCAGTTGAGACGCAGGGTTGCAGTTGAGACGCAGGGTTGCAGTTAAGACGCAGGGTTGCAGTTGAGACGCAGGGTCGCAGTTGAGACGAAGGGTTGAGGGAGACGCAGGGTTGCAGGGAGACGCAGGGTTGCAGGGAGACGCAGGGTTGCAGTTGAGACGCAGAGTTGCAGTTAAGACGCAGGGTTGCAGTTGAGACGCAGGGTCGCAGTTGAGACGAAGGGTTGAGGGAGACGCAGGGTTGCAGGGAGACGCAGGGTTGCAGGGAGACGCAGGGTTGCAGGGAGACGCAGGGTTGCAGTTGAGACGCAGGGTTGCAGTTGAGACGCAGGGTTGCAGTTGAGACGCAGGGTTGCAGTTGAGACGCAGGGTTGCAGTTGAGACGCAGGGTTGCAGTTGAGACGCAGGGTTGCAGTTGAGACGAAGGGTTGCAGTTGAGACGAAGGGTTGCAGTTGAGACGCAGGGTTGCAGTTGAGACGCAGGGTTGCAGTTGAGACGCAGGGTTGCAGTTGAGACGCAGGGTTGCAGTTGAGACGCAGGGTTGCAGTTGAGACGCAGGGTTGCAGTTGAGACGCAGGGTTGCAGTTGAGACGCAGGGTTGCAGTTGAGACGAAGGGTTGCAGTTGAGACGAAGGGTTGCAGTTGAGACGCAGGGTTGCAGTTGAGACGCAGGGTTGCAGTTGAGACGCAAAGTTGTAGGGAGACGCAAAGTTTTAGGGTGACGTAGGGTTGCATTTAGAGCACACAGGGGTACAAAAACTATATATATTACTAGGCTATACCTGACAACGGCTTGCGGCTCCAAGAGCGGCTGCGGTCGATGCCTGCTTTGCCGGTGCCGGTGCTGCTGCTGTTGCTGCTGCTGTTGCTGCTGCACAGCGGCCTGAGCGCTGCTCGCCTCTCCGACATTGCCGACAGGCGGCGTCGGTTTCGGCGGCGACTGACCCGCCGCGGCGGAGCGCTGACGCCGACTGTTGCCGACAACGTCAGAGTAGGCTGGCGGCGGCGTCGGCGGCGGCTGATGCCGGGAGAAACATGCAGAGTCTCCGACAACGGCGCCATCAAGATTCCAGGCATTCGACGAAGGATCGTTACTATGACCATGCCGTCTTCGATGATGATTCGATGATGTCGAGCGGCCAAGCCGGACAACTCGCATCAGTGAGGATGCCGACTGCGGTTCTGTCAAGGACCCGCCAGCCGCGGCGCCGCCAGCCAGATGTCGATGTCGTTGCAGTTGGCGCTGCCGGCGCCGATGGGAGCGGGCGGTGAGCGCGGCAAAGCCCAGGCCGATCAGAGCGACAGCGGCCAGGCAGACGCCGGCGAGGCTGGCCACGACATTCAACGAGGACGAGGATGATGATCGACTATCGACATCGCCGTTATCGACAGGCGACAAGCCCGTGTCGGTTCCAGACGACGTCAAGGCGGACTCCCCTTCGTTCGGCCGCCGGCTGGTAGAGGTCGGACAGGCCACGGACAGCGGCACGCAGGTGCGACCATCGCGGCACAGAGTTCGAGGCCGCAGTCCGTCCCGCCGCTCGCCGTCCTGACTGTCCAGCCTGAGCAGGCAGGAGCGCAGGCTGGTGGGGCCCAGGCTGCAGTTGACGTCGGGGCCGCAGGCGCTCAGTCCGGGAAGCTTCTTGCAGACAGGCAGGACGCATAGGCCGAGCTTGGGGCAGGATTCGAACCCGGCACCACTTAGCTTGCGACAGTTTGGTGGGAACGATCGAGTGTCCGAAGCTACGGAGAAGAAATTGTACTGCAGCACCAGATGGTTCTTCGACTCGCTGGAGTTGCCACGGAGCCGGATGTACATAGGCTGAGAGGACACGAAGCTTCGCTCCGGCTGCCCCAATGCGGCCTTGGAGGTCACGCGGCCAACCAGAGAGGCCGCTGACGTGCTACCGTCTTGTACCTGGAATACATTAATAAAGTTATAACTTAACTGGTTTGGTACTGCAATCACAATCACACTGGTCCTCAGCTAGTTGGGCCGCTACAATCACATTGATCCTCAGCTAGTTGGGCCGCTACAATCACACTGATCCTCAACAGGTTGGGCAGCTACAATCACACTGGTCCTCAACAGGTTGGGCCGCTACAATCACACTGATCCTCAACAGGTTGGGCCGCTACAATTACACTGGTCCTCAACAGGTTGGGCCGCTACAATTACACTGGTCCTCAACAGGTTGGGCCACTACAATCACACTGGTCCTCAGCTAGTTGGGCCGCTACAATCACATTGATCCTCAGCTAGTTGGGCCGCTACAATCACATTGATCCTCAGCTAGTTGGGCCGCTACAATCACACTGATCCTCAGCTAGTTGGGCCGCTACAATCACACTGATCCTCAACAGGTTGGGCCGCTACAATTACACTGGTCCTCAACAGGTTGGGCCGCTACAATTACACTGGTCCTCAACAGGTTGGGCCGCTACAATCACACTGGTCCTCAGCTAGTTGGGCCGCTACAATCACATTGGTCCTCAACTGGTTGGGCAGCTACAATCACACTGGTTCTCAACGAGTTGGGCCGCTACAATCACACTGGTCCTCAACTGGTTGGGCAGCTACAATCACATTGGTCCTCAACTGGTTGGGCAGCTACAATCACACTGGTCCTCAACGAGTTGGGCCGCTACAATCACACTGGTCCTCAACTGGTTGGGCCGCTACAATCACACTGGTCCTCAACTGGTTGGGCAGCTACAATCACACTAGTCCTCAACTGGTTGGGCAGCTACAATCACACTGGTCCTCAGCTAGTTGGGCCGCTACAATCACATTGGTCCTCAACTGGTTGGGCCGCTACAATCACACTGGTCCTCAACTGGTTGGGCCGCTACAATCACACTGGTCCTCAGCTAGTTGGGCCGCTACAATCACACTAGTCCTCAACTGGTTGGGCCGCTACAATCACACTAGTCCTCAACTGGTTGGGCCGCTACAATCACACTAGTCCTCAACTGGTTGGGCCGCTACAATCACACTGGTCCTCAACTGGTTGGGCCGCTACAATCACACTAGTCCTCAACTAGTTAGGCAGCTACAATCACACTAGTCCTCAACTAGTTGGGCAGCTACAATCACACTAGTCCTCAACTAGTTGGGCAGCTACAATCACACTAGTCCTCAACTGGTTGGGCCACTACCAACCCCCAAAGCAGCTGAAAACTCACCTCCATATCGTACTGAAGAGAATCCACAACAGACTTCTGAACCCTCAGACGCATCCAAGCTTTCGTACCGGTTGGCGGCCGAAGGACCCAAACGCAATCGAAATGCCGCCACACTTTACCGACCAAGGACACCGAGTCAGCTGTGTACTGCAACCAGCCACAGCTGCTCCATGGCTTTTCCAACCACGAGATGCTGGCGTAGTGCAGTAGTTTCAAATCGATTCGAAATCCTTCGTAATCAGCGTTTTTAGCCATTGAAACTTTAGCCGGAACCTGAAGTTGGGGAGGGGCAGTGGGAAGTTCAATTGAAAGAATTTGTGTACCTCTTAAATAAAGACCAAATCTTACAGAATGCATACTCCGATGGGGTGTTAGTAAGACTCAGCACATTGAAGTGGGTATGTTAGTGACAGACTGAGCACATTGAAGTGGGTATGTTAGTGACAGACTGAGCACATTGAGGTGGGTATGTTAGTGAGACTGAGCACATTGAGGTGGGTATGTTAGTGAGACTGAGCACATTGAAGTGGGTATGTTAGTGACAGACTGAGCACATTGAGGTGGGTATGTTAGTGAGACTGAGCACATTGAGGTGGGTATGTTAGTGACAGACTGAGCACATTGAAGTGGGTATGTTAGTGACAGACTGAGCACATTGAGGTGGGTATGTTAGTGACAGACTGAGCACATTGAGGTGGGTATGTTAGTGACAGACTGAGCACATTGAAGTGGGTATGTTAGTGACAGACTGAGCACATTGAGGTGGGTATGTTAGTGACAGACTGAGCACATTGAAGTGGGTATGTTAGTGACAGACTGAGCACATTGAAGTGGGTATGTTAGTGACAGACTGAGCACATTGAAGTGGGTATGTTAGTGACAGACTGAGCACATTGAAGTGGGTATGTTAGTGACAGACTGAGCACATTGAAGTGGGTATGTTAGTGACAGACTGAGCACTTTGAAGTGGGTATGTTAGTGACAGACTGAGCACATTGAAGTGGGTATGTTAGTGACAGACTGAGCACATTGAAGTGGGTATGTTAGTGACAGACTGAGCACATTGAAGTGGGTATGTTAGTGACAGACTGAGCACATTGAAGTGGGTATGTTAGTGACAGACTGAGCACATTGAAGTGGGTATGTTAGTGACAGACTGAGCACATTGAAGTGGGTATGTTAGTGACAGACTGAGCACATTGAGGTGGGTATGTTAGTGACAGACTGAGCACATTGAGGTGGGTATGTTAGTGACAGACTGAGCACATTGAGGTGGGTATGTTAGTGACAGACTGAGCACATTGAGGTGGGTATGTTAGTGACAGACTGAGCACATTGAGGTGGGTATGTTAGTGAGACTGAGCACATAGCACACAGAGGGGCAGTACTCAAGTGTGTGCACACAATAAAGGCCAACAAATAGTTTGCAAGAAACTGTCATAAAAAAATCGAACCTCAACTCGCCGAGCGGTGGAGCTGTCGGTACCAGATTCAGTGTCCGGATGGAACACAACAGTGAGCACGCCAGAGTCAGCTGTCAGGGCAGTCCGGCGCCAATAATCCGCCCCAGACTCGTACCTGACTATTAAACTTATGTTTGCTGTCAAACGAAATGCCGGAAAATCGCCGTCATATAATTCTAAACGACTATTAGGGTGGAGGCGCAGGTCGCTGAATAATATGCGCAGGTGCGCGGGCTTCTGCAGGGTCCAGCGCACCTGCCAGACGGTCGGCTTAAGCGTCATCGCGTACGGATTAGGAAATCCGGCCGATTGTAATACGGCACTGTCTCCAGTGTGCGCCAGGTTTATAATTATCGGCTCAGTTGCTGCGGTGCTCGCAGCTGAGAGCGAGACAGATAACAATAAATAGGGCAAAATCACAGGCAGGGACATCTGGAATTGTATTGTTCGATTAGGCAAGACTGTAAAAAACATATTAGGATAAAAAAACTGCCTAAATATACCTATAATACTTCTGTACTTCTGATTCTATTTGGAAGTGAATTAAAGGATAGCTTAGCTCGTATGAGTTAGTTAGGGGTGCAGGGGGATCTGCAGCTTATGTACATTGGGGTTGGCTGATTTGGGGCTTATGTACATTTCGGTGAGACTGATTTGAGGCTTATGTACATTTCGGTGAGACTGATTTGAGGCTTATGTACATTTCGGTGAGACTGATTTGAGGCTTATGTACATTTCGGTGAGACTGATTTGAGGCTTATGTACAGTAGATGGTGATGATTAGAGGCATATTTACTGTATTGCAGGGCTGTGTAGAGATCATTCGAAGAATTGGCTGTGAAAAAAATTATGGGCCCTGCATATAATTCAGCTCAAAGCTAAACTTTTATTGATAACTAAATTTAATACAGAAGTAAAAAATATTTTTAATTGCTGTTAAAAAGAATTATTTGTATATAATTAAAAATTTATTAAAGCACTAATAACTGGCGGAAAAATATGTAGAAATTCACCAGAACCGCGAAGAACATAACGTTTCGTTAAGCAATAATTTCAAGCGTTGGATAATTAGGAAAACTAACGCGCACGGATCAATGATGAGGCAGTCGCAAACAATATAGAAAATTGTCGCGACAGCCAAGCAAAACTTGACGACCTTGCCAGTCGGAAAAGAAAACTGGAGTAGTAAAACAGGGTCCTGGCAAACTGTAGGACCATTTTAGGTCTAATTGCGCTGCCCTGGCTGAGTGAGTTATTGGTGGCTCCTTTGATCTTGTTTTAGAGTGAGCTATCGGCGACTCCCTTGATCTTGTGTCTGATTGGGTTATCGGCGGCTCCTGTGATCTTGTGTCTGAATGAGCTATCGGCGGCTCCTTTGATCTTGTGTCCGTGTGAGCTATCGGCGGTTCTTTTGATCGTGTGTCTGAGTGAGCTATCGGCGGCTCCTTTGATCTTGTGTCTGAGACATCTATCGGCGGCTCTTTGGATCTTGTTTCAGAGTGAGCTTTCGACGGCTTCTTTGATCTTTTGTCTGAGTTAGGGACTCCTTCAGCAGATAGTGACTGACTATTTAACCGAGAATCGCAACACAAACGCAGCAAAGAGACGCCACCGCCAGTATCAGTAATGACTAAGAGAGCTGATTTCAATTGATCATCCACGACAAGCGGTTCCGAAACAACCGGTCCATTCAAATGAATACTGCACAGCCGTTGCCCGCTTCTCGGTTCTAGACAGTGCAATCTTCCGTTGCTACAGGCAACCACAAGCAGACCGCTGGCAATAACGATGGGCGCTGGAGCAGCTGAATCCAGCGAGTAGCGCCACAATATCCGACCGCTACTCATAGCAACTGAGGCCACTTTACCGTCGGCTAGGCCAACTATTGCAACAGTCGATGACAAACCGAGACAGGGTCGGTGTAAACAAGGCGAGCCAAGGTCAACGCGCCAGCGAAGACCTTCACCAGCTGGCCAGGCCAACAAGAGTAACCGACCAGAGAGACAAGCAACTAAAGTGCCGCGACTGTCGCCGTCAATCGACACCAAATCAGCCACCGGTCCCGAGCGCGGAGGCAGACGGATGACGGTACCAACTTGGGCTTGTCGAGACAAACTGATCGCGCGCAAGCTGGCATCGTGGCATCCAACAACTAGTAGATCGGCGTCCCAGACAACCGGCCTGGGAGCTCGACGAACTCTACTGGGCAAGTCTAAGCACCACTGGGTGCTTCCGTCCTCCTGAGATAGGAAATCAATCTGACTACGACCGTCGATGTCTAGTACAACGATCAGGAGCCGCCCACCGTCTAGAGAGCCGGTCAGGGCGCAGTCCACCTTGCCCCCGGCTGGCAGGCTTCGCGACCAACGAACGCTGCCATCGACAGGCGACACTGCCGCAACAGTGCCATCAAAGCCGGCGCTAAAGACGCTGCTTTTGCAAGAAGAAACATATGCGTCAGAATCGACGCAGCTACCAAGGTTCAAACGCCAGGCAACGATAGATTCAATCTTAGGAGAAGGCACATAGTTAGTTGCAGCCACGGGATTAGGGTTGTCATTTCCGCTAGAAAACTTTGACATCGCAGCACGATTGACAAGCTGATTAAATGTCCAGCCAATTATTTGGTCGGCCACCGATGACAGGCCAAGTCTGGCAGCCAGTCGAACAGCTCCAAGAGAGTCGCCGCCGCACTGGGCAAATGTGGCCGCACCAGATGACGATAAAGTTGGAACCGAGCCAGTGTGCAAAGCCCACAAACTTTGGGCTAGATCATAAATGCCACTATCAGAGTTTTCTAACTCGAGCCTACGCCGCTCCCGTCTCAGTGTAGCCAAAAGATCCGCTTTACCATTAGGCGTCAGAGCAAAGCCAGTCTCAGGGGCCAGCACCATTACCTCATCTGGCAAGCCGCGCCTACCACCAGGTAAGTAATTGTCAGCACGCTGACCAATCGCAGCCAATAGCGCCAGCTGCTGGGTGGCGATGAATCTACCTGAAGAATCGGCCAGTAGTCGAACCAAACAGACAATGAAACCGGTAGACGGCTCAGCCACACTATGCGCCTCCATAGCAGTTGGAAATTCTGGATAAAGACCAGCAGACAGCAGTGCATCAAGAGCTTCAGGACACAGTAAAACGCCGAAACGTTTCACTCGACGATCGATACGACCGAGGAACAACAGCCGGCCAGTAGCCGGGTACAATCTAGCTAAATCACCGCTCCGATGCCAGATTCCATCATCGCTAACAGCATCAGCTGAGGAGGCAACCCAGCATCGCACTCCAGCTCGCGACATCCAAATCTCGCCTTGTAGCAAAGCTGATGAAGCGGCTTTAATAGTAGAGTCAAACGATGAGATGCGTTTTCCAGCATCGTCAAGAAGTATCCAACCGCGACTGGAATCAACAATTTCTGCTAAAGGTCGCCCAGTTTCCGAGTCAACTAATCTTAGCCAGGTGTCTTTCAGTGGTTGGCCGAGAGATACGGATACTTCGTCCAGTCCCGGCTCAAGACTGAAAGAAGAAAAAGGAAAGACAGTCACTAACGGGCAGTAGACATCTAAAACAGGATATAATTACAAAGGTCAAATCTCCAGTCTCCACCCCTACCCAAAACAGCACCGAAATCTCCACCCGACAAACCAGAACAGCAGTCTCTACCCCTGACCAAACCAGAACAGTAGTCTCTACCCCTAACCAAACCAGAACAGCAGTCTCTATCCCTGACCAAACCAGAACGGAAATCTCCATCCCTGACCAAACCAGAACGGAAATCTCCATCCCTGACCAAACCAGAACAGAAATCTCCATCCCTGACCAAACCAGAACGGAAAGCTTCACTAACACTAACTAGCAGCCCAAGACAACACAAGCCAAAAGGAATAATCCCGTCAAGTACGAACCGATGCGCGGAGGCCCAGACAGACAGCTCGGTAGCGCCATAGAGATTAACCACGTCAATATGTTTGCCCAACCGCTGAAAGCTAGCCAGCAGAGGTTGCAGAGCCAGCAAAGGAGGACATGGCTCGCCTCCCAGCATCAGACATTGTAGCTGGCAATTAATGTCATTAAAAAAATAGCCTCTATCTAACAGTTGCATCAGTTGAGACGGCGTTGTTTGCAAGTGCGTCACCGATGTCACAGCAGACGATGGTCGCATCCTGTCGGCAGTGACAACCAGACAGCAACCAGCGTAGCGGGAACAGAAAATTTCCACTATACTGGGATCAAAATCTAACGGACTCGACCAGAGAAGTCGAGAGTTTGATTTCAAGCGCATGACTTCATCGGCCAGACAGACAATATTCGACGCGACACAAGAGTCCGGAACGCCAACTAATTTAGGCTGACCAGTAGAACCCGATGTTTGAATACAGTAAGCGAATTTGCTAGCAACATTTTCTGAGGACAATGGAATTTGTTTAATCCGCTGTTCAAGTTGACCCAAAATCAGGTGCAGATAGAGACTGGCTGACAGACCTGCGGTGCCGTCCTGCGGGTTGACACGAATCGGCATTGTAGAGATGTTATTCACTGTTTTTGCGCCAAACAATATGGACCAACGGGCCAAATCTAAGAAGCCCCCAGAGCCCAGAAAGCACTTCGGCAATGTAAGCTGTAAACTTCACAAGGTAAAAATATCACATCGTCGAAAAGTCTTTCTAGTCATTTCCGCTAGCTCACTGCATAAATGATTTCCCTTGATAAATGTGCACTAACAGACCTGTACATCAATGCGCATCACTCGAACCGCAATGCCTTCGCCACCAGCTTTATTCGTTGACTGCTCAACATAGCGCCAAGCGGCAAACAACCGTACACCAAGCCGACTACACGCTGTGAGCACGGAGGAAAAGTCTTGAGTTTTAATTGGCACAAAAGTCAATGCAGATTTAACAGCTGCCACTAATAATAGAGGCGTCAAATAGTGAAACTCGCTGGCGTCAATGCCAAGCATGACAGCATCTGATTCGGCTATCGAATAACGTTCTGCTTCAGTTTTAACTGACTGCAGACACTCTGTCAGGTGGTTAATTATACCCGAACAGAAGGCATGCTTTAACGCAAGACTGGGTTGCGTGGACCCCGACGGCCAGTATTCAATTTCAACAGCTGATGGCGAGTCACTAGCCACGCTCGGCTCATCGTCACACTGACGATCGAGAAGATTAGCGAGGCGCAACTGAAACAAATTATTTCAATTTTTATGTTCGGAAATAGTAATCCGGCAGTAAAATATTGTAATCAAATAAAATTTACAGAACAATACAATAAATTAACTAATTTCAGACTACAAATAGACTGGAATTCCTTCTGTCGAATTTCACTTAAGCAAATCAAAACTTCAAAGCATTAAATTTTAATGTTTAATCAAGAAGTATTGTCCCACACTGTGCACTTATTATTCAATGCTTTGAAGTCATTATTTAAGGCTTCTAACAATACATTCATGAGACAATGTGCTTGTGCATATGGTTCTGTCATAGACAATGATTAATTTTTCACAAGTGACGAACAATTGCGAATACAATTGCAATCCTTTAATAATCCATAGATATAAAGATTTTCTGTGACAATGTTTGTGTTCTCCGGGATTTTATTTGGTAATATTCAATAATATCCCGTAAAGTCTATGTCTATGTTTTATACGAGATTACACATGCCTTTTTCAGGAGTTATTTTCATAAATCCCTCGGGCCTCAGGCCCTTGTGATTTATACAAATAACTCCCTCAAAAGGCATGTTTAATCTGATACTTAACTCCTAGACTACGTTGATGAGTTCATGCCATAGACACAGTTTGCGGCTTGGCCTGCTCTGCCACACTGGACCTTGGCTACATTGTTTGCAACAGCTAGTTTAGATTGCATTGCCTAGCAGATTACCTGCTGCATCACAGCACACTGCTGACCTGCACAGTGCATGCAACCCACGGTGTCCCCTGTCCCCATTGAACTGAGAGAACAGGCCATGTCTGCTCTAGGCTATGCCTTCATACATAGTGGCAACATACTTGCTATGAAGTATGTCATTAGAAAGGCATCTGGTACAAAGACAGTGTATTTTATTGATACCAAAAATGCCGCCACTATTCAACATGTTCACGATACCATTCAAGGAAATCATGAAGTTGTAGACCTCAAGCCTTTAACAGCAATATTGTACAATAGCTTCATAGGCAGTGTTGATAAGCTGGACTCTGGCTTATAGCCATACAGCCCAAACAAGACACAAAAATTGTTTGCCAAGCTAGGGGCCCACTTTTCTTGGTCCTTTTCAGAAATGGTTGGGTCGTGTACCAGTCCCATGGCAACTTGCATGACTTCCTAAAATTCTTGGAAGTAACTATCAAGGGCTTTATCTGGACTACTGGACCTGCATGGAGCCAGCAAACTCAAGCATAGCCTGGCATAGGAGCCAATATATAGACAACAGCATCTCCTGAAGCACCTCTGCCTAACAGATGCCCAGGCTTGGCCAGCCAAGTATTGTAGACAGTGTTACAAGAGTGGCTGAGTCAAGAAAACTGTCTTTTGTTGCAATCACTGCCAGGGTAATTTAGGGCTTTGTGCTGTGCCCTGCTTTAGAGATTGGCATGCCAATCAAAATTAATTGTAATCATTAGTTAAATTTTAACTCATCTGCTGTTATGCCTATGACTGTTACTTGTACTTGGTGTTATTGTTATTTGTTGGTCATTGTTGAATTATTGGCTTATCATTTTAAACTTGTTCATATTACTTGTTTTTGTAAATTTTTCACTGTCTTTGAACTTTTATTAACTATTCCAATAACTATTAAGAAAATATATTCACAATCCTTAACTTGTTTAGTATCCTTGTTGTGCCATAGTAGAGAAAAAATCTGCTTTTAAAAGGAACCAAAAAAAGTTACTGAAAACAACTGACTGAGCCACAAACTAAGACACAATAGAAATGTTTTTACAAATCAGCAGCAAATTGAGCTGCAGACTATAGATATGAGACTATGACTTGCAGAGCAGGCTATCCGCAGTCTTGGGGTTAATCTATGCTCAGTACCATAGAGTGCAAAATATAGTCCAAGAGAGTTATTTTTTATATAGAATAGATTTTATTTTATATTATAAAACCAAAAATGTGCACTTTAAAGCACTGAACTTTTTGTCACATAGTTAATACTGATATTTTTAGTTGTGTGCACCTTGGCATATCTGGTAAAGTAGTGCAACTTTTTGAACTGTTTCTTGCACACATTACATTCATATGGTTTTTCAAGTATCTATGTATACTTTAGCATGATATAAGAGAACCAAATTTAGAATAAACCACTTGTTGCAAACCTTGCACTTGTAGGGTTTTTTTTATCTACATCTTCTGACATGGCAAGAGAGAGCATTAGAGTATCTCAAGTTTCTATCACAGATTCCACATTGTTAAGGCCTATTATCAGTATACCCAAAAGGCAAAAATGAGAGCAAAGTGCACTAGACTAAGTAAACTTTTTGGCACATACATTGCACTCAAACATCTGTGTGACATTTGACATCCCAAAAGGTTTGTGTACTCTTAAATATACAGATAGATGAGCAGACTGATAGAACCTCTTGCCACAAAATTTGTATTAAAAAGGTAGCTTGCCAATGTGATTTCTAGCATAAATAGTAAAATGACCAGATGGATTAAAACTATTATTGCACACCTGGCAGTTGTAAGGCTTCTGTCTAGTATAAGTATGAATATAAGTTGTTAAATAGGACTGAATGCTCACTTATATTGGTTTCTAGTTGCTACATTGCAGCCATGGCTACTTAAATAGTTCAGTAAGCTATATTGGTTACCAATTGCAGCATAGCTGGAGAGGTTGCTTAAATAGTTCAATGAGCTCTGTTGGTTACTAGTTTCCATGGCATAAACACTTGAGAAGATAAGTGATTCTTATTGCATGTAGATATATCTATCTTCTTTTGTATTATTGTAATAAAATTTATCTCAATTGCATCCTAGTTAGTCAGCTTAGCCAGTGTGCTTGGTTGGTGCTAGTGGTGGGTCACTTGCCTATAAATGATAGTAGCATAGCAGACTAAGTTGAATATTAGTTGATTTTATGCCTTTTTAACTGTTAGTAGCAAAAACATATTTTATAGGCCAATATGACCATATGTGCTTAAGAAGAACAATTAAATAGAGAATCTGGACCTGACTGATATGCCTATTTAACAAAAGAGATTGCAGCCTAGAAGTATTACAAGCTGTTTACTACATGGTCTCTATTGGTCTAAAGTGCACAGTAGTTTTTAAGGATAGTCTAGATAGAATTGACAGAAATTTCAATGTATTCAAGTAAATATGAAAGTATTTCTCTATGTGCCAGTGTCACTAAGGTATAAGTCATGCAGCTTCATGCTTGTCCAAATGGAAGACTTGGCTTTTAGAGTATCTATATAATCTAACAGATAGGACAAGCTATAGATACTTTCCTCTCTATCTTAGAGCATATTAGCAATTGACAATTTGCTCAAGAACAATTATTCAGACTCCAAAAGGTTACATTACATATACATTGGAAAATTCTGGCATACAAATGACCCCTTTCAAAGTTGGCATACAAATTCATATGCTGTGCATAAACATTGTTATGTTAATTAAACATTTTTATATAAAATAAAGGAAAATTTGTATAGTCTATAAAGTCAATGATAAACTTTTTGTTTCTATAAATTAAACAATAAATAAAAATAATAAAAATTATGGCTAAAAATATAAATTTTGCATCATTATTTTTATAGGTATAATTTAAGTTTGTTTAAAATGAAAATATTCATAATATTTTTAAAAGAATTTTTGTACAAAAGCCTTTTTAAAAAACTCAACCTATCAAAACCAAATGACCTTTTAAAAGATTTTTTTGGCATACATTAGAGAATTTTTTTTGTTTTTGACATACACTGGTATACATTTAGCTAAGCTGGATTCTTGTTCCAATATATACTATTACATAATCTGGACCCTAGCAATTATTAGATAAGTTTAATTACCACAGGGTCAAAAGTTGACTTTGCTTTATAAGACCATTCAAAGATTTTATAAAAAAGCTATATTTAGGCTTTTCTGGCAAGCAATAAGTAAGAAATATAAAAGGCTATTATTATAGCATTTAAAAACCTAACTGACTAGAATAGATGTATATACCAAGGTTAAGATTGTATACCACTGTAGGCTAGAATGAAAATTGCTTCCATAGCTCATATAAGCCAATGAACTTTTTATTGCATACAAAAATATGCCAAAATAAAAATTAAAAATAACAACCAATATTAACAGCTTGAAAAATTTTAATATTCAAAAAATTAATGAGCTATTTAAAACAAAAAAAAATTAGCCTATCTTAAGTCATTTGCCTATGGGGTATAAAATAACCAAGTTCTCAACTCAAAGAAAGCTCTGAGACTTCAATGTTCTGTAACATGTAAATTACGGTGGTGACAGCGCTACTCTACTGAAAGTAATCAGTCAAGCATTTGAGGAACATTAATTTTGATGTCTGAAGACCTGCTCTGAAGGCTTGTGCCTAACAAAAACTGCTCATCTGCAACAATGACTACCCTCCCCCAGAATTGAGGACCCCGGCAGCCAGAGTAAAATAGGAGAAATTTCATTGGGATTTGTCTGCATGTTTTTCTAGATTTATTCGTGCAAATGCAATGCTGGTGGAAATTCAAACACAAAACTACCCCATCTCATTGGTGTTAGCTAACCGGCAAATATTCAAAACAACTCAGCCAAATTTTATAGCCAAATACTAGAATTTTCCATTCCTCCATTCCCCACCTCACATGGTTTTTTAAATTTAGTTTTTCGATCTTTCATAAAGGGCTGGCTATTCTTTTTAATAAAAATCTAGCTATTGTAATAATATGTATAGAGACTATACCAAATGTAGACTTTATCATTTTTGTATGCTGATTGTATAGATTGATTGGGACTCAAAACTTTTGGTCCTACCTGCATCCTTGGCAATCTTTATATGCCAAGCTGTATATCAAGAGGGCATGCTAGGCCCTTCTATATGCCAAGTTATATGCCAATGGTACACTCTAGGTCCCTTTGTAAGCTGGAATTTTCTGGCATATATGTATATCATCTAGAGTCTAGTATATCTATTTACAAAATCTAAAAAACCAGTTAGTCTAGGCCTATCTAAATAGCATTTAGATATAGGGCCTAATATTAGCCATATTGGGTTTTAGTGCAATTACAATGTTTCATTATTCATTGATTTTTGACATGGTTTTTTAGAGAAAGGAATAGTGATAGCCATAGTCAGGAGGGTAGCACAGTTTGTGTGCTATTTATGCGCCATGTCTGTGCCCTTATGTTATGTAATTTACAAAATTCTTTGAATTCATGCAGACTCAATATGCTATGCCAGTTTTATGCTAATAAAGATTCTATTTTAATTCCTTATGCACCAAAGTTGTGCACAGCACTGCATATGTCAGGGACCTTAGGCCTATGCGCCACAATTATATGCCGCATGCACCAGGGACCTCAGTATGTGCCATGATTGTATGCCAAGGACTCCTTGTAGGCGCCAGAATTTTCCATGGCAAAGGCCACCTTCCTGACTATGGCCTGACAATGGAGTGATAGGTTAAACAATGAATTTAAGTGAGCTAGAACTAGGGCTCTAGGCCCCATCAATTGATAAAAACTAAAATAGGACCTATGCAATATAGATTAAATATAGTATATTCAATATAGATATAGATTCATTCAATACAGATTTTATACAAAAAATAGTTTTTTTATAATAAATGAATTGTACTAAGTAGCATAAGCCTAAGGCCTAGTCATAGGCCTAATAGTTAAATATTCAAAAATAATTTGGCAATTTTCCTTTTCCATTCGTTAAATTATTTTTTCAATGGAAACGTATTGGGAACATTGTGAAACACTAAAAAATGATATAACTTTTCAGCCTGATCATTGTATCTTGAACAACATGGCTGGACGCCCTGCTGCACCAATGTTTATTGTGCCCCCCTGCTCAAGTGCGACCAGCAATGGAGTTGACAAACGTCAATTTTACCATGCGAGAGCTAGGGGCCATCACGGCCACACCCTGAGATGTTGTCAACTGGATGGCATCATACCACCTGCTAGCCAATACACGTTCTTGTGTAGCCTGTCCTGGAGCATAGGCAATGTGGCTACAATGGCGTGCAGGTGACCGCTACATTGATGGGCTTGTATGGGCGTGTTGGGTGTCATGCTCAAGTGTCAATCAGGAAGGGATTGTTTTTCGAGGGCAACCACCTGAAACTGACGCAACTGCTGGACCTAATCTGGTAGTAGGCAACCGATGCGAAGCAAGGTGAGTACCAACGCCAGAGCAACATTGGCCACAACGCAATTGTTGATTGGCAGAACTTCCTTCATGATATCTGCGCCCAATTCCTCATGGACCATCCCATTGAGCTTGGTGGCCCTGGCTGCAAAGTGGAGATAGACGAATCATACTTTTTCCACTGCAAGTTCTACCAAGGAGCTCACCGTGACGGTCAGTGGGTGCTTGGCATGATAGAGCATGGGGCCAGGAAGTGTGTACTCGTGCCAGTTGCGCAATGCAATGCTACCACCCTCCTGCCACTCATCCAATGCCACGTCCTTCCTGGAACTTGCGCCATACCGGACGGATGGCAAGCTTATGCCCGGCTTCAGGCTACAGGTGTGAACCACCAAGTCGTGAACCACTAGCTGGTGTTTGTTAATCTTCAGGACCCAACGGTGCACACAAACTTTATTGAGGGGACGTGGGCGCACTGCAAGGCCAAATTTCATGTCATGCATGGTACTAGTAAAGCTCTGTTTGAGTCCTACCTGGAAGAATTCATGTGGCACAAAATGCATCCCACCAACACCTTTGGCAACATGCTCTACTAGATTGCCCACTATTATGTCGTGTAAATATCACTGCAGAGACCAAAGTGCTGAGTGCTGAGTGAATACTAATCAACACTACACTTGTTCTGTTCTGTTCTGTTCAGTTACATCATTTTTGAGTGTTTCACAATGTTCCCAATACGTTTCCATTGAAAAAATAATTTAACGAATGGAAAAGGAAAATTGCCAATAATTTTGATAATAGCTATTATCTTGATTACATAGTTTGTTTATCAAGCCCTATCTATAAGACTTTCATAGTAGTCAAAGAAAAACAATTAATTGCATAGATATAAATAGGAACCGCAGTAAGATTTTAGTGCGAATTCAAAAATTCAAAATATTACATATGAGTATGACCAAAACAGTGCTAATTATGAATGCAAAAAAAGTTATATAATATTAAATACAAATAAAAAGTTTATACATTTTAAAAAAGCAATAAAAATACTGTAAAAGGAGACAAAACAGATCAATTGGACAAATTTGAAAAGAGTTAAATTGAAGACAAGTTTCACAATTTTTGCAAGAATTTCACGACTGACTGTGATCGTAAAAAATATCATTGTTTCGTAATTTATTTTTTTCTAAGAAACAGTGCATTTTAATTTAACGTTAAATGTGATGTTAAATGCATTCTAGAAATAAAAAAGACTATTTTAGGGCCTTTTTTCTTAAGTTTCAGATTCCATCAAAAATAGCGTTTCTTTACTTTGTTTCTGTGATGGCTTGATATTGTGAGTTGTGTTGGCGGTTTTGGGGTTGGCCTGTGGGGGGGTTGGGGCACGCTTATATATGCCTTTATTTATCGATCGAAATGTACGCGCGTACTTTGTGTGTGACTAATATCAAAATATATATATCGACCAATTTTAGCTTTTGAGCCCTCGTGAGATTGTTTCACCCGCCAAAAAGTTGAAAGGACCTAGTCAAGAACCCTTTGAAGAGGGCACGAAGACCTGGCAGCAATACCAGGAGCGCTTAGAGCAGTTTTTTGCTGCAAATGAAATCAGCACTAAAAGGAGACGAGCCGTGATGCTGAGCACCTATGGCAGGGACACCTACCAGCTAGCTGATATCAAACCTAGCTGCTGTCACCGACCACTGCCGAAGGACATGACCTACATGTACGACGTCATCTGTGCTAAGCTGAAGGAGCATTTTGATTCAACCCCGCCAGAGGTGGTGCGGCGATTCAGGTTCTACAGCAGAAGCAGTCAGGCAGGCGAGTCGGTGGCAGAGTTCCTAGCTGAGCTGCGCAAGCTAGCTCAAGGACTGCAATTTCGGCGTTGGTCTCAGCAGCATGCTGGACCAGCTGGTCCTGGGGATCAGTAATGATTCCATTCAGCGGAGGCTCTTCACAGAGAAGGAGCTCTCGCTGGACACGGCGCTGTCGCTGGCGCAGGCCCACGAGTCGGCCGCTCAAGGCAACCTGCTGGTGGCTAAAGGCGCCGGCTCAGCTGACACGGTGCACGCTCTTCACCATTCTGCCTGGCGTGAGGTGGCCAGTTGGTCGCCAGCGAAGCGTTGCTATTTATGTCTGTCCCAGCGCTACCTGGCTGCCAAGTGCCCATTCATCAATAGTAGGTGTTACGCATGCTCGAAAACCGGACACAACGCTGTTGCGTGCAAGGCAGCGCCGCCTGCTCAATGGGTCGAGAGATTGGCTGGGCCTCAGCTAGCGAACTTCGAATCGTCACGTCGACTCGACTGTCCAAGAGCTGCAGGCGGAGGAGGCAGAGGAGGCTTTCTCGCTACACGTAATGGCCGCCGCCGTAAGCGTGCAGTTTTATGCAGCAGAGCATCAGCTACCTCGGGCACCGAAGCGACGCCGAATTGAAGGGCTGCACCCTCTCCAGGACAAGATGCGGGCGATCCAGGACGCCACCGCCCCGCGACCAGACGCAGCTGCGCAGCTTCCGCGGGCTGGTAAATTATTACGGCAAGTTCATGCCTAATCTGTCAACTGAAATGGCGCCACTGAACCAGCTGCTGAACAAGGGCGCCCCCTGGCGATGGGACGCTGTGCAGGATGAAGCGTTTCGCAGGTGCAAGTCGCTACTCAGCCGGGCACCGGTGCTCGCGCATTTCGAGCGTCAGAAGCCGCATCAGCGCCGTCATCAGCCACCGGATCGACGGAGTCGACGGACCGATCGCCTTCGCCTCTCGCAAGCTACATGAAGCAGAGATCCGATACTCACAGCTCGAGAAGGAGGCGCTCGCGATCATCTACGGAATTAAGAAATTCAAAATGTACCTGTACGACCGAGACTTCAAGCTGGTGATCGAATACAAGCCGCTGCTCGGGCTGCTGCACCAGTCCAAGCCGATACCAGCACTGGCTTCTGGCAGAATCCAGCGGTGGGCGCTTCTCCTGGCCGGCTACCAGTACTCCATGGTCCACCGAGCGGGCAAGTCGCTGCTCCGAACCGATGCACTGAGTCAGCTGCCGCTGACGGAGAAGCCGAAGGAAGCGCCAACTCCAGCTGAAGTCGTCCTACTCATGGACTTCCTGGACGAGGGACCGGTGACTGCTCGGCACATCTGGGCGTGGACTCGGACAGACCCGAACTTGTCCCGAGTTCTGCGCTTCACCGAGACCGGCTGCTGGCCGGAGCGGCCGCCGCCTGAGCTGCAGCCGTACTGCACGCGCGAGCCGACCAGCTGAGCACCCAAGACGGCTGTCTGCTCTGGGGCTGCCGAATCGTAGTTTCCGAGGCCAGTCGGGAGGCGCTGCTGCACTGCCTGCACCAGGGGCACCAGGGCGCCACGAGAATGAAGGCGCTGGCTCGAAGCCTTTTCTGGTGGCCCAAGCTGGACGAGGCGATCGAGTGGCTGGTCGCCGCATGCACCGAGTGCCAGGAGATGCAGAAGTCGCCAGGTCCGTTTCCACTGCAGCCGTGGGCGTGGCCGGACAAGCCCTGGTCGCGCCTGCATATTGACTACACCGGGTCTGTCCAGGGCTGGATGTTGCTCGTTGTCGTTGACGCCCACTCCAAGTGGATGGACGTACATGCGATGCTTTCGACGTCGTCGACTGCGACTATTGAGAAGCTGCGATCGAGCTTCGCAACTCATGGTTTGCCAGACGTGATCGTCTCCGACAACGGTCCGAACCTGGTCAGCGCGGAGATGGAGACATTCCTGAGCAAGAACGGCGTCTGGAACGTGCGCACTGCTCCGTACCATCCTGCAGCGTCCAACAGCCAAGCAGAGCGAGTAGTTCAGACTCTGAAGCCTGCGCTGGCCAAGCAGCGAAGCGGCTCTATGGAGGAGCAAGTCTCCCGGTTCCTCCTGATGTACCAAATCACGCCGCGTGCAACTACTGGGAGGGCTCTTTGCGAGTTGCTGATGGGGCGGAGGCTGAAATCGTTGCTCGACCGAGTCCGCCCTGACCTGCCCGCCCAGGTGGCCGTACAGTAGGCACTGCAGAAGGAGCAGTACGATGCCCACGCGCACGACCGCTGCATTAATGTCGGCGACTCGGTGCTGGCGCGAGACTTCGTGAGTGACGGACGCTGAAGACCGGCGACAGTCACGGACAGTTCTGGTGCGGCCGACTTCACGTGCCGGTTCGATGACGGCAGAGCCGCACGCAGGCACGTGGACCAGGTGCGCAAGCCGGCCGCGGTTAGTCAGCTTCCGACAAAGCCGGCGGTACCAGCGGCAGCGGTGCCGCAGTGTGATGCGGTGCCGAAGGATGTACCCGAAAATTTTTGCTGACGGCGCTGCTGCTGAGGCTGCGGCGGAGCCTGACGCCATGCCGCAGCTTTGCTGTTCGATGAGGAAGTTCGCTGCACCTGATCGACTGACTTACAGCTGAAGTAACTGTTGTTGATAAACTCGATTTTAGTACGAGTACATTTGTTTTGTTGTGTTGCTCGCATCAATATTTATTCATTATTAATTTCATACTTAAGTGCAGAGGGATGTGATGACTTGGTATTTGGAGTTGTGTTGGCGATTTTGGGGTTGGCCTGCGCTGGGGGGTTGGGGCACGCTCATATTTGCCTATGTCTTTTTCGATCGAAATGTACGCGCGTACTTTGTGCATAACTAATATCGAAATATATATATCGACTAATTTTAGCTTTTGAGCCCTCATTTTGGTCTGCAACGAAGGTCTTGGCGACCATCTTCTGGGATGTTGAGGCAGTGATGATGATTGGACTTCTTGGAAAGCTAGAAGACCATCAATGCCACCTATTAAGAGTCAAAAAGCGACCTGGCAAGCTGCACCATGGGATTCGCTTTCACCACGACAATGCACCAGCCCACACTTCTCGGCTCTGCCGTGAAGCCCTGCGAGATTTCTGCTGGGAAATCCTCCAGCATCCTTCATATAGCCCTGATTTGGCTCATTCGGACTTTTTTTGGTTCCCAAGCTGAAGGAAGCAATCAAAGGAGACCAAAATGAGGACAAAGAGGCTGCCAAAAAGGCTACTGTACAGTGGCTTGCTGCACAGCCTCCTGAGTTCTACGCGAACGGCCTGGAGAGATGGCGACACCGCATGGAGAAGTGCCTGACCCTGTAGGGGACTATGTAGAAAAGTAGATTCCCATTTGAAGTTTGACACTCGTGAGAACAAAATTATCATTACTTTTTGACTTCCTCTCGTATGTATCTATAGCGGCCGTCGTCACAGAGCAGAAAACCGCCGCAGCGCAGTATATACACTGTAGTTCACGACCAAGACAAAAAGCAGAGGGCCAGTGTGTTGTCCTTGAGTGCACCAGAGCTCGTACTGATCTACTCGGTCTGCTGAGCACAAAAGCACATGAAAATACATACATGCATACGACGCGAGTTACAGATGTTCGTACCTTCTAACTCGGACAGAAATGCAAATCCAATTTTGCTTTGACGTTTTGCAGCGAATACGAGTACCAACATCTAGCGAAGATGGCACAAATTCCACTAGCTTACATGTGATTCAATTGTACTTGTATGCGGATGAATCTAATTAAAGTAGTATCTGAAGCACGTGTTTGTATTTATATTTGAACAACTTTTGCTATATTTTTCTTCAATCAAAGAAGGTAAAGTGCAAGTCTACAGTTAATTGTTACTCTTACTAATGCAGCAACAAAAAAGGAAGGTGCGTGCGTGTACATGTGGATATATTGAATGTGTCTATATCAGCAGATCAGCTAGTATACATGTGCGTATCGTTGGCCCAAAGAGTGGTGAGAAATTGTCAGCTGAGCACAGAGATTCAAGTGGGCACCTCCGAGGCGTAACTATAGATCTGCAGTGTTAAAGATTTAATGAAAATCAAAACTCACTGATAAGAGTACACTGATGAAATCCGAAATGCCTGAATTCCATGCTGGTCTTTTTTATCAGAATCTATCTAACTCTACCCTACAAATTACTCACTTAACCTCTCCAACCACAGAAGTTGCAGAGGTCTGCAGACTCCATGGTTACAGTTTACTCAAATTTGACAATCCATAGAAGTCTTGAAATCCCAAGAATGCCTAGAATTACTCGCATAACAATACTGATGTTTCAAATGATAGCTATATATGAATTCTAGAAAACATGGGTCTCTACCGCGTCATTCTCCTTATGTCAGCTCGTCAGCAGCTCTTTTAACAGCCCAGTATGGCCCCCTCACCCTGTCTACGTTTCATTCTGGCTCACCCTGCTTCGATAGAGTAGCAGTTCTGATCTCCAGTAGGAATACAAGTTAAGAATTGCGACCCCACGTAGTTTTACACTTTATTTCTACATGTATTAAACTTTTTTTATTACCCGAACGTATTGACGGCAGGTTCAATGTTGAGACAGCCCCTTGAAATCTATCACAATTTTTTATTGCTTATACGCTCGTATCTTAATACCTCGTAGATGTATTATACTTTAATCTTTATGAGGGTTGAACCCGCTAAATAAAAAAACTGTTATTTCACCAAAAGCAGAAACTTTTCACATGCGTAAGGAGTAGGTAATAAATTTTTACGGAGGTTTCGGTACAATTTCCCCCATTGAGGGTCAATTAGGTAGTCCAATATACTAAAGTTCAATATTTCGGTTGAGTCGATAAACTTCCAATACCACATCAGACCGAAGACAAAAGCTTCAAACAATTTTCGAAAGTTCGGTTAGAAATCGATCATTGTGTGCATAAAAATGATAAGTACAACCTCGATAATATAATACGAGGGTGCTCTGAAAGTTTCCGGATACGTGATAATGAACCAAGTTAGAATGTCAAAAACAGACCGCTGGTGTCCACTGTTGAATTTGGTGAGCATGACCCGGCACCACTCCACCCTGGCAGTCTTCTGGTCAGCAGTGAGGCAGTGGGGGATCCACCGGGCACACCTCTTTTGCACTCGAAGGTGTTGGTGCAGGATCTCCCTAAGTGCCCCTGATCCAATCTCCAGGCTTGCCTCGAGCTGGCGGTAGGTAATTCGAGGATCCTCTAAAATAAGCCGCTCTGCCTCATTAATGTTTTGCTGGGTAACTGCGGTTGCAGGCCTGCCACAACGGGGCTAATCTTGGAGGTGCTACCGACCGCGCCTGAATGCAGTCCGCGATGGTGCAGTCTTGAAAACAGCTTTGAAGCCGATTTAGTGATTCTTGGGGTGAAAAACCCATTTTGTAGTCATAATAAATCATGGCTCTAAAATGCTCACGAGAGAGTTCCATGGCTGCTGTGTGTTCCTGGGTTCCTACGATCGAAAATCCTAATTGCTCAAGCCAGCAAACCCGTCTGGCTAAAATTGGAGGTACAAACTCAGAACATATTTTAATACCAACATATAAACTACGAGCTATCTAAACCCTAAAACAAGCCATCTTGCTGCATCCGAAAACATTCAGAGCAACCCTACTCAGTAAAATCGAAAATTCGCCATCACAGAAGGTTCCATCTGATGATCGCCAATTTTGAGAGCGCAGGTAAAGTCTTTCAATCTTTGCAAGTGACGCAACTCAGCTACGCCGCGGCAGACTTGAGTTGAGGAATGAAGTGGAGGGAGCGGTGTGCGAGGGTTGGACGGATTAAAGCTGCCCCGATCAGTTTTCTCGTATCTTTTATTTCATAATAGTCCAAGACGCTCACTGACGCATAGAGTGGCGACTTTTTGCTGAGTATAAATGCATTCTAAAACGAACCTACATGCAAGCCTTCAAATAAATTTCGATACATTTCAAGCGTTGCATCCTTGAACTGTACTGCAGGTGGTTCTTAACCAGAAGAAATGACTAAGCAAACAAATAACGCCTGGTCTTGATTAAACCGAATCTAAAGCTGTTAGTTAGAAACCGATAGCTGCACTTTATTTGTCAGCTGGATAGTGTACTTAAAACGAACTAGATGTACGTCAATATGTAATGTCTGACTGAAATACAGTATGCTTAAGTTCAAAGTTTATAGCTTTAATAACCTAAAACGAAGCCTCGCTAATTAGTTCGATTTCAATCGAGCGCAGTCCAGTTCCGCAGACGAACTCTATTTTCACATCTTCACTTCCACCTGCATGCCTCTGGCATCCGACAAGCCACCGCGGTTGCCCTCAAACAAGCGTTGCACCTTCGGCTTGACGTACTCTTTATCCGCGTCCTTCAGCGACTCTGGCAGGTGAGCCCCCTTCGTCTCGGGCAGGAGCAGCGCCAGAAAGGCCGTCAAGAGGCTGACGGAGGCAAAGATGATAAATGGCAACGGCTTCCAGACCTCGCCGAGGATGTTGATGAGTGGAGCGAGGATGCCGCCAACCCGAGCAGCGGTGGAGGAGCTGCCCATGCCGACATTCCTCACCAGGGTGGGGAAAAGCTCTCCAGAGTAGGCCCAGCTCGTATCGAACGATGCAGTGGAAAAGAATCTGCCAGTGATGGCTAAAGCAACAACTAAAGTACCGAATTCCGGATTGCCAAGCAGAAAGGCGATGGTGAACATGCAGGCTGATGACAGAAAGTACACGAGACTGAAGAGTAACGGTCGACCGATGATGTGAGCCGTGACGATGGAGAAGGCGGATGCTGGAACTCCGACGGCGCTGCCGAGCAGGAAGGTGAGATAAATGTTACCGGACAGGGAGCCGGTAGACAGGATGAGGCCGTAGTAAACCATGGACGAGGCGAAGAAGTTGTTCCACAGAAGCAGAGTCGGCATCCGCATGGTAGGCGAGCGGAGCAGATCGATGAGTCCAGCGTTGGGGTGGCTGCCCTGCTGGTCAATGAGGGTGCGGCACACTCGCCGCACGTCCTCATCAAAGCAGGCGGGAGGCCGACGGCAGTTGATACGGGCAATTCGCTGACAGACACGGTTGGCGTCGTCAGGTCGGTTTTTGGCGAGCAGCCAGCGAGGCGACTCTCCGAGCAGCAGGAGCAGCGGTATGGACAGGATGGCGGGGCCGGCGAGCGTGAGCTCGAGCTTCCAGTGGCTGCGGATGCCGAATGCGATGATGCTGCAGACGCAGAGCGCGATGTTCCAGCCGTTGGTTCCTAGGAGAACGGCGGACAAGCGGTAGCGCTGCGTGACGGACTCTGCCATCATGGCGTTGCACACGCTGAGGATGCCGCTGGAGCCGAGGCCGCAGAGGAAGCGCAACGCAGCGTACACCTCCACGGAGGGGCTGAAAGCGAGCGCGATGCCAGCGACCCACACATTGATGGTGGCGGCGCAGGCGGCTCTCAGACGGCCCCAGTGATCAGACAGAGCTCCGTAGCCCGTACTGCCAATCAGCAGGCCCAGCATGTACAGCGTGCTGCACAGGTTCACCAGCTTCTCTCTGCTGCACACAAGCGAGAACTGCGACCTCCAACTGGACTCGAACGGGCCACTGGTGCTGTTGAACACCCAGACGTTGCAGGCCTCGCTTCCATTAAGTCTGTAGCAACGATCGACAGCCGGTTCAGTCCAGTTGGACGCCACCTGCTGCTGCCAGGAGCTCGACGACTCGTTGCCGGACTCGGCGCACTGGAAGTCCATTCGGCCGGCCGTGAAGACGACGGCGACCGTTTGGAACGCGGCGAAAAACTTGACGAAGGACAGAACAATGAGGAGCAGGACCTGGTAGGGACCGCGGTCCCCGATCTCGGGTAAGATGTCGTCGAAGCGAGTCATTGTGCTGGTTTCCCGTTTTTTGATTGAATCTATGGTAGCTAGATCTTGGTGCCTTTAGCTTAGCTTTAAGCAGCGAGTTTCTTATCGGGTGTCAAGTAGATTTGGTTCTGTTTTTCTCTTTGCTTATCCAAATATAATCTTTTTTGGCCTTGCCTGCTGCAGCACTCGACTGATTTAACGTTGAAGCTAGCAATGTTTTGTTTCCTTCTGACTATCTAGATATGAGTACGTTAGCTGTAGTATCTAAACTTTGCTGGATGTATCAGGCCTAATTCTAATTCGCTCACTTTGCTCGACAAGTCAATAAACGCAGTTTAGACTTTGTTTAGGCGTGCTTAGCCAAGCCTGTGGTGCGTTTTAATCTTGATCGGAGAAAATATCTCTTTTTTGTTGATTGTTTACTTTAACAAATATATTAGATGCTACCGCACAACGAAAAACTATCGATTAGGTTTGAAATAACGACTTTTGCGGGCTATTTTTTGCGACAAAATAACAATTACAGCAGCTAACAATTTTATAATAAGCGCGAATTAGTTAGTTAAGTTAATTAGACACAACACCACAAACTATTCTGTAGCTATACTCGTAGATGGCAGGATTTCTATTGCAGAAAAGTCGCAAGTTTAGTCTAAGATTTACTCAAAGATATAAGCCAAAAGCAGTTTCTTAAACAAATTAGTTTAAAGCGCTGCAAAACAAAAACAAACACGAATATAAATATTATTTCATTTGCTGAATTGGACAAACCAAGTTCTAGTGATGTAGCTAGCTTAATTAATAAATCTTTAAACGATGACAATAAGATTCGAGAAAAACGCTAAAATACTGAGAATAAGAGCGAAACACACTACAGAATTTTCTATCTTGCACTTATAAGCCTGAAACCTTACCGAAAGTTAAAACCGCCGTAATTCGCCACTATGAACGTGGACAGCTAAACAAAGCTCTGTGCTGGGGCTTCTGGGTGCACTTTTGTTAAAGCGACAGGTGCCCTGAATTTGTTCGCGTGCGAAAAAACTGAGACAATAAGCGCATTAAAACAAAGGGTTCTGTTGAGATTTTCCTTTTCATTTTTTCTTTGGGGAAGGGGAAAAGTTTTTTTTCAAATCCGCAACGTCTTTCGAATTCTCCTGATGTTCAAAGATTCTCTGTGAAACTTCAGTGCTTCCTTTCACTGCTTTAGCGACAAGTTTAGCGGCTCGTTCGATAAGCCATTGGTCACCTGCCGGATGTTTCCCGACACCTGATCCGGGTTAGCTGCAGCTTCAGACATTGTCTTCATCATCAAGATGTTGGACAGTTGATTGTTTAACTGCCGTCCTCCAGGCATCTTCGAAGCGCCGTGTGTCGGTGGTGTCAGCCAGCGAAGCATCTCCGCCTGATGTTGCGGCTGCGGCGGTGGTGGCGGCGGCTGCGGCTGCGGCGGCGGTGGAAAGCCGAAGCCTGGTAGAAACGAGCCGCCTCCGTTCGACATCAAGCTGGCGAATACTGCGGCACCCATAGATTGCTCCATCAGTTGGGCCATCTGCTGTTGTTGTTGTTGCTGCTGCTGCTGCTGCTGCTGCTGCTGCTGCTGCTGCTGCTGCTGCCACTGCCGGACACGTACATAGGGACTGTCGACCATCATGTTGCTCCATCTAGCCGTAAGGTCCTGATCCGAGCCTGGCAAACTTGGCGGCATCGACTGCTTCTGCTGATGTCGCATCGGCTCTTTCTTCTGTTTAATTTTAAATCGTAGGTAAGACCTTGTATCAAAGAGCGAGAGACTGAGAGATCATTACATGGCTAAAGAAAGCGAAATAAGCGATTAGGAGATATTTGAGAATATACATACGAGCGTATTGGCACCTTAACTTACCTTACTAACTAGCGACTGCTGCGGTGGACTACCAGAGCTGCCGCAGCCACTTCCACTGCCGCTTCCGCTGCCTCTGCCACTGCCGCTGCTGCAGCCTCTGTCGCCGCTACCGTTAGCACAGCTCGAGCGTAGCTCGTCGCTGGTTGAAGACAACTCAACGGTAGTGCCTGTAGCTGGTGAACTACCAGCTGCAGCACCGGAGAAGCCCGCTCTGGCGGCGTTAGCGGCTGCGGCGACGGCTGCAGCGGTGGCCGCCGATTGAAAAAGTCGACCAGCGGCAGCCATTGGACAACCGGAAAGGCTGATGCGGATCAAAAAGGCAAAAGGGGACGGGGGCAAGGGAGAGCGCACGGTGCTACTCACAGAATTATTTTTTTTGCGGACAGCGCATTTCAATTGAATGCAACTCTATCATGGAAGATTCTAATTTAAATTATACTTATCTGCTTTGCCTGAACTGGGTGAAAACGAATTTCCTCAGTTATATGAAGGAGACAATGCAATTTGCACCCGACAGCCAGCGAATGGAGCAAGTCTGCAGAAATGAATCTATGCAATTCCGCCTATGCAAATTTAATACGAGTTTATGTCTATCAATATAACTTGATCTATGCACGTTGAATATAGTTTGGGTACCCATTCCCTTCTATTCTGCAATTTCGTGTTGTAAGAAGCCTCACCTGCGGTGCGTTGACCGACTCCCGTTGGTGTGCCCCTGACCGTTGCAACCGACTGTTGGGCAGCGCAGGGTGTTTGGCCTAATACCGAGCACTGTAAGTAGGGATGAAATTAAAAAGCTGTCAATTATTGGTTATAAAGGTCGATAGGCTCTGATGGGACAGCAGTTGAACCATGAAAGTCCATTCAGCGAATTATCTGTGAGCAAAACTTAAAGGAATAAGGACTTACTCTCCACTGTTCGCTTGTTCTTCCTTGGACAGCCGCTCAGACTTCGATGATGGGCGTAAAGTCCAGTCACGTGACCCGAACCGTCGCATCCGGGAGTAGGGCAGCAATTCCGCAGCTGATGATGGTGCGACGGAGGCTGATGAAACGGGCTGTAATATAGCTGCTGCTGCGGCTGCTGATGGTGATAAACATTCCATCTGTCCGCCGCGTCCGATGACATTCTTTCGTCGGCTTCCGCCATCGGGGCGTCAGCTGCAGCAGCTGCCACCCTCTCAACAGTCTCCGCCTCCTCCGTCACCGCTGCTGCTGCCTGTGCCGCTGCCATTGCGGCAGTCGGCAATGTCCTAAAGACAGCTCCTCTCTCACTGGAGCTGAAAGAATGCATAGACAGGATAGTAGATTAAACGATGAGAAGGTCCTTACGAAGCATTCAGTTAGTTTACTTGGACAAGGAGGAACTGTCAGCATTACACAGGTGGCTTTGAAATGTTTTAATCAAGCAGTATTGTCAAACGGAATTGTTAACTACGTATTAACGAATTAAAAAAACTTACACTTCTGCGGACGATGCAATCTCTGAAGCTCTAGAAGTTTTCATTAGCAGATTAGATGTGCGATGCAAGCTCAGCAGGTTGTCGTTTTGCTTGGCTCCCCTTATATCTACTAGTGATGCCCAGCGACCGGCGTCCGCGCCCAGTTCTGATTGGGCTGCAGAGAAAAGTCGGGATTTCTTTAAAGCAAAAAATGCTCAAAGCAAAATTACTTGAAAAAAATCACCTGCGATGCGAAATGAATCTTCTGCCAATTGGAAAGAACACAATCAAGCAATCGCTTCCGAAGCCAGCTATTTTAGACGGCTTTGATCACCGTAAATTATTGCGATACAACCGATTCTCTTCTTATTGATAGCTCGCCCGTTTCCACCTGATCTTCCGAGAGTCTGTGCAGTGAAAAATCTGGGTGAAGGATTAGAGTTGATCTGGAATTCTATCGACCTAAAGCATTCCCTAAAGCGCATATTAGTTGCATGTGCTATAGTAAACCTGCATAGTGCCTAATCCGTCTCAGAATGGTGCGTCTGGCCCAGTCGGCTCGTGCCGAACCTCTGAGCGACTGCAGCAGGTACCCAGAGGCAGCCGGCTGTAGTCATTCAAGGCCAGGAGACGCTCTTTTCGAGTCAACGGCTCGACCTACAAGCTGTGGATGTTGATCAAAATTGCTTTGAAGTCTTACCTTAAGTAAGAATTGTCAAACTTCCACTACCAAACCTACGAGTATCACAGCCAATCCGCCGACAGCCAGTCTAGCTAGACGGCAGCTGAAGGCCTTCGCTGGGTCATCACCAACGTTATCGTGCTGCGCTGCCTGATGCCGACAACCCAACCGGACTTACTGGCAAAAATTTCATTGTCGTTCACTAGATTTGATGTGCGCTTTAGGTGCGCTGTTATTTCTTTAATTTTGCTAAGCTCAGTGAGTTTAGCAAAATATGCAAAATCGCCTCAGTGTTGGCTGTTACGTCAGGGTGCTCACATACAATTTCTAATACTTTATAGTCGACTGCTGCATGAGCATCTCACTCGCTGGATCAGGCGTATGATCTCCCACCAGACTGTCGTCTCTAACCTCCTTGGGGCCCTATACCGTTCGTTCAGTTCAGAAAGGAAGACCGGGAGGCGGTGTCCTCCAGCCGGTTCTCTGAAACCTTGTCATTGATGTGCAGCTCCATAGCCCTGGTACAAACATCCGGCTGAATGCATGCCGTCACTGCCTCCTGGCAGACCTCTTGCAGGGTTTTCTTATTCACCACTCCGAAAGCTGGGCTCGTAGCCAGTAAAAACCATCGTGTGTAAGATCATGGCAGTCATATTCATCAGCAGAAGAAACTAGATGACCAAGCCGCTGTATTTCTTTCTCCTCTCTCTGTCTATGGGGGTCTATGGCGCGTCGACACCGGAAGGGACCGGAGGGACATGTCCCCCCGTAAAAACTATGGGGGACATATCAATGCTTTGTCCCCCCACCCCACCTAGTGACCCCTTGTGGTAACCAATAATTTTTCTTCAGGGTGCCAAAATGAGTGCCTGCGGCGCCGAAAGGAGTGGCTGCGGCGCTAAAATGAGTGCCTGCGGCGCCAAAAGGAGTGCCTGCGGCGCCAAAAGGAATGCCTGCGGCGCCAAAAGGAATGCCTGCGGCGCCAAAATGAGTGCCTGCGGCTCTAAAATGAGCGCTGACAACACGATTCTCAAAATAATGGAAATGTAGGAATTTAGTCATGTACATGTACATGTTGAATTTCTGGCTTTGTCCCCCCCCACTATAAAATCCATGGCGACGACCCCTGTCTATGGAGTTACCTTAGAAATAAAAAACCAGATGCCTCGTGTTTTGACCCTTGTGTGAGACTTAAGGACCCTTCACGCCAATATAACCCCTCGAAGCCCTCGGGATGCTCGTGTGCAGATCCGCAGAACTTTTCGTCCAACTTTTGGCCCCTAGTCAACTCTGAGGGCTACGGCGATTGCATCGAAGAGCGAATTGGAAAGCTCTGAGATTCTAAAATCCTTTTTAAAAGCTTGCGAGACTTCTTGCTGGTCCTTTTGCTGCTGTTTGTTTAGAAGCGAACTTCAGTCATTTCAGCTCCGTAATATTTTTCAGTAGCCGATATTTTTTGCTTTAATTTTGCTTTACCATTTTCTTTGAGCTCAACAATTTTCTCGAAACTCCAAAGGCAAGACGCGTAAAAGAGCCGACTGGGAAAAAAAGGCCTAGCGGGTTGCCGAAAAGGAAAAAGCGAGGTAATGAGCCAAACAGTTTTTCCAAAATCCACCTGTCGCCCATGTCCATTCTTTTCGCTTATCCCACGGGTGGGATAATTTGCAGAGTTTATCGATCCTGCTATCAAAGGCTTTACCTTTTGCTAGATATCCAATGGGAGATATTTTCACCACGCAGGCAGCAAAGCCAAAGAAGACGTCTTGTACAGGTCCAGCTGAGCAGAAAAACAACTTTTTGAGCATCAATTTTTGCAAAGAAAAGAAGCATGCAGAAAAGCTGAAAAGAGGGCTAAGCTTTGGTCTTTGACGGCAGTTTGATAATTGCAGCAACCGTCAAGCAAACAGCCTTTGCCAAGGGGAGATCAGCTGGTGTGAGGAATAATGAAATAAGAAATAATTTGCCATCGATAGATTTCCAACTAGTTTTCTATTCATCCGAAAATTGGGAAACTTTCCCAAAAAGGAAAAGCAGAAAGGAGAAAAGAGGGCCAGGGAAACTTGCAAAAGGAAAAACGGGCTGGATTGCAGGCAATTTCGCCAGCGCTTTCATTGTATTTGAGTTGTTAGCAAAACGAAACACATGTTGCCTATTGAGTGAAAATTGGCGAACATGAAAAGATGCTGGAATCTACAAAGATTCGGATGAGAGTAGTAGAGTGTTTATGATTCCGAGGTGCAAAAACAACTTCAGGCCATTTCCAGTTCTTGCCTACTTGTTACTTCCAAAAGCGTTAGTCGCCTTTCCTTTCGCAGGCTGCACGCATGGTCAGTCGTCTTGTCTGGTAGGCGACGCAGCACAGCAGCATCAAGACCGCCGCCACGGACAGGAAGACAACTGCGCCAAACAGAGCGAACTCTTCGGCCTCGTCCATCACGTCGTCGATGATATGGTCGCTGGATTTGTCCGCCATGTCTGTTGGACTTCGAGGTGTAGCTGAATCAGAGAAATCGGCCCAGATTTGGAACAGGAGAAGGCGGCGGTCTGCGAGCATCTTTAGGGCCGTTTGTGCACACGCGGGCGGGGTTTGGAATCGAGCTGTGCTGCCCACTATGCACGTCTCTTCTCGCTCCGTCTCTCTCCCTCTCTCCTCAGGTTCCTTCCCCCAATTTGACCTACTCAATTCCCTCTCTATCTTCCCTATCGCAGTCGCTCCGTCTCTCCCCTCTCGCGCTTAGAGTTGTTAACCCGAGTACATTCAGTGGGTGGGTGTACATTTCAATCAGATAGCAATTTTTTACTTGCGTGCAGCGTCAGATGGTGCTGAATGTACGAGCTCTCCTATCATGTGATTTATTAGTCAATGAAAGATTGTATGATACTCTACAGTGTGGTTTGTGTTTGATTTTCTTTGTCCATGCTAGACAAGCTTATTTTCATACTCTACTTATTACAAACATTATGTTCTGCTACCAATACTCTGTCTATATCAAACTACGCTCGTACGTTTTGTAAAGGAAAATTGTGCTTATCTGTCGAACTTACAAAGCTATTGAAAGCCAACTCCACAGCGTTTTAAACACTTACGCCTCTCTCTCTCTCTCTCTCTCTCTTCCACCTTGTTCGCACCTATCAATCATTCTGCATTGAGTGTGTGCCTTGCTATCAGTAGATAAAACTGACAATATTAACCTGATACGCTTAGCCTAAACACAATGGTCTTTTCTAAAACCAGCACCGAATTACGAGCTATAGTGTTAACTTGATGTTTCGCGCGCTTTCAGTTCTACTTAGTTTAGTAGAAAGTAGAGGATACTTTTCTGTATTTTACAAAACGTTAGCCCAGTGGTCCAGCGCGGCGCTCCGATGTGCCAGGGGCCCAGGCTCGATTCCAAGTGCAGTCACATTAATTTTATGGGCTGAATTGGAATCTCGGCTTGGCTCTACTCGTGCAATTAACGGCCTTGAGGGCCAACCCCCAAGGCACAGTGAAGTGTACATGCCTAACGATAGATAAAGTTAGGGTCGCTGTATAGTCCTATGTGAGTGTGTGCCTGCGTACGTATCCGCGCGCTTGTATGCCTGCCCAGGGGAGTCGGCGGAATGGGCAGCAATGTCTCTCGCCGGTTGTGCGACAATGTCGCTTAAAGTGCGCCAGGGTGCACACAGCCCCCTGTGAAGAATAAGAAAAGGTTAGCTCATCCATCGATAGTTTCGATCGGGTTTAAAATTTCAATTCGAAATCAAATTCTGCGGACGGAGACTGTCGGCTGGCCATCTGAGCAAATATTGAAACACGGAGAGAAGGAAGTGAAGGAAGTGAGGATGGATGAAAACGCGTCCGAGGCAGCGGAGAGTAGGCGAAATGCAAATATGGCTTCCAACTGATGAAGATGGTGAGTCGCGTATTCTCGATGCGACTGGTATAATACTAAACTATATGGCAAATTATATAGTTTGCTCCGGAGAGCTGCATGAGAAATGAGGGGCTTCGATGCCGTTTCTCTCTCGTCTCTAACTCTCTCTCTCTCCCTTGGTCCTCCAGGGAGAGAGAGACGAACCAAAAATGAAGATTGAGAGAGATCGTAAATTTCTCGAACTCTGGGCAGGGCTCGGGCGCAGCAGTTCCTTGCTCTGTGCGTGCTGGAGAGACTGCGCCAGCTCACCCTTCCTGATCTCTCTCTCTCTCTCTCTCTCTCTCTCTCTCTCTCTCCTCCCCTCTCGCCACCGAAACCCGATTGCTTCTTTATGGATTTCTCTTCCCAGGGGGTCCGGGACCACTGGGAGTTAACAACTGGATTAGAGGTATAATCAATGTCCATGTGGCTTATGCGAGTTTTCATTTTTTAAGTTTTAATACCATCAAGAACTAGTATCTTACAACTGCTTCTTCTTCACAACCTTGATCCTTGTGTGCAAAAGTGATTTTTTTGGGTGCTAAAATGATTGTCTTGTGTGCTAAAATGATTGTCGTGTGTGCTAAAATGACTGTCTTGTGTGCTAAAATGACTGTCTTGCGTGCTAAAATAATTGTCTTGTGTGCTAAAATGTGTGCAGTGTGTGCTAAAATGTGTGCAGTGTGTGCTAAAATGTGTGCAGTGTGTGCTAAAATGTGTGCAGTGTGTGCTAAAATGTGTGCAGTGTGTGCTAAAATGATTGTCTTGTGTGCTAAAATGATTGTCGTGTGTGCTAAAATGATTGTCTTGTGTGCTAAAATGATTGTCTTGTGTGCTAAAATGATTGTCTTGTGTGCTAAAATGATTGTCGTGTGTGCTAAAATGATTGTCTTGTGTGCTAAAATGATTGTCGTGTGTGCTAAAATGATTGTCTTGTGTGCTAAAATGTGTGCAGTGTGTGCTAAAATGTGTGCAGTGTGTGCTAAAATGATTGTCGTGTGTGCTAAAATGTGTGCAGTGTGTGCTAAAATGTGTGCAGTGTGTGCTAAAATGATTGTCTTGTGTGCTAAAATGATTGTCGTGTGTGCTAAAATGATTGTCTTGTGTGCTAAAATGATTGTCGTGTGTGCTAAAATGATTGTCTTGTGTGCTAAAATGTGTGCAGTGTGTGCTAAAATGATTGTCGTGTGTGCTAAAATGATTGTCTTGTGTGCTAAAATGTGTGCAGTGTGTGCTAAAATGATTGTCTTGTGTGCTAAAATGTGTGCAGTGTGTGCTAAAATGATTGTCTTGTGTGCTAAAATGTGTGCAGTGTGTGTTAAAATGATTGTCTTGTGTGCTAAAATGTGTGCAGTGTGTGCTAAAATGATTGTCGTGTGTGCTAAAATGTGTGCAGTGTGTGCTAAAATAATTGTCGTGTGTGCTAAAATGATTGTCTTGTGTGCTAAAATGTGTGCAGTGTGTGCTAAAATGATTGTCGTGTGTGCTAAAATGTGTGCAGTGTGTGCTAAAATAATTTTCTTGTGTGCTAAAATGATTGTCTTGTGTGCTAAAATGATTGTCTTGTGTGCTAAAATGATTGTCTTGTGTGCTAAAATGTGTGCAGTGTGTGCTAAAATGATTGTCTTATGTGCTAAAATGTGTGCAGTGTGTGCTAAAATGATTGTCTTGTGTGCTAAAATGTGTGCAGTGTGTGCTAAAATAATTGTCTTGTGTGCTAAAATGATTGTCTTGTGTGCTAAAATGATTGTCTTGTGTGCTAAAATGATTGTCGTGTGTGCTAAAATGATTGTCTTGTGTGCTAAAATGTGTGCAGTGTGTGCTAAAATGATTGTCTTGTGTGCTAAAATGTGTGCAGTGTGTGCTAAAATGATTGTCTTGTGTGCTAAAATGTGTGCGGTGTGTGCTAAAATGATTGTCTTGTGTGCTAAAATGTGTGCAGTGTGTGCTAAAATGATTGTCTTGTGTGCTAAAATGTGTGCAGTGTGTGCTAAAATGATTGTCGTGTGTGCTAAAATGTGTGCAGTGTGTGCTAAAATAATTGTCGTGTGTGCTAAAATGATTGTCGTGTGTGCTAAAATGTGTGCAGTGTGTGCTAAAATAATTGTCTTGTGTGCTAAAATAATTTTCTTGTGTGCTAAAATGATTGTCTTGTGTGCTAAAATAATTGTCGTGTGTGCTAAAATGATTGTCTTGTGTGCTAAAATGATTGTCTTGTGTGCTAAAATGATTGTCTTGTGTGCTAAAATGTGTGCAGTGTGTGCTAAAATGATTGTCTTGTGTGCTAAAATGTGTGCAGTGTGTGCTAAAATAATTTTCGTGTGTGCTAAAATGATTGTCGTGTGTGCTAAAATGTGTGCAGTGTGTGCTAAAATGATTGTCTTGTGTGCTAAAATAATTTTCTTGTGTGCTAAAATGATTGTCTTGTGTGCTAAAATGTGTGCAGTGTGTGCTAAAATGATTGTCTTGTGTGCTAAAATGTGTGCAGTGTGTGCTAAAATGATTGTCGTGTGTGCTAAAATGATTGTCGTGTGTGCTAAAATGATTGTCTTGTGTGCTAAAATGATTGTCGTGTGTGCTAAAATGATTGTCTTGTGTGCTAAAATGTGTGCAGTGTGTGCTAAAATGATTGTCGTGTGTGCTAAAATGATTGTCTTGTGTGCTAAAATGTGTGCAGTGTGTGCTAAAATGATTGTCTTGTGTGCTAAAATGTGTGCAGTGTGTGCTAAAATGATTGTCTTGTGTGCTAAAATGTGTGCAGTGTGTGCTAAAATGATTGTCGTGTGTGCTAAAATGTGTGCAGTGTGTGCTAAAATGTGTGCAGTGTGTGCTAAAATGATTGTCTTGTGTGCTAAAATGATTGTCGTGTGTGCTAAAATGATTGTCTTGTGTGCTAAAATGTGTGCAGTGTGTGCTAAAATGATTGTCTTGTGTGCTAAAATGTGTGCAGTGTGTGCTAAAATGATTGTCTTGTGTGCTAAAATGTGTGCAGTGTGTGCTAAAATGATTGTCGTGTGTGCTAAAATGTGTGCAGTGTGTGCTAAAATAATTGCCGTGTGTGCTAAAATGATTGTCGTGTGTGCTAAAATGTGTGCAGTGTGTGCTAAAATAATTGTCTTGTGTGCTAAAATAATTTTCTTGTGTGCTAAAATGATTGTCTTGTGTGCTAAAATAATTGTCGTGTGTGCTAAAATGATTGTCTTGTGTGCTAAAATGATTGTCTTGTGTGCTAAAATGATTGTCTTGTGTGCTAAAATGTGTGCAGTGTGTGCTAAAATGATTGTCTTGTGTGCTAAAATGTGTGCAGTGTGTGCTAAAATAATTTTCGTGTGTGCTAAAATGATTGTCGTGTGTGCTAAAATGTGTGCAGTGTGTGCTAAAATGATTGTCTTGTGTGCTAAAATAATTTCTTGTGTGCTAAAATGATTGTCTTGTGTGCTAAAATGTGTGCAGTGTGTGCTAAAATGATTGTCTTGTGTGCTAAAATGTGTGCAGTGTGTGCTAAAATGATTGTCGTGTGTGCTAAAATGATTGTCGTGTGTGCTAAAATGATTGTCTTGTGTGCTAAAATGATTGTCGTGTGTGCTAAAATGATTGTCTTGTGTGCTAAAATGTGTGCAGTGTGTGCTAAAATGATTGTCTTGTGTGCTAAAATGATTGTCTTGTGTGCTAAAATGTGTGCAGTGTGTGCTAAAATGATTGTCTTGTGTGCTAAAATGATTGTCGTGTGTGCTAAAATGATTGTCTTGTGTGCTAAAATGATTGTCGTGTGTGCTAAAATGATTGTCTTGTGTGCTAAAATGTGTGCAGTGTGTGCTAAAATGATTGTCGTGTGTGCTAAAATGATTGTCTTGTGTGCTAAAATGTGTGCAGTGTGTGCTAAAATGATTGTCTTGTGTGCTAAAATGTGTGCAGTGTGTGCTAAAATGATTGTCTTGTGTGCTAAAATGTGTGCAGTGTGTGCTAAAATGATTGTCGTGTGTGCTAAAATGTGTGCAGTGTGTGCTAAAATGTGTGCAGTGTGTGCTAAAATGATTGTCTTGTGTGCTAAAATGATTGTCGTGTGTGCTAAAATGATTGTCTTGTGTGCTAAAATGATTGTCGTGTGTGCTAAAATGATTGTCTTGTGTGCTAAAATGTGTGCAGTGTGTGCTAAAATGATTGTCTTGTGTGCTAAAATGATTGTCGTGTGTGCTAAAATGATTGTCTTGTGTGCTAAAATGATTGTCGTGTGTGCTAAAATGATTGTCTTGTGTGCTAAAATGTGTGCAGTGTGTGCTAAAATGATTGTCGTGTGTGCTAAAATGATTGTCTTGTGTGCTAAAATGTGTGCAGTGTGTGCTAAAATGATTGTCTTGTGTGCTAAAATGTGTGCAGTGTGTGCTAAAATGATTGTCTTGTGTGCTAAAATGTGTGCAGTGTGTGCTAAAATGATTGTCGTGTGTGCTAAAATGTGTGCAGTGTGTGCTAAAATGTGTGCAGTGTGTGCTAAAATGATTGTCTTGTGTGCTAAAATGATTGTCGTGTGTGCTAAAATGATTGTCTTGTGTGCTAAAATGATTGTCGTGTGTGCTAAAATGATTGTCTTGTGTGCTAAAATGTGTGCAGTGTGTGCTAAAATGATTGTCGTGTGTGCTAAAATGATTGTCTTGTGTGCTAAAATGTGTGCAGTGTGTGCTAAAATGATTGTCTTGTGTGCTAAAATGTGTGCAGTGTGTGCTAAAATGATTGTCTTGTGTGCTAAAATGTGTGCAGTGTGTGCTAAAATGATTGTCTTGTGTGCTAAAATGTGTGCAGTGTGTGCTAAAATGATTGTCGTGTGTGCTAAAATGTGTGCAGTGTGTGCTAAAATAATTGTCGTGTGTGCTAAAATGATTGTCTTGTGTGCTAAAATGTGTGCAGTGTGTGCTAAAATGATTGTCTGTGTGCTAAAATGTGTGCAGTGTGTGCTAAAATATTTCTTGTGTGCTAAAATGATTGTCTTGTGTGCTAAAATGATTGTCTTGTGTGCTAAAATGATTGTCTTGTGTGCTAAAATGTGTGCAGTGTGTGCTAAAATGATTGTCTTGTGTGCTAAAATGTGTGCAGTGTGTGCTAAAATGATTGTCTTGTGTGCTAAAATGTGTGCAGTGTGTGCTAAAATGATTGTCTTGTGTGCTAAAATGATTGTCTGTGTGCTAAAATGATTGTCTTGTGTGCTAAAATGATTGTCGTGTGTGCTAAAATGATTGTCTTGTGTGCTAAAATGTGTGCAGTGTGTGCTAAAATGATTGTCTTGTGTGCTAAAATGTGTGCAGTGTGTGCTAAAATGATTGTCTTGTGTGCTAAAATGTGTGCGTGTGTGCTAAAATGATTGTCTTGTGTGCTAAAATGTGTGCAGTGTGTGCTAAAATGATTGTCTTGTGTGCTAAAATGTGTGCAGTGTGTGCTAAAATGATTGTCGTGTGTGCTAAAATGTGTGCAGTGTGTGCTAAAATATTGTCGTGTGTGCTAAAATGATTGTCGTGTGTGCTAAAATGTGTGCAGTGTGTGCTAAAATGATTGTCTTGTGTGCTAAAATAATTCTTGTGTGCTAAAATGATTGTCTTGTGTGCTAAAATATTGTCGTGTGTGCTAAAATGATTGTCTTGTGTGCTAAAATGATTGTCTTGTGTGCTAAAATGATTGTCTTGTGTGCTAAAATGTGTGCAGTGTGTGCTAAAATGATTGTCTTGTGTGCTAAAATGTGTGCAGTGTGTGCTAAAATGATTGTCGTGTGTGCTAAAATGATTGTCGTGTGTGCTAAAATGTGTGCAGTGTGTGCTAAAATGATTGTCTTGTGTGCTAAAATAATTCTGTGTGCTAAAATGATTGTCTTGTGTGCTAAAATGTGTGCAGTGTGTGCTAAAATGATTGTCTTGTGTGCTAAAATGTGTGCAGTGTGTGCTAAAATGATTGTCGTGTGTGCTAAAATGATTGTCGTGTGTGCTAAAATGATTGTCTTGTGTGCTAAAATGATTGTCGTGTGTGCTAAAATGATTGTCTTGTGTGCTAAAATGTGTGCAGTGTGTGCTAAAATGATTGTCGTGTGTGCTAAAATGATTGTCTTGTGTGCTAAAATGTGTGCAGTGTGTGCTAAAATGATTGTCTTGTGTGCTAAAATGTGTGCAGTGTGTGCTAAAATGATTGTCTTGTGTGCTAAAATGTGTGCAGTGTGTGCTAAAATGATTGTCGTGTGTGCTAAAATGTGTGCAGTGTGTGCTAAAATGTGTGCAGTGTGTGCTAAAATGATTGTCTTGTGTGCTAAAATGATTGTCGTGTGTGCTAAAATGATTGTCTTGTGTGCTAAAATGTGTGCAGTGTGTGCTAAAATGATTGTCTTGTGTGCTAAAATGTGTGCAGTGTGTGCTAAAATGATTGTCTTGTGTGCTAAAATGTGTGCAGTGTGTGCTAAAATGATTGTCTGTGTGCTAAAATGTGTGCAGTGTGTGCTAAAATGATTGTCGTGTGTGCTAAAATGTGTGCAGTGTGTGCTAAAATGATTGTCTGTGTGCTAAAATGATTGTCTTGTGTGCTAAAATGATTGTCTTGTGTGCTAAAATATTGTCTGTGTGCTAAAATGATTGTCTTGTGTGCTAAAATGATTGTCTTGTGTGCTAAAATGATTGTCTTGTGTGCTAAAATGATTGTCTTGTGTGCTAAAATGTTGTCTGTGTGCTAAAATGATTGTCTTGTGTGCTAAAATGTGTGCAGTGTGTGCTAAAATGATTGTCGTGTGTGCTAAAATGTGTGCAGTGTGTGCTAAAATGATTGTGTGTGCTAAAATGATTGTCTTGTGTGCTAAAATGTGTGCTGTGTGCTAAAATGATTGTCTTGTGTGCTAAAATGTGTGCAGTGTGTGCTAAAATGATTGTCTTGTGTGCTAAAATGTGTGCAGTGTGTGCTAAAATGATTGTCTGTGTGCTAAAATGATTGTCGTGTGTGCTAAAATGATTGTCTTGTGTGCTAAAATGATTGTCGTGTGTGCTAAAATGATTGTCTTGTGTGCTAAAATGATTGCAGTGTGTGCTAAAATGATTGTCTTGTGTGCTAAAATGATTGTCTTGTGTGCTAAAATGTGTGCAGTGTGTGCTAAAATGATTGTCTTGTGTGCTAAAATGATTGTCGTGTGTGCTAAAATGATTGTCTTGTGTGCTAAAATGATTGTCGTGTGTGCTAAAATGATTGTCTTGTGTGCTAAAATGTGTGCAGTGTGTGCTAAAATGATTGTCGTGTGTGCTAAAATGATTGTCTTGTGTGCTAAAATGATTGTCGTGTGTGCTAAAATGATTGTCTTGTGTGCTAAAATGTGTGCAGTGTGTGCTAAAATGATTGTCTTGTGTGCTAAAATGTGTGCAGTGTGTGCTAAAATGATTGTCGTGTGTGCTAAAATGTGTGCAGTGTGTGCTAAAATGTGTGCAGTGTGTGCTAAAATGATTGTCTTGTGTGCTAAAATGATTGTCGTGTGTGCTAAAATGATTGTCTTGTGTGCTAAAATGATTGTCGTGTGTGCTAAAATGATTGTCTTGTGTGCTAAAATGTGTGCAGTGTGTGCTAAAATGATTGTCTTGTGTGCTAAAATGATTGTCGTGTGTGCTAAAATGATTGTCTTGTGTGCTAAAATGATTGTCGTGTGTGCTAAAATGATTGTCTTGTGTGCTAAAATGTGTGCAGTGTGTGCTAAAATGATTGTCGTGTGTGCTAAAATGATTGTCTTGTGTGCTAAAATGTGTGCAGTGTGTGCTAAAATGATTGTCTTGTGTGCTAAAATGTGTGCAGTGTGTGCTAAAATGATTGTCTTGTGTGCTAAAATGTGTGCAGTGTGTGCTAAAATGATTGTCGTGTGTGCTAAAATGTGTGCAGTGTGTGCTAAAATGTGTGCAGTGTGTGCTAAAATGATTGTCTTGTGTGCTAAAATGATTGTCGTGTGTGCTAAAATGATTGTCTTGTGTGCTAAAATGATTGTCGTGTGTGCTAAAATGATTGTCTTGTGTGCTAAAATGTGTGCAGTGTGTGCTAAAATGATTGTCGTGTGTGCTAAAATGATTGTCTTGTGTGCTAAAATGTGTGCAGTGTGTGCTAAAATGATTGTCTTGTGTGCTAAAATGTGTGCAGTGTGTGCTAAAATGATTGTCTTGTGTGCTAAAATGTGTGCAGTGTGTGCTAAAATGATTGTCGTGTGTGCTAAAATGTGTGCAGTGTGTGCTAAAATGTGTGCAGTGTGTGCTAAAATGATTGTCTTGTGTGCTAAAATGATTGTCGTGTGTGCTAAAATGATTGTCTTGTGTGCTAAAATGATTGTCGTGTGTGCTAAAATGATTGTCTTGTGTGCTAAAATGTGTGCAGTGTGTGCTAAAATGATTGTCGTGTGTGCTAAAATGATTGTCTTGTGTGCTAAAATGTGTGCAGTGTGTGCTAAAATGATTGTCTTGTGTGCTAAAATGTGTGCAGTGTGTGCTAAAATGATTGTCTTGTGTGCTAAAATGTGTGCAGTGTGTGCTAAAATGATTGTCTTGTGTGCTAAAATGTGTGCAGTGTGTGCTAAAATGATTGTCGTGTGTGCTAAAATGTGTGCAGTGTGTGCTAAAATGATTGTCGTGTGTGCTAAAATGATTGTCTTGTGTGCTAAAATGTGTGCAGTGTGTGCTAAAATGATTGTCGTGTGTGCTAAAATGTGTGCAGTGTGTGCTAAAATGATTGTCTTGTGTGCTAAAATGATTGTCTTGTGTGCTAAAATGATTGTGTTGTGTGCTAAAATGATTGTCTTGTGTGCTAAAATGTGTGCAGTGTGTGCTAAAATGATTGTCTTGTGTGCTAAAATGTGTGCAGTGTGTGCTAAAATGATTGTCTTGTGTGCTAAAATGATTGTCTTGTGTGCTAAAATGATTGTCTTGTGTGCTAAAATGATTGTCTTGTGTGCTAAAATGATTGTCTTGTGTGCTAAAATGATTGTCGTGTGTGCTAAAATGATTGTCTTGTGTGCTAAAATGATTGTCTTGTGTGCTAAAATGTGTGCAGTGTGTGCTAAAATGATTGTCTTGTGTGCTAAAATGTGTGCAGTGTGTGCTAAAATGATTGTCTTGTGTGCTAAAATGATTGTCTTGTGTGCTAAAATGATTGTCTTGTGTGCTAAAATGATTGTCGTGTGTGCTAAAATGATTGTCTTGTGTGCTAAAATGATGTCTGTGTGCTAAAATAATTGTCTTGTGTGCTAAAATGTGTGCAGTGTGTGCTAAAATGTGTGCAGTGTGTGCTAAAATGTGTGCAGTGTGTGCTAAAATGTGTGCAGTGTGTGCTAAAATGTGTGCAGTGTGTGCTAAAATGATTGTCTTGTGTGCTAAAATGATTGTCGTGTGTGCTAAAATGATTGTCTTGTGTGCTAAAATGATTGTCTGTGTGCTAAAATGATTGTCTTGTGTGCTAAAATGATTGTCGTGTGTGCTAAAATGATTGTCTTGTGTGCTAAAATGATTGTCGTGTGTGCTAAAATGATTGTCTTGTGTGCTAAAATGTGTGCAGTGTGTGCTAAAATGTGTGCAGTGTGTGCTAAAATGATTGTCGTGTGTGCTAAAATGTGTGCAGTGTGTGCTAAAATGTGTGCAGTGTGTGCTAAAATGATTGTCTTGTGTGCTAAAATGATTGTCGTGTGTGCTAAAATGATTGTCTTGTGTGCTAAAATGATTGTCGTGTGTGCTAAAATGATTGTCTTGTGTGCTAAAATGTGTGCAGTGTGTGCTAAAATGATTGTCGTGTGTGCTAAAATGATTGTCTTGTGTGCTAAAATGTGTGCAGTGTGTGCTAAAATGATTGTCTTGTGTGCTAAAATGTGTGCAGTGTGTGCTAAAATGATTGTCTTGTGTGCTAAAATGATTGTCTTGTGTGCTAAAATGATTGTCTTGTGTGCTAAAATGTGTGCAGTGTGTGCTAAAATGATTGTCGTGTGTGCTAAAATGTGTGCAGTGTGTGCTAAAATAATTGTCGTGTGTGCTAAAATGATTGTCTTGTGTGCTAAAATGTGTGCAGTGTGTGCTAAAATGTGTGCAGTGTGTGCTAAAATGATTGTCTTGTGTGCTAAAATGATTGTCGTGTGTGCTAAAATGATTGTCTTGTGTGCTAAAATGATTGTCGTGTGTGCTAAAATGATTGTCTTGTGTGCTAAAATGTGTGCAGTGTGTGCTAAAATGATTGTCGTGTGTGCTAAAATGATTGTCTTGTGTGCTAAAATGTGTGCAGTGTGTGCTAAAATGATTGTCTTGTGTGCTAAAATGTGTGCAGTGTGTGCTAAAATGATTGTCTTGTGTGCTAAAATGTGTGCAGTGTGTGCTAAAATGATTGTCTTGTGTGCTAAAATGATTGTCTGTGTGCTAAAATGATTGTCTTGTGTGCTAAAATGATTGTCGTGTGTGCTAAAATGATTGTCTTGTGTGCTAAAATGTGTGCAGTGTGTGCTAAAATGATTGTCTTGTGTGCTAAAATGTGTGCAGTGTGTGCTAAAATGATTGTCTTGTGTGCTAAAATGTGTGCAGTGTGTGCTAAAATGATTGTCTTGTGTGCTAAAATGTGTGCAGTGTGTGCTAAAATGATTGTCTTGTGTGCTAAAATGTGTGCAGTGTGTGCTAAAATGATTGTCTGTGTGCTAAAATGTGTGCAGTGTGTGCTAAAATGATTGTCGTGTGTGCTAAAATGATTGTCGTGTGTGCTAAAATGTTGTCAGTGTGTGCTAAAATGATTGTCTTGTGTGCTAAAATTTCTGTGTGCTAAAATGATTGTCTTGTGTGCTAAAATTGTCGTGTGTGCTAAAATGATTGTCTTGTGTGCTAAAATGATTGTCTGTGTGCTAAAATGATTGTCTTGTGTGCTAAAATGTGTGCAGTGTGTGCTAAAATGATTGTCTTGTGTGCTAAAATGTGTGCAGTGTGTGCTAAAATGATTGTCGTGTGTGCTAAAATGATTGTCGTGTGTGCTAAAATGTGTGCAGTGTGTGCTAAAATGATTGTCTTGTGTGCTAAAATGTGTCTGTGTGCTAAAATGATTGTCTTGTGTGCTAAAATGTGTGCAGTGTGTGCTAAAATGATTGTCTTGTGTGCTAAAATGTGTGCAGTGTGTGCTAAAATGATTGTCTTGTGTGCTAAAATGTGTGCAGTGTGTGCTAAAATGATTGTCTTGTGTGCTAAAATGATTGTCGTGTGTGCTAAAATGATTGTCTTGTGTGCTAAAATGTGTGCAGTGTGTGCTAAAATGATTGTCGTGTGTGCTAAAATGATTGTCTTGTGTGCTAAAATGTGTGCAGTGTGTGCTAAAATGATTGTCTTGTGTGCTAAAATGTGTGCAGTGTGTGCTAAAATGATTGTCTTGTGTGCTAAAATGTGTGCAGTGTGTGCTAAAATGATTGTCTGTGTGCTAAAATGTGTGCAGTGTGTGCTAAAATGATTGTCGTGTGTGCTAAAATGATTGTCTTGTGTGCTAAAATGATTGTCGTGTGTGCTAAAATGATTGTCTTGTGTGCTAAAATGTTGTCAGTGTGTGCTAAAATGATTGTCTTGTGTGCTAAAATGTGTGCAGTGTGTGCTAAAATGATTGTCTTGTGTGCTAAAATGTGTGCAGTGTGTGCTAAAATGATTGTCTTGTGTGCTAAAATGTGTGCAGTGTGTGCTAAAATGATTGTCGTGTGTGCTAAAATGATTGTCAGTGTGTGCTAAAATGTTGTCAGTGTGTGCTAAAATGATTGTCTGTGTGCTAAAATGTGTGCTGTGTGCTAAAATGATTGTCTTGTGTGCTAAAATGTGTGCTGTGTGCTAAAATGATTGTCTTGTGTGCTAAAATGTGTGCTGTGTGCTAAAATGATTGTCTTGTGTGCTAAAATGTGTGCAGTGTGTGCTAAAATGATTGTCTTGTGTGCTAAAATGTGTGCAGTGTGTGCTAAAATGATTGTCTGTGTGCTAAAATGATTGTCGTGTGTGCTAAAATGTTGCAGTGTGTGCTAAAATGATTGTCTTGTGTGCTAAAATGTGTCTGTGTGCTAAAATGATTGTCTTGTGTGCTAAAATGTGTGCAGTGTGTGCTAAAATGATTGTCTTGTGTGCTAAAATGTGTGCAGTGTGTGCTAAAATGATTGTCTTGTGTGCTAAAATGATTGTCGTGTGTGCTAAAATGATTGTCTTGTGTGCTAAAATGATTGTCGTGTGTGCTAAAATGATTGTCTTGTGTGCTAAAATGATTGTCAGTGTGTGCTAAAATGATTGTCTGTGTGCTAAAATGATTGTCTTGTGTGCTAAAATGATTGTCAGTGTGTGCTAAAATGATTGTCTTGTGTGCTAAAATGATTGTCGTGTGTGCTAAAATGATTGTCTTGTGTGCTAAAATGTTGTCGTGTGTGCTAAAATGATTGTCTTGTGTGCTAAAATGTTGCAGTGTGTGCTAAAATGATTGTCGTGTGTGCTAAAATGATTGTCTTGTGTGCTAAAATGTTGCAGTGTGTGCTAAAATGATTGTCTTGTGTGCTAAAATGTGTGCAGTGTGTGCTAAAATGATTGTCTTGTGTGCTAAAATGTGTGCAGTGTGTGCTAAAATGATTGTCTTGTGTGCTAAAATGTGTGCAGTGTGTGCTAAAATGATTGTCGTGTGTGCTAAAATGATTGTCTTGTGTGCTAAAATGATTGTCGTGTGTGCTAAAATGATTGTCTTGTGTGCTAAAATGATTGTCGTGTGTGCTAAAATGATTGTCTTGTGTGCTAAAATGATTGTCAGTGTGTGCTAAAATGATTGTCTTGTGTGCTAAAATGATTGTCGTGTGTGCTAAAATGATTGTCTTGTGTGCTAAAATGATTGTCGTGTGTGCTAAAATGATTGTCTTGTGTGCTAAAATGTGTGCAGTGTGTGCTAAAATGATTGTCTGTGTGCTAAAATGATTGTCTTGTGTGCTAAAATGTGTGCAGTGTGTGCTAAAATGATTGTCTTGTGTGCTAAAATGTGTGCAGTGTGTGCTAAAATGATTGTCTTGTGTGCTAAAATGTGTGCAGTGTGTGCTAAAATGATTGTCTGTGTGCTAAAATGATTGTCAGTGTGTGCTAAAATGATTGTCAGTGTGTGCTAAAATGATTGTCTTGTGTGCTAAAATGTGTCTGTGTGCTAAAATGATTGTCTTGTGTGCTAAAATGTGTGCAGTGTGTGCTAAAATGATTGTCTTGTGTGCTAAAATGTGTGCAGTGTGTGCTAAAATGATTGTCTTGTGTGCTAAAATGATTGTCGTGTGTGCTAAAATGATTGTCTTGTGTGCTAAAATGATTGTCAGTGTGTGCTAAAATGATTGTCTTGTGTGCTAAAATGATTGTCAGTGTGTGCTAAAATGATTGTCTGTGTGCTAAAATGATTGTCTTGTGTGCTAAAATGTGTGCAGTGTGTGCTAAAATGATTGTCTTGTGTGCTAAAATGTGTGCAGTGTGTGCTAAAATGATTGTCTTGTGTGCTAAAATGTGTGCAGTGTGTGCTAAAATGATTGTCTTGTGTGCTAAAATGTGTGCAGTGTGTGCTAAAATGATTGTCGTGTGTGCTAAAATGATTGTCTTGTGTGCTAAAATGATTGTCGTGTGTGCTAAAATGATTGTCTTGTGTGCTAAAATGTGTGCAGTGTGTGCTAAAATGATTGTCTTGTGTGCTAAAATGTGTGCAGTGTGTGCTAAAATGATTGTCTTGTGTGCTAAAATGTGTGCAGTGTGTGCTAAAATGATTGTCTTGTGTGCTAAAATGTGTGCAGTGTGTGCTAAAATGATTGTCGTGTGTGCTAAAATGATTGTCAGTGTGTGCTAAAATGTGTGTCAGTGTGTGCTAAAATGATTGTCTGTGTGCTAAAATGTGTGCTGTGTGCTAAAATGATTGTCTTGTGTGCTAAAATGTTGCAGTGTGTGCTAAAATGATTGTCTTGTGTGCTAAAATGTGTGCAGTGTGTGCTAAAATGATTGTCTTGTGTGCTAAAATGTGTGCAGTGTGTGCTAAAATGATTGTCTTGTGTGCTAAAATGTGTGCAGTGTGTGCTAAAATGATTGTCTGTGTGCTAAAATGATTGTCGTGTGTGCTAAAATGATTGTCTGTGTGCTAAAATGATTGTCTTGTGTGCTAAAATGTGTGCAGTGTGTGCTAAAATGATTGTCTTGTGTGCTAAAATGTGTGCAGTGTGTGCTAAAATGATTGTCTTGTGTGCTAAAATGTGTGCAGTGTGTGCTAAAATGATTGTCTTGTGTGCTAAAATGTTGTCGTGTGTGCTAAAATGATTGTCTTGTGTGCTAAAATGATGTGCAGTGTGTGCTAAAATGATTGTCTTGTGTGCTAAAATGATTGTCGTGTGTGCTAAAATGATTGTCGTGTGTGCTAAAATGATTGTCTTGTGTGCTAAAATGTTGTCAGTGTGTGCTAAAATGATTGTCTTGTGTGCTAAAATGATTGTGCGTGTGTGCTAAAATGATTGTCTTGTGTGCTAAAATGATTGTCGTGTGTGCTAAAATGATTGTCTTGTGTGCTAAAATGATTGTCAGTGTGTGCTAAAATGATTGTCTGTGTGCTAAAATGATTGTCTTGTGTGCTAAAATGTGTGCAGTGTGTGCTAAAATGATTGTCTTGTGTGCTAAAATGTGTGCAGTGTGTGCTAAAATGATTGTCTTGTGTGCTAAAATGTGTGCAGTGTGTGCTAAAATGATTGTCTTGTGTGCTAAAATGTGTGCAGTGTGTGCTAAAATGATTGTCGTGTGTGCTAAAATGATTGTCTTGTGTGCTAAAATGATTGTCGTGTGTGCTAAAATGATTGTCTTGTGTGCTAAAATGATTGTCGTGTGTGCTAAAATGATTGTCTTGTGTGCTAAAATGATTGTCGTGTGTGCTAAAATGATTGTCTTGTGTGCTAAAATGATTGTCGTGTGTGCTAAAATGATTGTCTTGTGTGCTAAAATGATTGTCGTGTGTGCTAAAATGATTGTCTTGTGTGCTAAAATGATTGTCGTGTGTGCTAAAATGATTGTCTTGTGTGCTAAAATGATGTCTGTGTGCTAAAATGTTGTCGTGTGTGCTAAAATGATTGTCTTGTGTGCTAAAATGTGTGCAGTGTGTGCTAAAATGATTGTCTTGTGTGCTAAAATGTGTGCAGTGTGTGCTAAAATGATTGTCTTGTGTGCTAAAATGTGTGCAGTGTGTGCTAAAATGATTGTCAGTGTGTGCTAAAATGATGTGCTGTGTGCTAAAATGATTGTCGTGTGTGCTAAAATGATTGTCTTGTGTGCTAAAATGATTGTCGTGTGTGCTAAAATGATTGTCTTGTGTGCTAAAATGTGTGCAGTGTGTGCTAAAATGATTGTCTTGTGTGCTAAAATGTGTCTGTGTGCTAAAATGATTGTCAGTGTGTGCTAAAATGATTGTCTTGTGTGCTAAAATGTGTGCAGTGTGTGCTAAAATGATTGTCTTGTGTGCTAAAATGTGTGCAGTGTGTGCTAAAATGATTGTCTTGTGTGCTAAAATGTGTGCAGTGTGTGCTAAAATGATTGTCTGTGTGCTAAAATGTGTGCAGTGTGTGCTAAAATATTGTCGTGTGTGCTAAAATGATTGTCTTGTGTGCTAAAATGTTGTGTGTGTGCTAAAATGATTGTCTTGTGTGCTAAAATGTGTGCAGTGTGTGCTAAAATGATTGTCTTGTGTGCTAAAATGTGTGCAGTGTGTGCTAAAATGATTGTCTTGTGTGCTAAAATGATTGTCTGTGTGCTAAAATGATTGTCTTGTGTGCTAAAATGATTGTCTGTGTGCTAAAATGATTGTCTGTGTGCTAAAATGATTGTCTTGTGTGCTAAAATGATTGTCTGTGTGCTAAAATGATTGTCTTGTGTGCTAAAATGTTGTCTGTGTGCTAAAATGATTGTCTTGTGTGCTAAAATGATTGTCAGTGTGTGCTAAAATGATTGTCTTGTGTGCTAAAATGATTGTCGTGTGTGTCTTGTGTGCTAAAATGATTGTCGTGTGTGCTAAAATGATTGTCTTGTGTGCTAAAATGTGTGCAGTGTGTGCTAAAATGATTGTCTTGTGTGCTAAAATGTGTGCAGTGTGTGCTAAAATGATTGTCTTGTGTGCTAAAATGTGTGCAGTGTGTGCTAAAATGATTGTCTTGTGTGCTAAAATGTGTGCAGTGTGTGCTAAAATGATTGTCTTGTGTGCTAAAATGTGTGCAGTGTGTGCTAAAATGATTGTCTTGTGTGCTAAAATGTGTGCAGTGTGTGCTAAAATGATTGTCTTGTGTGCTAAAATGTGTGCAGTGTGTGCTAAAATGATTGTCTTGTGTGCTAAAATGTGTGCAGTGTGTGCTAAAATGATTGTCTTGTGTGCTAAAATGTGTGCAGTGTGTGCTAAAATGATTGTCTTGTGTGCTAAAATGTGTGCAGTGTGTGCTAAAATGATTGTCTTGTGTGCTAAAATGATTGTCGTGTGTGCTAAAATGATTGTCTGTGTGCTAAAATGATTGTCTTGTGTGCTAAAATGATTGTCTGTGTGCTAAAATGATGTCAGTGTGTGCTAAAATGATTGTCTTGTGTGCTAAAATGTGTGCAGTGTGTGCTAAAATGATTGTCTTGTGTGCTAAAATGTGTGCAGTGTGTGCTAAAATGATTGTCTTGTGTGCTAAAATGATTGTCTGTGTGCTAAAATGATTGTCTTGTGTGCTAAAATGTGTGCAGTGTGTGCTAAAATGATTGTCTTGTGTGCTAAAATGTGTGCAGTGTGTGCTAAAATGATTGTCGTGTGTGCTAAAATGATTGTCGTGTGTGCTAAAATGTGTGCAGTGTGTGCTAAAATGATTGTCTTGTGTGCTAAAATGATTGTCTTGTGTGCTAAAATGATTGTCTTGTGTGCTAAAATGTGTGCAGTGTGTGCTAAAATGATTGTCTTGTGTGCTAAAATGTGTGCAGTGTGTGCTAAAATGATTGTCTTGTGTGCTAAAATGATTGTCGTGTGTGCTAAAATGATTGTCTTGTGTGCTAAAATGATTGTCGTGTGTGCTAAAATGATTGTCTTGTGTGCTAAAATGTGTGCAGTGTGTGCTAAAATGATTGTCGTGTGTGCTAAAATGATTGTCTTGTGTGCTAAAATGTGTGCAGTGTGTGCTAAAATGATTGTCTTGTGTGCTAAAATGTGTGCAGTGTGTGCTAAAATGATTGTCTTGTGTGCTAAAATGTGTGCAGTGTGTGCTAAAATGATTGTCGTGTGTGCTAAAATGTGTGTCAGTGTGTGCTAAAATGATGTCAGTGTGTGCTAAAATGATTGTCTTGTGTGCTAAAATGATTGTCGTGTGTGCTAAAATGATTGTCTTGTGTGCTAAAATGATTGTCGTGTGTGCTAAAATGATTGTCTTGTGTGCTAAAATGTGTGCAGTGTGTGCTAAAATGATTGTCTTGTGTGCTAAAATGATTGTCGTGTGTGCTAAAATGATTGTCTTGTGTGCTAAAATGATTGTCGTGTGTGCTAAAATGATTGTCTTGTGTGCTAAAATGTGTCAGTGTGTGCTAAAATGATTGTCGTGTGTGCTAAAATGATTGTCTTGTGCTAAAATGTGTGCAGTGTGTGCTAAAATGATTGTCTTGTGTGCTAAAATGTGTGCAGTGTGTGCTAAAATGATTGTCTTGTGTGCTAAAATGTGTGCAGTGTGTGCTAAAATGATTGTCTTGTGTGCTAAAATGTGTGCAGTGTGTGCTAAAATGATGTGTGTGTGCTAAAATGATTGTCTTGTGTGCTAAAATGATTGTCGTGTGTGCTAAAATGATTGTCTTGTGTGCTAAAATGATTGTCGTGTGTGCTAAAATGATTGTCTTGTGTGCTAAAATGTGTGCAGTGTGTGCTAAAATGATTGTCGTGTGTGCTAAAATGATTGTCTTGTGTGCTAAAATGTGTGCAGTGTGTGCTAAAATGATTGTCTTGTGTGCTAAAATGTGTGCAGTGTGTGCTAAAATGATTGTCTTGTGTGCTAAAATGTGTGCAGTGTGTGCTAAAATGATTGTCTGTGTGCTAAAATGTGTGCAGTGTGTGCTAAAATGTTGTCGTGTGTGCTAAAATGATTGTCTTGTGTGCTAAAATGATTGTCGTGTGTGCTAAAATGATTGTCTTGTGTGCTAAAATGTTGTCAGTGTGTGCTAAAATGATTGTCTTGTGTGCTAAAATGTGTGCAGTGTGTGCTAAAATGATTGTCGTGTGTGCTAAAATGATTGTCTTGTGTGCTAAAATGTGTGCAGTGTGTGCTAAAATGATTGTCTTGTGTGCTAAAATGTGTGCAGTGTGTGCTAAAATGATTGTCTTGTGTGCTAAAATGATTGTCTTGTGTGCTAAAATGATTGTCTTGTGTGCTAAAATGTGTGCAGTGTGTGCTAAAATGATTGTCGTGTGTGCTAAAATGTGTGCAGTGTGTGCTAAAATGATTGTCGTGTGTGCTAAAATGATTGTCTTGTGTGCTAAAATGTGTGCAGTGTGTGCTAAAATGATTGTCTGTGTGCTAAAATGTGTGCAGTGTGTGCTAAAATGATTGTCTTGTGTGCTAAAATGATTGTCTTGTGTGCTAAAATGATTGTGTGTGTGCTAAAATGATTGTCTTGTGTGCTAAAATGTGTGCAGTGTGTGCTAAAATGATTGTCTTGTGTGCTAAAATGTGTGCAGTGTGTGCTAAAATGATTGTCTTGTGTGCTAAAATGATTGTCTGTGTGCTAAAATGATTGTCTTGTGTGCTAAAATGATTGTCTTGTGTGCTAAAATGATTGTCTTGTGCTAAAATGATTGTCGTGTGTGCTAAAATGATTGTCTTGTGTGCTAAAATGATTGTCTTGTGTGCTAAAATGTGTGCAGTGTGTGCTAAAATGATTGTCTTGTGTGCTAAAATGTGTGCAGTGTGTGCTAAAATGATTGTCTTGTGTGCTAAAATGATTGTCTGTGTGCTAAAATGATTGTCTTGTGTGCTAAAATGATTGTCGTGTGTGCTAAAATGATTGTCTTGTGTGCTAAAATGATGTCTGTGTGCTAAAATGATTGTCTTGTGTGCTAAAATGTGTGCAGTGTGTGCTAAAATGTTGTCAGTGTGTGCTAAAATGTGTGTGTGTGCTAAAATGTGTGCAGTGTGTGCTAAAATGATTGTCTTGTGTGCTAAAATGATTGTCGTGTGTGCTAAAATGATTGTCTTGTGTGCTAAAATGATTGTCTGTGTGCTAAAATGATTGTCTTGTGTGCTAAAATGATTGTCGTGTGTGCTAAAATGATTGTCTTGTGTGCTAAAATGATTGTCGTGTGTGCTAAAATGATTGTCTTGTGTGCTAAAATGTTGTCGTGTGTGCTAAAATGTTGTCAGTGTGTGCTAAAATGATTGTCGTGTGTGCTAAAATGTTGTCAGTGTGTGCTAAAATGTGTGCAGTGTGTGCTAAAATGATTGTCTTGTGTGCTAAAATGATTGTCGTGTGTGCTAAAATGATTGTCTTGTGTGCTAAAATGATTGTCGTGTGTGCTAAAATGATTGTCTTGTGTGCTAAAATGTTGCAGTGTGTGCTAAAATGATTGTCGTGTGTGCTAAAATGATTGTCTTGTGTGCTAAAATGTTGTCAGTGTGTGCTAAAATGATTGTCTTGTGTGCTAAAATGTGTGCAGTGTGTGCTAAAATGATTGTCTTGTGTGCTAAAATGTGTGCAGTGTGTGCTAAAATGATTGTCTTGTGTGCTAAAATGTGTGCAGTGTGTGCTAAAATGATTGTCTTGTGTGCTAAAATGTGTGCAGTGTGTGCTAAAATGATTGTCGTGTGTGCTAAAATGTGTGCAGTGTGTGCTAAAATGATTGTCGTGTGTGCTAAAATGATTGTCTGTGTGCTAAAATGTGTGCAGTGTGTGCTAAAATGATTGTCTTGTGTGCTAAAATGATTGTCTGTGTGCTAAAATGATTGTCTTGTGTGCTAAAATGATTGTCTGTGTGCTAAAATGATTGTCTTGTGTGCTAAAATGATTGTCTTGTGTGCTAAAATGTGTGCAGTGTGTGCTAAAATGATTGTCTTGTGTGCTAAAATGTGTGCAGTGTGTGCTAAAATGATTGTCTTGTGTGCTAAAATGATTGTGCAGTGTGTGCTAAAATGATTGTCTTGTGTGCTAAAATGATTGTCGTGTGTGCTAAAATGATTGTCTTGTGTGCTAAAATGTGTGCAGTGTGTGCTAAAATGATTGTCTTGTGTGCTAAAATGTGTGCAGTGTGTGCTAAAATGATTGTCTTGTGTGCTAAAATGTGTGCAGTGTGTGCTAAAATGATTGTCTTGTGTGCTAAAATGTGTGCAGTGTGTGCTAAAATGATTGTCTTGTGTGCTAAAATGTGTGCAGTGTGTGCTAAAATGATTGTCTTGTGTGCTAAAATGTGTGCAGTGTGTGCTAAAATGATTGTCTGTGTGCTAAAATGATTGTCAGTGTGTGCTAAAATGTTGTCTGTGTGCTAAAATGATTGTCTGTGTGCTAAAATGTTGTCTGTGTGCTAAAATGATTGTCTTGTGTGCTAAAATGATTGTCTGTGTGCTAAAATGATTGTCTTGTGTGCTAAAATGATTGTCGTGTGTGCTAAAATGATTGTCTTGTGTGCTAAAATGTGTGCAGTGTGTGCTAAAATGATTGTCTTGTGTGCTAAAATGTGTGCAGTGTGTGCTAAAATGATTGTCTTGTGTGCTAAAATGATTGTCGTGTGTGCTAAAATGATTGTCTGTGTGCTAAAATGATTGTCTGTGTGCTAAAATGATTGTCTGTGTGCTAAAATGATTGTCTTGTGTGCTAAAATGTGTGCAGTGTGTGCTAAAATGATTGTCTTGTGTGCTAAAATGTGTGCAGTGTGTGCTAAAATGATTGTCTTGTGTGCTAAAATGTGTGCAGTGTGTGCTAAAATGATTGTCTTGTGTGCTAAAATGATTGTCGTGTGTGCTAAAATGATTGTCTTGTGTGCTAAAATGATTGTCGTGTGTGCTAAAATGATTGTCTTGTGTGCTAAAATGATTGTCTGTGTGCTAAAATGATTGTCTGTGTGCTAAAATGATTGTCTTGTGTGCTAAAATGTGTGCAGTGTGTGCTAAAATGATTGTCTTGTGTGCTAAAATGTGTGCAGTGTGTGCTAAAATGATTGTCTTGTGTGCTAAAATGTGTGCAGTGTGTGCTAAAATGATTGTCTGTGTGCTAAAATGTGTGCAGTGTGTGCTAAAATGATTGTCGTGTGTGCTAAAATGATTGTCTTGTGTGCTAAAATGTGTCAGTGTGTGCTAAAATGATTGTCTTGTGTGCTAAAATGTGTGCAGTGTGTGCTAAAATGATTGTCTTGTGTGCTAAAATGTGTGCAGTGTGTGCTAAAATGATTGTCTGTGTGCTAAAATGTGTGTCAGTGTGTGCTAAAATGATTGTCGTGTGTGCTAAAATGTGTGCAGTGTGTGCTAAAATGATTGTCTGTGTGCTAAAATGATTGTCTGTGTGCTAAAATGATTGTCTTGTGTGCTAAAATGATTGTCTGTGTGCTAAAATGATTGTCTTGTGTGCTAAAATGATTGTCTTGTGTGCTAAAATGATTGTCTTGTGTGCTAAAATGTGTGCAGTGTGTGCTAAAATGATTGTCTTGTGTGCTAAAATGTGTGCAGTGTGTGCTAAAATGATTGTCGTGTGTGCTAAAATGATTGTCGTGTGTGCTAAAATGTGTGCAGTGTGTGCTAAAATGATTGTCTTGTGTGCTAAAATGATTGTCTTGTGTGCTAAAATGATTGTCTTGTGTGCTAAAATGTGTGCAGTGTGTGCTAAAATGATTGTCTTGTGTGCTAAAATGTGTGCAGTGTGTGCTAAAATGATTGTCTGTGTGCTAAAATGATTGTCGTGTGTGCTAAAATGATTGTCTTGTGTGCTAAAATGATTGTCTGTGTGCTAAAATGATTGTCTTGTGTGCTAAAATGTGTGCAGTGTGTGCTAAAATGATTGTCGTGTGTGCTAAAATGATTGTCTTGTGTGCTAAAATGTGTGCAGTGTGTGCTAAAATGATTGTCTTGTGTGCTAAAATGATTGTCGTGTGTGCTAAAATGATTGTCTTGTGTGCTAAAATGATTGTCGTGTGTGCTAAAATGATTGTCTTGTGTGCTAAAATGTGTGCAGTGTGTGCTAAAATGATTGTCGTGTGTGCTAAAATGATTGTCTTGTGTGCTAAAATGTGTGCAGTGTGTGCTAAAATGATTGTCTTGTGTGCTAAAATGTGTGCAGTGTGTGCTAAAATGATTGTCTTGTGTGCTAAAATGTGTGCAGTGTGTGCTAAAATGATTGTCGTGTGTGCTAAAATGTGTGCAGTGTGTGCTAAAATGTGTGCGTGTGTGCTAAAATGATTGTCTTGTGTGCTAAAATGATTGTCGTGTGTGCTAAAATGATTGTCTTGTGTGCTAAAATGATTGTCGTGTGTGCTAAAATGATTGTCTTGTGTGCTAAAATGTGTGCAGTGTGTGCTAAAATGATTGTCTTGTGTGCTAAAATGATTGTCGTGTGTGCTAAAATGATTGTCTTGTGTGCTAAAATGATTGTCGTGTGTGCTAAAATGATTGTCTTGTGTGCTAAAATGTGTGCAGTGTGTGCTAAAATGATTGTCGTGTGTGCTAAAATGATTGTCTTGTGTGCTAAAATGTGTCAGTGTGTGCTAAAATGATTGTCTTGTGTGCTAAAATGTGTGCAGTGTGTGCTAAAATGATTGTCTTGTGTGCTAAAATGTGTGCAGTGTGTGCTAAAATGATTGTCGTGTGTGCTAAAATGTGTGCAGTGTGTGCTAAAATGTGTGCAGTGTGTGCTAAAATGATTGTCTTGTGTGCTAAAATGTGTGCAGTGTGTGCTAAAATGATTGTCTTGTGTGCTAAAATGATTGTCGTGTGTGCTAAAATGATTGTCTTGTGTGCTAAAATGTGTGCAGTGTGTGCTAAAATGATTGTCGTGTGTGCTAAAATGATTGTCTTGTGTGCTAAAATGTGTGCAGTGTGTGCTAAAATGATTGTCTTGTGTGCTAAAATGTGTGCAGTGTGTGCTAAAATGATTGTCTTGTGTGCTAAAATGTGTGCAGTGTGTGCTAAAATGATTGTCTTGTGTGCTAAAATGTGTGCAGTGTGTGCTAAAATGATTGTCGTGTGTGCTAAAATGTGTGCAGTGTGTGCTAAAATGATTGTCGTGTGTGCTAAAATGATTGTCTTGTGTGCTAAAATGTGTGCAGTGTGTGCTAAAATGATTGTCTTGTGTGCTAAAATGTGTGCAGTGTGTGCTAAAATGATTGTCTTGTGTGCTAAAATGATTGTCGTGTGTGCTAAAATGATTGTGTTGTGTGCTAAAATGATTGTCTTGTGTGCTAAAATGTGTGCAGTGTGTGCTAAAATGATTGTCTTGTGTGCTAAAATGTGTGCAGTGTGTGCTAAAATGATTGTCTTGTGTGCTAAAATGATTGTCTTGTGTGCTAAAATGATTGTCTTGTGTGCTAAAATGATTGTCTTGTGTGCTAAAATGATTGTCTTGTGTGCTAAAATGATTGTCTTGTGTGCTAAAATGATTGTCTTGTGTGCTAAAATGATTGTCTTGTGTGCTAAAATGTGTGCAGTGTGTGCTAAAATGATTGTCTTGTGTGCTAAAATGTGTGCAGTGTGTGCTAAAATGATTGTCTTGTGTGCTAAAATGATTGTCTGTGTGCTAAAATGATTGTCTTGTGTGCTAAAATGATTGTCGTGTGTGCTAAAATGATTGTCTTGTGTGCTAAAATGTGTGCAGTGTGTGCTAAAATGATTGTCTTGTGTGCTAAAATGTGTGCAGTGTGTGCTAAAATGATTGTCTTGTGTGCTAAAATGTGTGCAGTGTGTGCTAAAATGATTGTCTTGTGTGCTAAAATGTGTGCAGTGTGTGCTAAAATGATTGTCTTGTGTGCTAAAATGTGTGCAGTGTGTGCTAAAATGATTGTCTTGTGTGCTAAAATGTGTGCAGTGTGTGCTAAAATGATTGTCTTGTGTGCTAAAATGTGTGCAGTGTGTGCTAAAATGATTGTCTTGTGTGCTAAAATGTGTGCAGTGTGTGCTAAAATGATTGTCTTGTGTGCTAAAATGTGTGCAGTGTGTGCTAAAATGATTGTCTTGTGTGCTAAAATGTGTGCAGTGTGTGCTAAAATGATTGTCTTGTGTGCTAAAATGTGTGCAGTGTGTGCTAAAATATTGTCTTGTGTGCTAAAATGATTGTCTTGTGTGCTAAAATGATTGTCGTGTGTGCTAAAATGATTGTCTTGTGTGCTAAAATGATTGTCTGTGTGCTAAAATGATTGTCTTGTGTGCTAAAATGATTGTCGTGTGTGCTAAAATGATTGTCTTGTGTGCTAAAATGTGTGCAGTGTGTGCTAAAATGATTGTCTTGTGTGCTAAAATGTGTGCAGTGTGTGCTAAAATGATTGTCTTGTGTGCTAAAATGATTGTCTTGTGTGCTAAAATGATTGTCTTGTGTGCTAAAATGATTGTCTTGTGTGCTAAAATGATTGTCTTGTGTGCTAAAATGATTGTCTTGTGTGCTAAAATGATTGTTTTGTGTGCTAAAATGATTGTCGTAGGTGCTAAAATGATTTGTCGTAGGTGCTATAAACGTGCATTTTGTGTGCCTTGATGAGAATTTAATACCCGTCCAGATACAAACTCCAGAAATCCATGTTCGGTACGTATTCCAGCAATTCTTATCCACGACTTCCTTGATCTTTTCTCCTTTCTCGTCAAATTTACAATCTACCCCGTGAGGCTTTTTCGATCCCTCTCCCCTTCTCCTTTGGTCTGTCAGTCTGCATAATCCTATTTCACTGTCTTTGACTAAGCTACTCGTTTGTAACGAACTGTAACCCCCACTGCCCGCCTGGAGATCCTATTGCTCCCGAAGTTTCTCATAAACCTTTGATCTGTTGAGTCTGTCCGAACCTGTTAGACGTTAGATCGGTGTTACTGTTAGCCGGAAGCGGTTCTATGATCAAGGACTACTCAAGTAACATATATACCTTGCCTTCAAAAGTTGTCTTCGAAGCATTTACCATAGATTTCGAGTGTTGCGTCCTTCTACTTAAGTTGTCCTTGTCTATGATACGAGTATTCATGGTCGCTAAAACTGAAACTCAACTCTCAATCAAAGCAGATGGGTAGCTCATAGTGTCAGTAGCGCTTTTCCAACAGCAGTTCTGCTTCTTCTAGAGGTAATTCTTTCCTCAGTTCTTTGATACTAATATAATTATAGTTGGTTTATTAAAATACCGCCACAGGAAGCCGCATGAAAGGCGCTTTGACTGTATGAGATTTCAGCTGGTGAGAGATCCCTGTCTCACAGCCTGGCGATGAAGCTTGAAATTGGGGAGTCCTGTGCAGCATCTGGCCGGCAAGAAGATTGAGTGAGGGGGGATCGCGGAAGAAGGGAGGCTCAAAGAGGAAGGAGGGAGAGGCACACGGGACGACCCCCTTGCTGCTTCTAGCGGGAGCGCACAATTTTACTCTTTATCAGCTTCATCAAAGAGAGAACGGAGAGACTGCTCTCTTGTTAGGTTTCTGACTCACGATGTTAAGAGCAATGAGCAATACAAAGAAATTTTCGCAGACGAGCAGCTTGAGGTAATCTGATACGGCTGTGCGCGTAGAGGAAAGATAAGCTGCATCAAATTCATGAGCTCACGGAAAATCTAGTGAAGGAATATTTGAGTAGTGCAGAATGAATTTATGACAGCTGTTTCTTGGAAAAGGTTCAATAGTTACTCTTTATAATGCTTGCTGATTGTGTGAAAGTTGAAGAATAAAAAAAATTTGATGAATTTATCCTAAAAAAGTTATCTGGTAAGTGGATGAGTTGAATGGCTAAATCTATGAAATATTTAAAAACTCATAAACGCTTAATCCTGGTTACTTTTGCAATTTTTTTTCATGGAAACTTGATATCTGTACATATAAACAATAAGCGATCAAGAGGCATCATATGGTATATACTGCAGCGTGCACAATGGAAATACTGTACAAAACTGTTAGTACATAAATTGATTAGTTTCTCGAATGGAATGGTTTAAAGCAGTTACGAGTACATTAATTTGCTTTTATTCGTAGCTTTCAAACCGACAGAATATGTTTTCGGCATTTTAACCTGTGGCACATCTAAATGGCGCTTAGAAGTCCACAGGGCACCAATATTATATCGGCCCTAAGTGTAGGGCATCACGACACACGTCTTAAAGGCATCACGACACACGAATCTAGGGCACCACGACACACGAATCTAGGGCACCACGACACACGAATCTAGGGCACCACGACACACGAATCTAGGGCACCACGACACACGAATCTAGGGCACCACGACAACACGTCTCTAGGGCATCACGACACACGAATCTAGGGCACCACGACACACGAATCTAGGGCACCACGACAACACGTCTCTAGGGCATCACGACACACGAATCTAGGGCACCACGACACACGAATCTAGGGCACCACGACAACACGTCTCTAGGGCATCACGACACACGAATCTAGGGCACCACGACACACGAATCTAGGGCACCACGACAACACGTCTCTAGGGCATCACGACACACGAAGCTAGGGCACCACGACACACGAATCTAGGGAACCACGACGCATGAATCTAGGGCACCACGACACACGAATCTAGGGCACCACGACACACATCTCTAGGGCACCATGACACACGTCTCTAGGGCACCACGAAACATGTCTCTAGGGCACCACGACACACGAATCTAGGGCACCACGACACACATCTCTAGGGCACCATGACACACGTCTCTAGGGCACCACGAAACATGTCTCTAGGGCACCACGACATACGTCTCTAGGACACCGTGACATACGTCTCTAGAGCACCACGACCTACATCTTTAGGGCACCACGACATACGTCTCTAGGACACCATGACATACGTCTCTAGGACACCATGACATACGTCTCTAGGGCACCACGAAACATGTCTCTAGGGCACCACGACATACGTCTCTAGGGCACCACGACATACGTCTCTAATGCACCATGATATACGTCTCTAGGACACCGTGACATACGTCTCTAGAGCACCACGACCTACATCTTTAGGGCACCACGACATACGTCTCTAGGGCACCATGACATACGACTCTAGAGCACCATGACATACGTCTCTAGGGCACCATGACATACGTCTCTAGAGCAACACGACCTACATCTTTACGGCACCACGACATACGTCTCTAGGACACTATGACATACGTCTCTAGGGCACCATGACATACGTCTCTAGAGCACCATGACATACGTCTCTAGGGCACCAAGACATCAGGGCAATCATTTTTACCTTACTAGAAGTAGTAAGGAATTAGTCAGCTTTAAAAGCCAGTCATTGTCCACATTAGGCTCCTCGGCCGATCCCGGTCAGATCCGATCTCTGCAACAGCCGCAGATACCGACGCCAAAAGCCTCGCATCCGCCTTGGCGACAGGTCAGTCGCTGACATGACCAAACCGCGCAGAAAAGCCTCCGGATTAAGGCTGCCCGCGTGATTGAAGTACTGACAGGCAAAACCAGAGTTCTCCGGGGCCAGGTGCAACCCCAGTGCAGCCGGGAGCACCCCTGTGACGAAGGCGTCCTCAACTGGCAGCAAAGGAAACAGCTCAGCAGCGGCGACCAGCTTGCAAGCATCCACGCGCAGCACGTAAGCGCCGCCAAACATGTAATCTGGAAACCTGGACATCGGATAGTCCTCCTTGGATACGAGCCAGCGACCGACACGGCGAACAATGGGAGCTCGGTAAAGGTAACCAGCGACGTATTCAAGGCCTGGAAACCTACCGGAGTTCTTATCCAACCATCGAGTCCGCAGTGCTGGCAGGTTCAACACGGAATCATCGTCAACTTTTGCGACCATCTCGACGCCCGGACACAGTTGGCAGGCGAACTTCAGAGCCGACAGAATTTTCAGCGTCAAATGGCGATAAGTGTCGACAAACTGCGGCACCAGAACGATGTCGCCGAATGAGTAAATCTCGTTGGCTAACGATTGAGACATCGTTGAGTTGGAACCGTCTGCTGCGAGGAAGAACACCACTCGAGCTCCGGCTGAGTCCGCCTCGGAGGCCCAGGTCTGACGGATGGCCTCTCGCCTATCCACCGCTTGTTTGGTCGTCATGACAACAACAAGGATCCTGTCAATGCCTGGACGACACGATCGTTTTCCAGCTCGGCCTAGAAAACTAAATCGAAGTTTTTGACGATTCTCTCTACGTATTTTTGCCTCAACAGATGCCGAATCCGACTGTGACAAATGGATTCGCCTTGCAATATTGAAGTAGGCAGTGGAAGCCTCGGTTTCGTTTGCAGTTGATAAAATTGGAAGCTGAGCAACCTGGAACCCCGAAGCGTTCAATGCATCTTCGTTATAGTTGGTAATGACCTTGGCAATGTCGGGCGTGTCGTACGGTTGCTGGCGAAACAACTGCCTGGCTGGCGGGTGACGCGGAGGGGAATCCAGCGGTCCCATGCTCAGCTGAGAACGCTCAGAGTGTTGCTGCTGCTGTTGTTGTTGAACTGATGGCGACTGCAGAGGTTGCGCGGGTAGCGACAGGCCTAGTAGTCGCCACAGGAGGCACACGCTGGCTAGGCAGTATGCAGCAATAGCAAACAGTCGGATCTGAAACGTGATGGAGGAATAATGCTCTGGGCTCTGCCGAAATGTTGAGACCATAGATGAGGCGCCACCATGTGAGTCTATAGATAAGACGCCACTATGTGAGTCTATAGATGAGACGCCACCATGTGAGTCTATAGATAAGACGCCACTATGTGAGTCTATAGATAAGACGCCACTATGTGAGTCTATAGATAAGACGCCACTATGTGAGTCTATAGATAAGACGCCACTATGTGAGTCTATAGATAAGACGCCACTTACCACTATGTGAGTCTATAGATGAGATGCCAATATGAGTCTTCAACGAGCTCTATTCTCGAGATAATCAGACATCAGAATATAAAAGACTCTAGCTATTTCCTCTCCTAAAATTTTTTAGTCCAAGTTATAGTTCGGCTGGGATCAATTAGTGAGCTACTGCTTGCTTGTGCACTGCACCTATTGGCTTGCAAGATAAAATCCTGCTGAGGCAGATAGACAGAGAGAAAAAATGGCCAAATTAGATTTCTATAAATTTCTAGCTGGCTAAGTCTGACGCGTATGACACTTCAATTCCTCTTAAATTCTATTCGCACTAATTGCTGCTCAATGTCTCTGTACTTTGTTGTAGTATTCAGGATATTTGAACAAAGAGAGGGAATTGTACCATGACCTTTGTGCCCGCTGGGCACTTACGAGCGTATTCTTGCCTTTTAATGCCATAGACTACATTTAAGCCCGCTTGCAGGAGTCAAACTTACTTTAATTCAAATTAGGGGCAGTTAATGACATTTAACGCCCGATTGTCTATTTCAAACTTACTTTAATGCAAATTAGCGGGCAGTTAATGTCATTAACTGCCCGCTAATTTTGTTCCACTTTGTCAAGGACACAAATGTCTATGGCACAATAATAGTAATACCCATGCTTTAAGGGCGTTAATGGGAAAATCAGAGGGCGCCGTTAGGGCGCCGCCGTTAGGCGCCCGAGGATTTCTCATTAAAGCCCTTAAAGCATGGGTATTAATGTGGCTAGAGAGGGAATTTAGTAGGCTCTCTAAATCCTACACATTGTAAGCTCTGAATGGGATTCTGTCATAGACAGCATCTGACCCCTTCTAGCTGCTCCACTTTCAGCCTCTGACCCCTTCTAGTTTCCCTCTACCGCATATAGTTTCGAAACCCCAGGCGACCTTAGTCACTCGTGAACTTTTCCTCGAACATTCATACCCTCCTCCGGAGACTGTCTGCTTCAACAAACGGCTGAAGGTCCATCCCAGGCTATTTTGTATTGTTGCTTTTTTTCTGCTTTTTTAAACAGAAGAAATGTATTGCGTATGTACGCACGTACGAGCCTAGAAGCAAAGCATAGCATAGCTACATAAAAATTTTGATGGAGGTTAAAACATCGAAGTTAGGTTTAACTATAGGCATTTTTGGATTTTGCTGAATTCCTCAATACTGTAACAGTTTAGGGACACAATTTTTAGGAACACTGTGCAGATGCACTGTTGTATAGCGATGTATGTGACACTGTGGTGAATGTGACACTGTGGTGTATGTGACACTGAGGTGTATGTGACACTGTGGTGAATGTGACTCTGTGGTGTATGTGACACTGAGGTGTATGTGACACTGTGGTGTATGTGACTCTGTGGTGTATGTGACACTGAGGTGTATGTGACTCTGTGGTGTATGTGACACTGAGGTGTATGTGACACTGTGGTGTATGTGACTCTGTGGTGAATGTGACACTGTGGTGTATGCGACACTGAGGTGTATGTGACACTGTGGTGAATGTGACTCTGTGGTGTATGTGACACTGAGGTGTATGTGACACTGTGGTGTATGTAACTCTGTGGTGTATGTGACACTGAGGTGTATGTGACTCTGTGGTGAATGTGACACTGAGGTGTATGTGACACTGTGGTGTATGTGACACTGTGGTGTATGTGACACTGTGGTGTATGTGACACTGTGTTTTATGTGACACTAGTTTAATGTCAAGCCATGATAAAGAAGCAAAACTTACCGTTAATTTTGAACTGGCCATATTTTACTAAAAAAACGGGCAGAAAGGTAAAGCCTAAAAAAGTGAACAGTGATTGTTTCTATTCAGAGAAAAAACTGAAGAGTTTTTTTAGCATCCAGAAAAAAATAGTTATTGCAGACAGCAAGCGGACAGGCTTTACGTTCCAGTCGCTTCAAGTTTTATTTTGCCTTTTTTCTGACTGTAAATTGTTGGCTGGACTGGGGGGGTGATGGCTGCATCACCGAAGTTTTGCTGGATGCTCCCAGCCAGTCGGATGTGGGGAGCTGAGCCAATAGTGACTGGAGAGAGAGAGAGAGAGAGAGAGAGAGAGAGAGAGAGAGAGAGAGAGAGAGAGAGAGAGAGAGAGCGAAAGAGATGGAGATGGAAGCAGGAAGGAAGCGGGATTCTGGGCAGGGAAACGGAACTGGAAAACCGAGATGGAGCGGCTAGGGGTGAGCAGTAGACAGACGCAGACTCAGGCTGGATGCTGTGAGGAAGAGAAGAGAGCAAAGAGGCGTGCGTGCAGAAGAGACAGGGTGTTGTGTTTGAGGCTGGCTTCTCAACAACAAACGGGCGGATTAGAGAGAAAAGAGCAGAGGCGATGTTTTTGAGTGGGGAAGCAAATAATAGGATTTCCAGTCTGCTTTGGCGAAGGCCGAGTGTAGGTGACAACTGCAACTGGGGGAATGATTGAGGCGCGGCACAGGAAGCAGAGAGGGGGGGGGGGTTGGGAAAAGAGAGAAAGGGATTAAGTACAAGGTGAGAGGGCTTGGGAGCAGTGGGAATGACAGTGGGAAAGAATTTTGAGGAAATTTCTGAGCTGGTGAAAAAAGGAAGAGAGAGTGAAGAGAGTGAGGGAGAGTGGGGAGAGTGAGGAGAGTGAGGAGAGTGAGGAGAGTGGAGAAGAGTGTGGAGAGTGGGGGAGAGTGTTGAGAGTGGGGGAGAGTGGGGGAGAGTGTTGAGAGTGGAGTGTGGAGAGTGGGGGAGAGTGTTGAGAGTGGAGTGGGGGAAAGTGTGGAGAGTGGAGTGGGGAGAGTGGGGGAGAGTGTTGAGAGTGGGGGTGGGGAGAGTGGGGGAGAGTGTGGAGAGTGGGGAGCGTGGGGAGAGTGGGGGAGAGTGGGGGAGAGTGGGGGAGAGTGTGGAGAGTGGAATGGGGAGAGTGGGGGAGAGTGTGGAGAGTGGAATGGGGAGAGTGGGGGAGAGTGTGGAGAGTCAGAAAAGTGGGGGAGAGTGTGAAGAGGGGGGTGGTGAGAGTGGGAGAGAGTGAGGAGAGTAAGAAGTGTGGGGGAGAGTGTGGAGAGTGGGGGAGAGTGTTGAGAGTGGAGTAGGTAGAGTGGGAGAGAGTGGGAGAGAGTGGGCCGGAGTCAGAAGAGTGTGGGAGAGTGTGGAGAGTGGGGGGGTGGGGAGAGTGGGGGAGAGGAGAGACCGTGAGGGAGGGTGGAAGAGATTGAGGGTAGAGTGTCGGAGAGAGAGCTGCTTGTGGTGAGTCCTTTGCCAAAGTCAAGTCCAACGCCCCTTATAAATTCAGCACCAGGCCAGCCCCAGTCAGTCAAAGCATGCAAACAAAAATATAGCAAAAGTGTGATGAGAGACGGCACAGCTGCTTATCCCCCCCCGGCACCCATGGGCTGATTTTGCACACCCGGCAATCCGCAGCCAACGCGAGTGTAGAAGAGGAAAGTTTTAACGATTCGGCGGAAGCAGCTTCCAGCATCAATCGTTTGGACTCTGGCGGATGGAGGTGATGAGTCAGACTTGCATGTATATGATGGAGTGCGTCTGTTTGCGTTTCACGACAGAGTTTTGCAGCTTCCTGTCGGTGACATTTGTATAGTGTGTGGTATTGCAGTGTGGGATCATAGTGTATGTGATTGCAGTGTGGGATCATAGTGTGTGGTATTACAGTGTGGGATCACAGTGTGTGGTATTGCAGTGTGGGATCATAGTGTATGGTATTGCAATGTGGGATAATAGTGTGTGGTATTGCATAGTGTATGGGATTGCAGTGTGGGATCATAGTGTATGTGATTGCAGTGTGGGATCATATTGTGTGGTATTGCAGTGTGGGATCATAGTGTGTGAGATTGCAGTGTGGGATCATTAGTGTGTGGTATTGCAGTGTGGGATCACAGTGTGTGGGATTGCAGTGTGGGATCGTATTGTATGGTATTTGTAGTGTGGGATCATAGTGTATGTGATTGCAGTGTGGGATCACAGTGTATGGGATTGCAGTGTGGAATCATAGTGTATGTGATTGCAGTGTGGGATCATAGTGTATGGGATTGCAGTGTGGGATCATAATGTATGGTATTGCAGTGTGGGATCATAGTGTATGGTATTGCAGTGTGGGATCATAGTGTATGGGATTGCAGTGTGGGATCATAGTGTATGGGATTGCAGTGTGGGATCATAGTGTGTAGTATTGCAGTTGGGATCATAGTGTGTGTGTGTGTTTGCGCACGGGGCATTTGTTGGGCCATACGCGTACAACGGGACCCGCACTGTTGGGCCAAAAAAAATGTTGGGACTGTCCCATCAAGTCCGTCCAACACTTCCAAAAAAGTTACAATAGCAGCTCAAAAAAATACTCTATGGATTCAGCTCGACAGCCTCTTTTTGATGGTGCAACTCATTTTTAATAATTTTACTTGCTGTGTCAATAAATAAGCAAAAACTGGCGTCCCAATAAGGAAAAATGATACAAAATTCGACCAAATCACTATTGGGACACTGAAATGGCTAATCTGCTCCCGCATATTTTTATTGGTTTTTTCTCATATTTTTACTAATAGTAGATTTCAAGCGCATTCATTTGCTGCAGTCTTTGTTTTAAGACGTAAATACATAGCATACATTAAAATACATACAAAGCAAAGCATAGCAAAACACTTTTAAGGGTATTTTATTGTCAAAGGATGGTTCTGGATGGAGATAAACCTAAAGAAATGACAAGGGCTTAAATTTACTTCTGACTGTGATGGGCATCAGTACTCTACACGAACTAAATTGTTAGGACAGTGTTGCAGTGTTGAATACAACAGCCCACTCTTGTTAGGACTCATGCTATTGACTGCTGCGCGCATTCGATATTCTATAAATTGTTGGAACTGTGTGCTAGAGTGTCGTTTACAAAAGCCCACTCATATTAGGACTTACCCCGTACATGTTAGGACTAAGCCCTACCCCCCTGTGTACATGGCTCCAATTTACCAGAGTCCCCTTGCTAGTTAAGTGTACATTTATTTTGGTCTATTATTGACGCCACCCGCAAACGTACGGTAAACAAAATTGGCATGTACTCGCCATGCTGAAATCAATGGTCAACTCTGCCTCTGCCATGGCACCCGAGTCACCATGGTATGGAAAGAACAGCATGGAATGGCACAGCGATAAACATGTAAGTGGTATTAAAAAACTTTGTCGGAAACAAGAAGCATTTATGTTTAAATGCTATAAAAAAGACTGCTCCTGCTAAGCAGTACCTACCTTTACTTCAGGTATATCACCTTTGATCAACTGCCATGTGGCGCAATTGCCAAAGGATCCGTCGACTTTAACCGGTAAGCTGTAAAAGCTTTGAGTAAAACTTGACATTTCGTCTGAATCCATTGACATTCAATAGCCTACGTGTCCAACCACAAAAATTATAAGTTTTGTACTTTTAACTCTCAGATCGGGTCTTAGCAGATTCTATAGCTATGCATGCAAGGGCCCCTCAGAGGAGATGCTTAAACACTGCAGTGCATTTTTCCTAGCAATTATTGGGACACGAAGTGTTGGGCCACTGTGTGTGTGTCTAGTTTTTTCCGCATTTGTTAAGTCACCTAAAGAACTCAATTAATAAAGGGCTCCAGAACAAATTGATGGGCAAACGGATGACACACTGCACAGAGACTTGTTGGGACATATTAAAAACAGCTTATTTTAGAATGGGTACACTTTACTAAAGTAGAATGCTCCTACAGAAAGCTGCAAGCAAACTAGCATCTTCTGGAGCTGACATGCAGAGAAGAATGATTTTGTCGTCCTTGAAATCACTAAATCGATATGCGAAATCGATCTTTTGCTAATCCCACCACAGGTTCCAGTGAAAAGAAGAAACGAAACCCATTGACTAAATTGGCAGTCGACTCAATCGATTCCGACTGCAACTGACCTGTCAGCTTCGAACTCAGGAGAGCAGCTAATAGACTACGAGCGTAATGCTGAATGCCAGAGTGCTCTAAATAACGAGACTCCTGTTTTCTCACTCGACCGGAATTTGTTGTTTAATCTGCTTAACTAATCTCTGCGTTTCAGTTTTTCAGTTTCACTGTCAATTTTAGGTTTTTTTCTAAGCGCAAGTGAAATTGAATTTTTTATTCATATTAGTCAGGCATATTGCGTACAGCATTATAGCGTATTAGTAAAGGTAAAGGTAAATAGACTGCTTGTAACTAGTTTTTCCTTCATGTGGATTGGCTTTAACGAAGCCTTTTGTATTTCAAGTAATGCTGAATTCGCTGGACTGAGGACAATATAGTTACACGATGTTACGCTATTACTTCACTTTCAATAGATCATACTGTTAGTATGGGACGTGCTTTTTTATTTCAATGTATGCTTTTTTACATCATTTAAATGCTAAAAATACTTAATAGGTCATTGCACTGTGTGTATGTGTGTGTTTTCGTGTGTCAAAAAAAATTGCAAAATAAGTGCCCACCATTGTATACCGTACCAACAAGTGCCCGGTGCGTGATTGTGTGTGTGTGTGTGTGTGTGTGTGTGACTGCAGTGTGGAATTAAAGTGCAAGAGAAGTGAGGAGGAGAGAGGCAAGGGGAGAGTGAGCCAATCTCACAGTGAGTAGCTGCGTGCAAGAATCAAGCAAGAAGAAGCTGTGACCCACAGCAGAAGTTTCCAATCGATAGTTAAACAAAAAGCATGCAACGTTCATGGTTCAGAGATAATTTCCTGAAAGAAACAGAGAGAGCTTAGCCATCCTAAAAGAGAAGCCACAGCAAGAAACAGAGAGAGAATCCGAATTAAGAATTGCTTCTAGGCGGGAAAATGGTAGTTAAATAATTCATTAGTGCGTCCGCCACTAACACGCGTATGTTCTCTCTCTTACGGTAGAAATTCTCAGATCGATAATTCATTCGAGTCTCTAGGGGGAGAGTGGCTGGCTGTGTAGGGGCAAGGAGGTTCTACTTTTTTAGCTAAAATTTTGCGCGCCGACCAAGTCCGATTTCGGCTGAGCAGTAGGAGAAAAAATTAATGAGAGCTCAGCGCCTAGGGAGACTGAGGGCTGAGGGAGGAGAGAAGAGAGATGAAGCCTACCGATGGGAATTTAGCACTCGATCAGGCCGCAATCCCATGCCCGCAGGCAGTTGCTTAGCCATCTGGAAAGGAGAAGATCGGGGCCGACTGGAGGACGGGGCGCAAGGAGAGGGACGCTTCGGTTGATGAGGTTGATGAGGTGCTGCTTTGGAGGCTGGGAAAGGATTAGAGAATTTCGGGTGCCGAATGTAAAGCAAATATTCTCGGCGCGTGGTTGAAGGAGAGAAGCACGGCTCAACAGTCCGATGCACGCTCCAATAGTCGAGTACCTTTCTTTATGAGTTGCTGTGAAACCATATTAGTTCATGGACTCAGGGAACTGTGCCTAAAAGAGGCGGAGTGGGGTGGGCGTCTCAATCGTGGGTGAGGGGAGAGGTGGATTGAGGTGGGTGTCTTAATGTTGGGTGAGAAGAGAGAGGCGGAGTGAGGTGGGTGTCTCAATCTTGGGTGAGGAGAGAGAGGCGGAGTGAGGTGGGTGTCTCAATCGTTGATGGAACTCAAAATTGCTCATTTACGTCACGAGTAAAATTATTTATGTAACAAAGATCTTCAACAAGTGAAAAAATGATTATTAATAGTATCGAAGACCTAAAAAATATGAATCGTTTCTTGAGCAGATATTAAATTATGAATTGGCAAGAAAAGAATCAGAAAGGTTGCAGTAATTTATTTTTGCACATGCAAGTATCGCATTTATTTTGCCTTTCGCCTTAACTCGTGCAGCCGAAGTGCTGCAATGCTATTGTGGCGGCCTACTAAAACGCTTTCGGTCCTTAAGAAGCTAAAAAAGTTCGTACTCTACTTTGCAAAAAAACGAAAAAGAAACACACTCGTTACTCTCAGAAGAGAACTCACAACGCAGAGAAAAATAGTTCCTACTAAGGTCTAATAAATGCAATCTAAAAATCTATATATACAAACGCACTACTGTTGCCAAGTAGCAACGCACGGAAACGCGTCAACGCTCTGTCGGTTTTTTGCGTTCGTCAAAAATTTTCGAGGGGGAAAATTACGAGATTACACTTAATGACAGCTATGAAGTCCGCAGGTTCAGGACAGCCGGTCGCAGCGAGAATGCAGAGCTGCTCGAAGATTTAGCACCTACTAACAGTACTATGAGCAACAACAAATCGATGTGCATCGGATGCGAAAATCAATGCCTGTCAGAGTCTCGCGCTGACGTCCCCAACTGCTGCTGCAGAGGGTGCCCGACCTCGGCCCATGGCGTAAGCCAACTGCGAGTTCAAGTCCCAGCCCATGGCTTTGTCCAGGGACCTCGCGCACATGCGCAGCGTCTTATCGTCTGGGGCGCAGACTACGACGCGGTGCGCATTGTGACCGAGGCGTCGGGTCCGGTCCTGCACCGTGATGAGGCAGCCGTGCCGCTGCCCGATGCTGTTGATGCGCCTGTCCTCGGGGTCTTCGAGCGCCGCTCTCAACTGCAGATTGTCGCGGACGATGAACTGTTGCGTTACCGGGACCAGCTTGACGCCTGAGCTCGCCTGCGTTCTCGACGGATGAGCCGGCGGCCGGGCGGCCGCTACTGGCCTTGGACGGACGCTTCGTTGGCGTGCCCGGTTGTCCTTCGGTTTTTGGGTGCGGTTTCGTCTGGCTGTCATGCCACTTATATAGCTTGATTAGTACAGGGGATTGTAGCCTAGTGTTGGGGGTTGTAGCCTAGTGTTGGGGGTTGTAGCCTAGTGTTGGGGGTTGTAGCCTAGTGTTGGGGGGTTGTAGCCTAGTGTCGGGGATTGTAGCCTAGTGTTGGGGGTTGTAGCCTAGTGTTGGGGGTTGTAGCCTAGTGTTGGGGGTTGTAGCCTAGTGTTGGGGGTTGTAGCCTAGTGGTGGGGGTTGTAGCCTAGTGTTGGTGGTTGTAGCCTAGTTTTGGAGGTCGTAGCCTAGTGTTGGGGGTTGTAGTATATAGTGTTGGTGGTTGTAGCCTAGTGTTGGGGGTTGTAGCCTAGTGTTGGGGGTTGTAGCCTAGTGGTGGGGGTTGTAGCCTAGTGTTGGGGGTTGTAGCCTAGTGTTGGTGGTTGTAGCCTAGTTTTGGAGGTCGTAGCCTAGTTTTGGTGGTTGTAGCCTAGTGTTAGGTGTTGTAGCCTAGTGGTGGGGGTTGTAGCCTAGTGTTGGGGGTTGTAGCCTAGTGTTAGGGATTGTAGCCTAGTGGTGGGGGTTGTAGCTTAGTGTGAGAGGGGTTTTAGCCTAGTGTTGGGGGTTGTAGCCTAGTGTTGGGGGTTGTAGCCTAGTGTTAGGGGTTGTAGCCTAGTGTTGGGGGTTGTAGCCTAGTGTTGGGGGTTGTAGCCTAGTGTTGGGGGTTGTAGCTTAGTGTTGGGGGTTGTAGCCTAGTGTTGGGGGTTGTAGCCTAGTGTTGGGGGTTGTAGCCTAGTGGTGGGGGTTGTAGCCTAGTGTTGGGGGTTGTAGCCTAGTGGTGGGGGTTGTAGCCTAGTCTTGGGGGTTGTAGCCTAGTGGTGGGGGTTGTAGCTTAGTGTGAGGGGTTTTAGCCTAGTGTTG
>NIVC01000013.1:1087355-1092355 GCA_002269645.1 Macrostomum lignano
GATGGTCAATGGGTCAGAGGGTCAATGGGTCAGATGGTCAATGGGTCAGATGGTCAATGGGTCAGAGGGTCAATGGGTCAGATGGTCAATGGGTCAGAGGGTCAATGGGTCAGAGGGTCAATGGGTCATATGGTCAATGGGTCAGAGGGTCAATGGGTCAGAGGGTCAATGGGTCAGATGGTCAATGGGTCAGAGGGTCAATGGGTCAGATGGTCAATGGGTCAGAGGGTCAATGGGTCATATTGTCAATGGGTCAGAGGGTCAATGGGTCAGAGGGTCAATGGGTCATATGGTCAATGGGTCAGAGGGTCAATCGGTCAGAGGGTCAATGGGTCAGATGGTCAATGGGTCAGAGGGTCAATGGGTCAGAGGGTCAATGGGTCAGAGGGTCAATGGGTCAGATGGTCAATGGGTCAGAGGGTCAATGGGTCAGAGGGTCAATGGGTCAGAGGGTCAATGGGTCAGAGGGTCAATGGGTCAGAGGGTCAATGGGTCAGAGGGTCAATGGGTCAGAGGGTCAATGGGTCAGAGGGTCAATGGGTCAGATGGTCAATGGGTCAGAGGGTCAATGGGTCAGAGGGTCAATGGGTCAGAGGGTCAATGGGTCAGATGGTCAATGGGTCAGAGGGTCAATGGGTCAGAGGGTCAATGGGTCAGAGAGTCAATGGGTCAGAGGGTCAATGGCTCAGATGGTCAATGGGTCAGAGGGTCAATGGGTCAGAGGGTCAATCGGTCAGATGGGCAATGGGTCAGAGGGTCAATGGGTCAGATGGTTAATGGGTCAGAGGGTCAATGGGTCAGAGGGTCAATGGGTCAGAGGGTCAATGGGTCAGAGGGTCAATGGGTCAGAGGGTCAATGGGTCAGAGGGTAGCAAAAATGTAAACATAGCTCAAATTATATTAATATATGAAATTATTGATTTCATAGAAATTATTTCGGCATTGTATACTTCTAGTATACTATACTGTTGTTAAAAATGTTTATAGTTGAAAATATAAATTATATTATAAAAACACATAGGGATAATTTTGTGTCAACAAAAACACATGAAATAAATATACTCAGTTGATTGTTGTTAAACAGAGTGTATTGTGTTGAATCTAAGTAGATAGATCAATTTAAATTATTCAACAAAAAGTTTTCAAAAAAGCATTGACAGCTGCTACTTTCTGCAACAATCTGCTTCTGGAAGTACTCGTAATTAGAAAACATTTAAAGTGGCATTAAAAATTAAAGTAAGTTACTGTTCCCGTTTGAGCACTAATTCACAGCCATTAGATTAGCAGAAAAAACGCACAATCATTTAACAGGAATATTTATCAAAATACAGAACTTGCGTTGCATCTTGAGCAGTAGTGTGACGCGCGTATATAGCGACTTTTTATAGAAAGAAAAGTTTTTGTTTCTAAAATCGAAATTCACTTCAAAAATTCTCATTACTGTCTGATAATGTTGCACGTAGGAGCCTGTCCTTGCAAATTGATTCATTGATCAAATTAAAACAAAACTGCAAACTGATTTGAAAATTCAAATTTAGCACTGATTTGAAAATGTAGATTTAAACAAAAAGTAAAAAATGAACATTAGGAGAAGCAGTCAATGAAAAGCTGTAGCCAACTCAGCTGGGCCAATGGGTCAAAATTCAAATATGTAAAAATAAAACTAATAAATATTAAACATGTAACTACTGATATGTCTCAGAGCAAATAAAAATGATAACACAAATAAACCATAAACAAAGCGAAGCTGATTGTTTATATGGCAATTTTTTAAACAAAAAGCACAACACCTTAGAGCAGGAAAAATTCTAAACGACTAACGAAAATGCAGCACGTTTGATTCGAGAAGGTTTGAAAGTTGTTTTTTTATGTTTCAGAAGTTTTTTTAAAAAACAAACAGTTATAGCTGGATCATGTATAAACTTTGAAAAAAAGTTTATTTCGTTTCATTTCGTACACAAGGGAAGCCCATTGTGCTTGTTTGAAATACATTTGAATCGGTGGTCCTCGATAGCGTCACAAGCTTAAGTTACTACTGGAGCAGAACATTCAGTATTAGAGCAATTCTCTTAGGGTACAAATAGAGGTCAAAACTATGGGCAGACAGGACAGGTACAACTGAAGGTCATAATAAACACCATAACAGTGAATTGCTAAAAAGGGTACAAATGAAGGTCAAACCTATTTTTAAGGTACAAGTAAAGGTCACCGGTAGGTCTCATCCTCGTCAAACCGATATCGCCGTCCGGTAGCCGACGGCGACGGAACGGCAAAGCCGCCGACAACGGCGCCGCGAAGGAGGGACGAATTCGGCGACCCGACGGTCGACACTCCGTGTTGCAACGGCGGCTTCGGCGGTGGCGGCGTCGGCGCTCGACGCGACGTCGACGACAGGCCGGCGAGGGTACCGACTGCTCCGGCATCTTCGTAGTCGCCTAGTAACAGATTGTTCTTGGCCTCGGCCGTGGCAGCCACCGCAGCTTGCTGTTCGCGAGCTTCTCGGCGGCGACGCTGGAAGAAGGGCGTGCAGAGCGCCAGGAGCAGGATGATGAAGCCCAGGATCGCGGCGCCTAGCAGGGCTCCGCCACCGTAGATGAGCACCTTGGTGAGCGGGTCCATCTCTTCCGGTGGCGGTTTGTCCGAGTTGAACGATTGAAGAACCGGCTGCAAATTGGGGGGGGTGTGAGAAGTTTTTTAATCCTGCAAAAAGCGTTTTACGATACATATCGGATGAACGCATTATATAAGTTATACGACAAAATATTGTATTTTCGATGCATATCGGCAGAATTCCTAATATTTTCGATACATATCGGCAAATATAAAAAATATTGTGAATATATGCAATGCGAAGACAGGATTGTAAGCTTCATGCAGGAGATTTACGTGGACTTCAAAATGCATTATTTAAATGCACTTTAATTGTCGGCTTTCGTACCAGACAGTAAATATTCCGTTTTTTAAAAAGTACATCAACACTCACCAATCCATCTTTCAGCGAGCTGACTCGCTTGGCCACGATTCTGTCAGCATACTCTGGCGCGGGAATCCACTGGACTGAGGGCACAATGTTCACCGATGTGCACAGCATGTGGTCCTGAGGGGGCAGCGGATTGTTAATGATATTGACAGATAGAGACAATATGACACTAGCACAGACACTAGCACAGACACTAGGACAGATAGACACTAGCACAGATACTAGGACAGACACTGGGACAGACACTAGCACAGACACTAGGACAGACACTGGGACAGACACTAGGACAGACACTAGGACAGACACTAGGACAGACACTGGGACAGACACTAGGACAGACACTAGGACAGACACTGGGACAGACACTAGGACAGAAACTAGGACAGACACCAGGACAGACACTAGGACAGACATCAGGACAGACACCAGGACAGACACTAGGACAGCCACTAGGACAGACACTAGCGCAGGCACTAGGACAGCCACTAGGACAGACACTAGCACAGACACTAGGACAGACACTAGGACAGACACTGGGACAGACACTAGGACAGACATCAGGACAGACACCAGCACAGACACCAGGACAGACACTAGCACAGACACCAGGACAGACACTAGGACAGACATCAGGACAGACACCAGGACAGACACTAGGACAGCCACTAGGACAGACACTAGCACAGGCACTAGGACAGCCACTAGGACAGACACTAGCACAGACACTAGGACAGACACTAGGACAGACACTAGCACAGACACTAGGACAGACACTAGGACAGACACTAGGACAGACACTAGGACAGACACTAGGACAGACACTAGCAAAGAAAATAGGACAGACACTGGGACAGACACTAGGACAGACACTAGGACAGACACTAGGACAGACACTGGGACAGACACTAGCACAGACACTAGGACAGACACTGGGACAGACACTAGGACAGACACTAGGACAGACACTGGGACAGACACTAGGACAGACACTAGGACAGACACTAGCACAGACACTAGGACAGACACTAGGACAGACACTAGGACAGACACTAGGACAGACACTGGGACAGACACTAGGACAGACATCAGCACAGACACCAGGACAGACACTAGCACAGACACCAGGACAGACACTAGGACAGACATCAGGACAGACACCAGGACAGACACTAGGACAGACATCAGGACAGACACCAGGACAGACACTAGGACAGCCACTAGGACAGACACTAGCACAGGCACTAGGACAGACACTAGCACAGACACTAGGACAGACACTGGGACAGACACTAGCACAGACACTAGGACAGACACTGGGACAGACACTAGGACAGACACTAGGACAGACACTGGGACAGACACTAGGACAGACACTAGGACAGACACTGGGACAGACACTAGGACAGACACCAGCACAGACACCAGGACAGACACTAGCACAGACACTAGGACAGACACCAGCACAGACACCAGGACAGACACTAGCACAGACACCAGGACAGACACTAGGACAGACATCAGGACAGACACCAGGACAGACACCAGGACAGACACCAGGACAGACAAAAGGACAGACACTGGGACAGACACAAGCACAGACACTAGGACAGACACCAGGACAGACACCAGGACAGACACCAGCACAGTCGCTGGGACAGGCGCAGGCCCGCAGACCTCAACAAAGGTGTACTTGTAGGCCACGGTGACGAAGGCCAGCCGCAGCGGTTCCATCCTGGCCGACAGCTCGCCCAGGCGGCACACAACCGGCAGGCAGCGGGTGTTGCCACAGGTGTAGGTAAAATTGAACCGGTGCCGCCTGGTGCACTGAGCAGCCGACGGCGTAGCAACAGAATCTGGCTGGCCTTCATCAGTCAGCGGGCCGGGAGTCTGGCCAGCTGATGCCGCAATTCCAGTTGCTAAGCTGACAGGTACAATTCGAGTTGCTGCCGACCCGGCAGTCCTTGGAGAAGCCGTCGCGGCCTCGGCTGCACCGGCGGCGGCAAAGGCGTCGACGCTGTCC
>NIVC01000013.1:1097355-1169855 GCA_002269645.1 Macrostomum lignano
TACGTACGTCCTACAGTCATGCAAAACAGCCTACATGCAGCTATGCACTGTGTCTGTACCGTTCTAAACTGCTAAGATATTTGCGCACTTTTTCATTGTGCCAAACTATATAATTTATGATCAATATAAATAAGAAATTAATTCGTCACTTTTTTGCTAACAAAAAACTGAGCACATTTTAAATGCAAAGAAAGAGTGAGAGGGTAATGGCTAGAGTGAGAGGGAGATGGCTATAGTGAGAGGGAGATGGCTAGAGTGAGAGGGAGATGGGTAGAGTGAGAGGGAGATGGCTAGAGTGAGAGGGAGATGGGTAGAGTGAGAGGGAGATGGCTAGAGTGAGAGGGAGATGGGTAGAGTGAGAGGGAGATGATGGGTAGAGTGAGAGGGAGATGGCTAGAGTGAGAGGGAGATGGCTAGAGTGAGAGGGAGATGAGTAGAGTGAGAGGGAGATGGCTAGAGTGAGAGGGAGATGGCTAGAGTGAGAGGGAGATGGCTAGAGTGAGAGGGAGATAGCTAGAGTGTGAGGGAGATGGGTAGAGTGAGAGGGAGATGGCTAGAGTGAGAGGGAGATAGCTAGAGTGTGAGGGAGATGAGTAGAGTAAGAGGGAGATGGCTAGAGTGAGAGGGAGATGGCTAGAGTGAGAGGGAGATAGCTAGAGTGAGAGGGAGTCGGCTAGAGTGAGAGGGAGATGGGTAGAGTGAGAGGGAGATGAGTAGAGTGAGAGGGAGATGGCTAGAGTGAGAGGGAGATGGCTAGAGTGAGAGGGAGATGGCTAGAGTGAGAGGGAGATGGCTAGAGTGAGAGGGAGTCGGCTAGAGTGAGAGGGAGATGGGTAGAGTGAGAGGGAGATGAGTAGAGTGAGAGGGAGATGGCTAGAGTGAGAGGGAGATGGCTAGAGTGAGAGGGAGATAGCTAGAGTGTGAGGGAGATGGGTAGAGTGAGAGGGAGATGGCTAGAGTGAGAGGGAGATGTCTAGAGTGAGAGGGAGATGGGTAGAGTGAGAGGGAGATGAGTAGAGTGAGAGGGAGATGGCTAGAGTGAGAGGGAGATGGCTAGAGTGAGAAGGAGATGGGTAGAGTGAGAGGGAGATGGGTAGAGTGAGAGGGAGATAGCTAGAGTGAGAAATAGATGGGTAGAGTGAGAGGGAGATGGCTAGAGTGAGAAGGAGATGAGTAGAGTGAGAGGGAGATGAGTAGAGTGAGAGGGAGATGGGTAGAGTGAGAGGGAGATGGGAAAAGAGAGAGGGAGATGGGTAGAGTGAGAGGGAGATGGGTAGAGTGAGAGGGAGATGGGAAAATAGAGAGGGAGATGGGTAGAGTGAGAGGGAGATGGGTAGAGTGAGAGGGAGATGGGTGGAGTGAGAGGGAGATGGGAAAAGAGAGAGGGAGATGGGTAGAGTGAGAGGGAGATGGGAAAATAGAGAGGGAGATGGGTAGAGTGAGAGGGAGATGGGTAGAGTGAGAGGGAGATGGGTGGAGTGAGAGGGAGATGGCTAGAGTGAGAAGGAGATGAGTAGAGTGAGAGGGAGATGAGTAGAGTGAGAGGGAGATGGGAAAAGAGAGAGGGAGATGGGTAGAGCGAGAGGGAGATGGGTAGAGTGAGAGGGAGATGGGTGGAGTGAGAGGGAGATAGGTAGAGTCGAGTGAAAGGGAGATGGGTAGAGTGAGAGGGAGATGGGTAGAATGAGAGGGAGATGGGTAGAATGAGAGGGAGATGGGTAGAATGAGAGGGAGATGGGTAGAATGAGAGGGAGATGGGTAGAATGAGAGGGCGATGGGTAGAGTGAGAAGGTCATCAATTCTAAGAAAGCGCGCGGTCTCACCCGAAATTCCGATGAGGTGGACTTCTCCAACGAGGACGTCAGCGAGAAGGCCTCAGAGTTGTAGCTCACCAACAGGTAGGCACCGTAGGCTGGCTCGTCTGACACAGCGATTCGACATTTCACTTCGACAGGCGTCGCTCTGGAGTCTACCAGGATCTCTAGGGAGCCGGTGTCCGCTTGCCTGCGTTGGGGAAATGAGATGAGATGGAAATGAGATGAAGGGAGATAAGATAAAGGGAGATGAGATGAAAAGAGCTTACCTAGTAATGTTGGACTCGCAATCCAGGGTCACAGTTGTTTGGCACCAGCTCTCACGGCAGCCATGATTCCATTTCATCTGATAATATGATCAATATTTGAGTATATTATTAGTATTATTAGAGTTAGCACAAAGGTCGCTGCTGAGGAAATCACTGTAGTTCCAACTCCCTCTAAATCTACCTGAATTCTATTATCTACCTCTATCCTCTCACACTCTATCTACCTCTACCCTCTCACACTCTATCTACCTCTACCCTCTCACACTCTATCTACCTCTACCCTCTCACATTCTATCTACCTCTACCCTCTCACATTCTATCTACCTCTACCCTCTCAAACTCTATCTACCTCTACCCTCTCGCACTATATCTACCTCTACCCTCTCGTACTATATCTACCTCTACCCTCTCGCACTATATCTACCTCTACCCTCTCGCACTATATCTACCTCTACCCTCTCGCATTATATCTACCTCTACCCTCTCGCACTATATCTACCTCTACCCTCTCGCATTATATCTACCTCTACCCTCTCGTACTATATCTACCTCTACCCTCTCGCACTATATCTACCTCTACCCTCTCGCACTATATCTACCTCTACCCTCTCGCACTATATCTACCTCTTCCCTCTTCTACTCTATCTACCTCTCGCACTTTACCTACCTCTATCCTAGCCTCTTATCTACTTCTCCCGTCTCCATCTACCCCCATTCCCCTCGCACTCACCTCGCTCAGCCTGAACCGAGTCCCCTCCTGACTGCCGATGCCCCTGATCAGCGGTGCCGATCTGAGAGTCACCCTGGAGTCTAACGGTCTGACCCCATCGCTCCGAGGCTTCGGCGATCGGTTCCACCAGGCCGCCTCGATCAGCAGCGGGCTGTCCGTGTCCGATTCGGGACTCTGCGCGATAGCCGGGTTTTTTTAGTCACGTGATAAATAAATTTAAATAAATGGTTTCTTAGAAAACAGTCACTTTCAATTAATTTGCTTGGTTGTTTTATTTCCTGTAAAAGTTGGATTTTCTAAGAAATTTAAGAGACAAAAATATAGTATTTTATTTGCTTACTGAATTGAAGTTTTTCTCCATAGGAAAGTCAATTATCAATATACAACACTCTCTAATGCACCCTGCAGATCAATACAGCATAAATAAGACTGGCTATGCAATAAAAAAGCTACAAGCACTGAACCGAAACACATGCAGTGACCGTGACTAATAGTTTATTTTTTTACTGCTCAGAGTGTTAGGGTTTTTAACTCAGAAAAAATACGAGCTAGAGTATTCATTTGTACGAGTTACAAGTATTAAAGTTACAAATTATGAAAATGTTTTGTTGCTAGGAAGCTATTAGTGAATAACTAGGGACAGAACTATTGGGTTGCTAGGGTCGCTACTATTGGGTTGCTAGGTAGGGACACTACTATTGGGTTGCTAGGTAGGGACACTACTATTGGGTTGCTAGGTAGGGACACTACTATTGGGTTGCTAGGTAGGGACACTACTATTGGGTTGCTAGGAACGCTACTATTGGGTTGCTAGGGTCGCTACTATTGGATTGCTAGATAGGGACGCTGCTATTGGATTGCTAGGGACGCTACTATTGGGTTGCTAGGTAGGGACACTACTATTGGGTTGCTAGGGACGCTACTATTGGGTTGCTAGGATTGCTACTATTGGGTTGCTAGGGTCGCTACTATTGGGTTGCTAGGATTGCTACTATTGGGTTGCTAGGGACGCTACTATTGGGTTGCTAGGATTGCTACTTTTGGGTTGCTAGGGTCGCTACTATTGGGTTGCTAGGATTGCTACTATTGGGTTGCTAGGGTCGCTACTATTGGGTTGCTAGGGACGCTACTATTGGGTTGCTAGGGAAGCTACTGTCGAGTTGCTAGGGCTACCATTGTTTCGTTTTTGGCGCCAACGTCAGTTGCCAAGGAGGTACTCACCACTCCAGCCGTGTACACCAAGTTCAGTGTGTACAACTGCGGTGTGCCAGAAGACAATCGCAACGTATTGTTCGGTCCGAGGCCTTGTGCGGCAAATCTGCCATTGCCATTAGGCGAAACTGCTGTATCGATGAAGAACTGCAGATCTACTGAGTAGGTCGGCTTCTCTGAGTCAGTTTTAAATAGACTGTCGCTGAAATACGAAATTTAATCAATACTACTCGTATACTCGTATTTCTTAGAAATCGCGATGGGATTCAACATAATTAAAGTCCTAAGAAATTTATTATCTAGGAAATCTCGAGTTTATTGTTTACCCGGACTTGTTTTCTAAGAAATCCACCAATTCGATACTTTCGTTACGTGATCGTGTTTTCTAAGAAATCTCCTAATCCGCAAATTTCTTTTTAAGGTTAGTTTCTTGAAAATCTCCCTGTTGGTTTACTAAAAACGAAAAAATATTTTTTCTTCTTTAATTCGAGGATCTTGGAAACCTAAGCAATTATTACTGCAATTTCATGCTTCATGTTTTCGAAGAATTCTCCTAAGTCCTAACCTGTTAGTTCCTTTTCCGGGTTGGTTGCGTTAGAAATCTACTTATCCTTTGTTGTCGAGTTGGTTTTCTAAGAAATCTACCAGTCGTCTAGTTTCAAGTTTGTGAGCTGATTTTCTAAGAAATCACTATATCTCCTGTATTGAAACCTAAAAACAATTGCATTGGAAAACGTCTCACTTCTGCTGTGTGAAATTCAGCCAAACTCTCAATCTCAAAACACCCGGCGGCGAAGTTCCGTCCAGCGGCAGCCCCGGATCGACGCCGCCTTCTCCAATGGCCAATCGGACAACGTAGCGCGCCGGATAAAAGTACACGGCGCCAGGACCGTGCCTTGGGGCGCCAATCATCAAGTCGGGATAGCCGCTGCCATCGAAGTCCGCTCCCTTAGATAAGGATTCGCCGAAGCCGTTAGCGACAGTGTTGATTAGTGTCTGCGAATGGCGCGGTCGGCCGTCGGCGGCGCCCCGGTAGATTAGGACGGCGCCGCCGCCTCGTGTTAACGGGGCGCCGATAGCAAAATCGGCGTAGCCATCTAAATCGACATCGCCTAAATTGGCCAGACTCCAGCCGAGCCACAGTTCACTGGAGGAGGCCGCACTGCAGATGACGGATTCTGGACTGTCCGGAGCCGCCGTGGCGCACGATGGAAATTCCAAGCGATGATCGGCTAAGCTGGGCAGGTACTGATTTAGTGGGTTATGAAGTTGTTATCAGTTGGATTCCGAATACAGAGTTAGGATTGTGTACAGTCTGCTATTAAAAATCATTTAGGGTTTTGCCTTTGGGCTAGAGAAGATCGTACGAGTGCATCTACACGGGGTGGGTAGGGTTAATAGGGGTTGAATGGCCTAGAGAAGATAGTATGTACACTGTGGGGGTTGGGGTTAGGGGTTGAACTTGAATGGACTAGAGAAGATCGTGTGTACATTGGGGGTTGGGGTTAGGAGTTGAATAGCCTAGCTAGAGAAGATCGTGTGTACACTGGGGGTAGGGGTTAGGGGTTGAATAGCCTAGAGAGAAGATCGTGTGTACACTGTGGAGGTTTGGGGTTAGGATTTGAATAGCCTAACTAGAGAAGATCGTGTGTACACTGTGGTTGCTAGTATAAGTTTTTTCTCCTTGATTTTATTCTGAAAAAATAGAATTAGCTACACAGATACAGATACATTAAGATAAAGTTTAATTAAACTATAGATGTGCTAAAGCCTAAAGGAACTGCTAAGACTCTAAGAGTTTCACAGGACAGTGCGAACAGAGACTAATAATTGAGACTTAAGACACGGTAGAGTGCTTCTCACAATCTTTGATGGTAGAAAGTGCAGTAGATAAAATCGCGATACCAAAATTTAAGAATAAATTTCACAATTTAGTATTAAGTCTAGTTACTCAGATTTGGAGAAAAGAAACTATCGACCATATAGTTTAGTTTAAAGTCGGCATATGATGAAAAATGAAATTTTTTCAACCTGCAGGGCCACAGGTTTTATTGTGCACCTGTGCTGGCTGTGCACCTGCATTATATGACCATGAGGTCCCCACCTTGCTTCTCTGACTGGGCCATAAAGTTTTAAAACTTGATTTCTGGAGTGGAAAACGCCAGTTTAACTCTAAACGCAATTTTTCTTTTCTACCCATTTACGTAGGGGAGAAAATCCAGTTTAATCTCATGTATTTTTGTTTAAATAACTTTCCAAATAAAAATAATTAAGCAATAAAGTCATAATTATTTCGTGACTGCCAAAAATTCCAAACCAGATGCGTGATTTTAAAACTCTTCGACTAGGGGGGGGGGGTCTCTTTAAATACAATGAGCCTAAATATGGCCAAACAGGCAGATATAGGGCAGATGAACGGAAAAGAATGACTGTGACCGTGCGCAGGAGAGTGTGGGTTCGGGGGTGTCCGAGCTACATTCTATAAAAGCATTGTGGAAACTGTGCAAAGCAGAGAGAAGAGAGCTCGAACTCGCCCAGATTAAAGAAGATGCCTCATAGGTTTTAGCTGAGCAGAAGCAGAGGGCTGACGTGTCTCATCTTGCCTGAAGTGGCACCTCTGTCTTTCTATCTCTCTACCTCTGGGCATTGTGCAAAGCTGTCTTATTACCAGTCATCTTAGTCCTTTTTCTTTCCAAAATCATATGCACAAAATAATTTAAACAACTGAAAAAATTTCTCATTAAAAATCGTCCATTTCCTACCTAGATTGTGCGGGGGGGGGCTTGTTTTGTTCAATATTTTTTTCCAAGTTCAATCAAATGAAGGCATTGCAGTATTTTAATCATCATTGTAGCAACCGCCTCGCTCTCAGTTACTAAAAATCGCTACTTACAGGTATTAACCATAAATAAGGTCAGAAAATTAAAGGCAAAAGTGAGGAAGGTTCTCAAGGCAAAAACAGGGTGAAGGATGGGCGTGCCTGCAACAGGGAACCATTGCGAGCAAGTGCGATAGAAGCAGAAGAAGCACAGGAAAAAACAACACACAGGTAGAGCCTTGAGTTCGGGGCAGGTCTTCTTCTTGGACTCTTCCACTGTTGGAGCATTCGAAAAAATGCATTACAGGATGGATGGCTTATTAACTTAAATTGCGATTCTTTTAAATAGGAAGTTAAGTTCACAGAGTCTGCTGAAAATACTGCAGACGGTGGTTGCGGAACCCTGAAGTATCGGAGGAGAGGGTAGCGGGCAGTCCCTGAAGTATCGGAGGAGAGGGTAGCGGGAGTCTCTGAAGTATTGGAGGAGAGGGTTGCGGGAGTCTCTGAAGTATCGGAGGAGAAGGTAGCGGGTAATCCCTGAAGTTTGGAGAAGAGGGTAGCGGCAATCCCTGAAGTATCGGAAGAGAGGGTAGCGGCAATCCCTGAAGTATCGGAGGAGAGGGTAGCGGCAATCCCTGAAGTATCGGAGGAGAGGTTAGCGGGCAATCCCTGAAGTATCGGAGGAGAGGTTAGCGGGCAATCCCTGAAGTATCGGAGGAGAGGTTAGCGGGCAATCCCTGAAGTATCGGAGGAGAGGGTAGCGGCGATCCCTGAAGTATCGGAGGAGAGGGTAGCGGGCAATCCATGAGGTATCAGAGGAGAGGGTAGCGGCAATCCCTGAAGTATCGGAGGAGAGGGTAGCGGCAATCCCTGAAGTATCGGAGGAGAGGGTAGCGGCAGTCCCTGAAGTATCGGAGGAGAGGGTAGCGGCAATCCCTGAAGTATCGGGGGTAGCGGCAATCCCTGAAGTATCGGAGGAGAGGGTAGCGGGAGTCTCTGAAGTATCGAAGGAGAGGGTAGCGGCGATCCCTGAAGTATCGGAGGAGAGGGTAGCGGGCAATCCCTGAGATATCAGAGGAGAGGGTAGCGGCAATCCCTGAAGTATCAGAGGAGAGGGTAGCGGGCAATCCCTGAAGTATCGGAGGAGAGGTTAGCGGCAATCCATGAGGTATCGGAGGAGAGGGTAGCGGGAGTCTCTGAAGTATCGGAGGAGAGGGTAGTGGGAGTCTCTGAAGTATCGGAGGAGAGGGTAGCGGCAATCCATGAGGTATCGGAGGAGAGGGTAGCGGGAGTCTCTGAAGTATCGGAGGAGAGGGTAGTGGGAGTCTCTGAAGTATCGGAGGAGAGGGTAGCGGCAATCCATGAGGTATCGGAGGAGAGGGTAGCGGCAATCCCTGAAGTATCGGGGGTAGCGGCAATCCCTGAAGTATCGGAGGAGAGGCGGACGCCATGGACCACCGAGAAACCATTAGTTAAAGGCACTTGTGAAACCATAATACCAAAATGGACCTCCCAAACACGGCTGCACTTCACTCACCCCACCACTCGATCCCTTGTTGATGTACACGAACACCGCTCCGTGGATTCTGGCGCCTCCACCGCCGCCGCCGCCAGCGGCCTCGCCAACGCCGGTGCAAGGCGCCGAAACCAGCAGGTCGTCCCAGCCGTCAGAGTTCAAGTCGATGGCTAGCAAGGCGTGACCGAACCGGCCAGCAAATGCCGGGCCAATTAGGGTTGCGCGGAGGTCCGACTCGCCGAAACACCTTCAGTTGGGGTCGGTGCGAGTGTTTATGAGCAGTTGGAGCTAATGATTAGCTTTGCCTGGGACACCTTCGCAACCTTTGAGGTTTCATTAATTGGTCACGATATATGCGTAGGGTTTCATGTTAATTGCTCCGAATGACGCGCATAGAAGTTCAAAATGTTTCTCAAATTCAAATATAATAACTAACTGACGAACTAACTAACTGACTAACTGACTAACTAACTAACTAACCAACTAACTAACTAACTAACTGACGAACTAACCAACTAACTAACTAACTAACTGACGAACTAACTAACTGACTAACTGACTAACTAACTAACTAACCAACTAACTAACTAACTAACTGACGAACTAACTAACTAACTAACTAACTAACTAACTAACTAACTAACTAACTAACTAACTAACTAACTAACTAACTATAATAAATACTGACTAACCTGACGCTGTCCAAAGCGTCGCCGGATCCCTTAACGCCCCGACGGCCCCAGCAGACGCTTCCAGGTGCGTCATCAGCTGCGGCCACCCGGTACAGCCTCACAACTCCACCCCCGATGGCGCCGGCTCGCCACCGCCTGCTGGCTTCAACATAGTCGGTGATGAAGCCTTCACTGAAGGACGCCGCCCGAAGTCCGGCCAGGTCCGGCACGCAGGGCGAGCCTTCGACAAGATCGAAGCCTCCCATAGCGCCAGTGGACGGCCCCACCAGCCTGGCCGCGGTGGCCACGGCGAAGCCTGAGCAGCCGTAGTTGAGGATTTTCTTATCGAAGAGCTGCCGCTGCAGCTGAGCGGCGTGTTTCGCACTCAGGTCGGGCAGGAAGCGGTCAAACTGCATATCCTCTGTGGCATACCGCTGTTCCAAGTAATTGGTTCGAAACCCTCCGACATAGCTGTGACCCCACATCAGCAACGGTTCGGCTGTTCGATTCAACGGCGCCGAGGACAAATCGGAGCTGTAGAGAACCCCGCCGAAGCCCAGCAACAAATATGGGATGCCGAATGCGTAGGCGGAAGCTCGGGGAAGAGACGAGGCCGAATACGCGAATAGCATTGGCGGAACCGGAGTTTTGTAGCGATCGAACAGTTTGGGCAGGTAGGAGATGGCGCCGTAGCTCGAGTACTGACCCGGCCTGTTGAGAGGGCGGAGGCTTGAGTGAAAGTTTTGGCGATGTAGCCCTATTAATATTGTTAAAGTTACAGACTAGCAGGTTTTGTACTTTTAAAAATATCAATAATTAGTTATTATATTACATCTGACCTCATAGCCAGATGTGCAACCGACAGCTCAGCCGCGGCTATTGAGCGGCACATCTGAAGGCTGCGTACGGCTGTTCAGTCCAAGGACTGGGGAGTCGCCACACACAGCCTCAATTACCCCAGCTAATGCTGGCACCCATTTCAATGACACGAAGTGTTCCGAGTAGGTCAAGAATCGAACCCCCGCCCTTTCTTTCAGTATTGAGTCCGACACTCTAACCACTAGGCTATATAACCCTTGAGTATAAGCTGTTCTCTGTAGCAGTTAAATTAATTCTACAAGCTTATCCTCCAATCAACTACAGTGCATATTAGAGTTAAGAAAGTCACCTAAAAGCGTAGCAGACGCCCATGCCGGCCACTTTGCCGGCCATTCGAACCCGAGCCCTGGGGTCGCACACCAGCACGCTGTCCTCCTTGGCTGGCAGGCCGTTGCCGAAGGTCGAAGCAACCGACAAGCCCAAATTGCCGATTTTCCATGCGTGCTCGCGCAGGCCCGAGGCGAGATTCTCGCCGCAGTTGCCGGCGTCCAGGTTGCAGGCGAAGAAGCCGCCCAGACCATTTGAGGACGTCGAAAAAGAGTTGTCAGAGCGTGGCGCGCCTACGACCAACCTGATAATTTAACAAAATTTAAATTTAAGATTAAAATTTTACTTTAAAAATTTTAATCTTATGGAATACATAAATCTTATAATTATGCATCATTAAAAAACAGAAAATATTTATACTATAATTTGAAGTCTTAGTACATTTCAATTAACTTTCAACTAAATCAAAGCACTTCAAGTTGCTTTTTTATTTTTATATTAAAACATTTAAAAAATTAAAACAATCATAGAAGCTTTCAATTCACATGATTAAAAAGAAATAATTTAATTAGCTATCTAAATATAAATTAATTTTGTCTTCAATACTCATACTTAAAGAAGGGTAAATTATAATTTTGCTAGCTTACTTATCGATTCCATTAATGCTGACTGGTGCCAGAGAATATCCAAAGCTTTCATTTGCCTGTCCTCGCAATACATAGTAGTAGCTGTCAATAAAACTTTCGCCTTTCGATTGACCAATATTTAATAAAATAATATTGATTCCAGTCAACAGATTAAAAAGTGAGATAAACATTGTTCAACCGCTCTAATCTGAAAAATAGTGCAGAAACGGCTATGATAGAATCGTATAAATACAACATAAAATAATTTATGAAGCCATTAGTGTCAGAATTTTCACGCTAGTCACGTGCCGACGCTTTCAATGGTCAGCTTAGAAAAATAGCACGTCGCAGACAAGTCAAACATGTTAATATTTAAAAACTGTATATTAGATTTCATGCTATTAGGTATTATATCTTAGCATTATAAGAAAAAAATGTATAGTTTTAACCTTTTTCTTTTCAAAAGGGTTTTAATTTTGCAAACTTTTCGGTCTAGCGATAGAGAAAATTAAATACTTTGTTAAAAACAACTCTCTTCCGAATTATCTGCGTAAAATGTTACACAGTATAGATTAAATGTACAGACTATTTCCACAAAATTTTCATTCCCAGAACTTGCATTGCTTGTAGAAATTTACCACCAATAATAATACTTCGCTAGACTGGTAAAATGCAGAGAAGAAAAATGATCCATCAAATTATGGGGTAACGATTACTATACGCATTACGCACAGCAATTATGAGTGATTTTTATAGGTAGAGATGAAAAAGCTATCGCAAAATTAAAAAATAGTTACAGTCAACATCCCATCGTCCATCGATATATCTATCTATCTATCTATCTATCTATCTATCTATCTATCTATCTATCTATCTATCTATCTATCTATCTATCTATCTATCTATCTATCTATCTATCTATCTATCTATCTATCTATCTATCTATCTATCTATCTATCTATCTATCTATCTATCTATCTATCTATCTATCTATCTATCTATCTATCTATCTATCTATCTATCTATCTATCTATCTATCTATCTATCTATCTATCTATCTATCTATCTATCTATCTATCTATCTATCTATCTATCTATCTATCTATCTATCTATCTATCTATCTATCTATCTATCTATCTATCTATCTATCTATCTATCTATCTATTTACATGTATCTATCTATCTACTATCTATATCTATCTGCTACTAGATAATGATAGACGAAATGAAAATTTCTCTAAAATTTCTGTTGTTTGCATAAAAGCCTCCGTTGTTTGGCGAAGGTAGATGCATTTCCGGAGCGTTTCAGTCTGTCACACATTTTCCTGGAATTGTTTGCTGAGCTACAGCGATATCTATATATTTTAGATACATAAGCAGCGATAAATATAAAGGAATGAGGCTGATTGCTGACTACCAACCTTGACTGAAAAAGTAAATTTAAGCTATATATAGTGCTGATTTAAGGCTGCGTATAGGATTAAAAAATTGCAATAGAAACTGCAGCACGCGAATTCGTGATATTGACGTTATAGCTCCTAAATGCAGTGGGTGTGGCCATCCAAGAATAGAAAAGTTAGAAGATTCTGAATTAAAAAATTGTCTACAAAGAGCAGAGTGATGTTATAGTAATGGTAGGGACTTTAAAATTTGGAATACTTGACTGCAAACCATGCAAGGAAAACGTTAATGCGGCTCCAAAAATCTTTAATTTTACTGTTGTTACGAGCGTATTATATACTGTACAATGTATGTGTGCATGTGCTAGTCGAGGGTCATGATTTCTGCATTTTATGATATTATTTATGCAATTAATTTAAGCTAATGAATGAAAATTAAAGAAATTATTATGAAAAGCTACCAATAAAAATATTTTTTTTGACGTAACGGGAGTTAAAATCTTGGAGCTTTTTATCTGCACCAAATTGAAGCCTCAGCAGGGCAGTTGCATTCTGCCGGCTTGTGTCATGTTTTTGATGAGTTTTGCTAGAATTTCCATTATGTCTCTATCCTTTTATTGTTGAGTCATTAGATAAAACACTTTATCCCCTCTGCAGTACCGTTTTTAGAAATTCGAAAATTTACCCGAGCTTTCCAGAATCCAATTTCATCATGCGGAGCAATATAAAAGTTCCAACTACACTAGATAACCAGCAAAAGTGAACTTTCCCACACGGCAGTATGGGCAGGTCCTGTTCTCGCTAGGGATCTTTGGACTCGCAGTCCTCATTGTTTCGCATGCGGGCCAGTGTATATATGCATGGTTTGCTAATCTAAGCTGTGACAGGGTGCGCTTGAAATCTGGATTGGATCGTTTCTCGGACTTTTTTCTGTTGAGTAGCACGGGTTTATGAGAATTTTCCGCAGAGTTTTCCCGCAGCGAGGTTTTCCCGCAGTGAGGTTTTCCCGCAGCGAGGTTTTCCCGCAGCGAGGTTTTCCCGCAGTGAGGTTTTCCCGTAGCGAGGTTTTCCCGCAGCAAAGTTTTCCCGCAGTGCGGTTTTCCTGCAGTGAGGTTTTCCCGCAGCGAGGTTTTCCCGCAGTGAGGTTTTCCCGCAGCGAGGTTTTCCCGCAGTGAGGTTTTCCCGCAGTGAGGTTTTCCCGCAGTGAGGTTTTCCCGCAGTGAGGTTTTCCCGCAGTGAGGTTTTCCCGCAGTGAGGTTTTCCCGCAGTGAGGTTTTCCCGCAGTGAGGTTTTCCCGCAGTGAGGTTTTCCCGCAGTGAGGTTTTCCCGCAGTGAGGTTTTCCCGCAGTGAGGTTTTCCCGCAGTGAGGTTTTCCCGCAGTGAGGTTTTCCCGCAGTGAGGTTTTCCCGCAGTGAGGTTTTACCGCAGTGAGGTTTTACCGCAGTGAGGTTTTACCGCAGTGAGGTTTTACCGCAGTGAGGTTTTCCCGCAGCGAGGTTTTCCCGCAGGTTTTTTCAGTCGGAATTTCAAGTTAAATCTAATTGGATCTGAAATCTAGTCTAGTCTAGTTCTAATCTGGTCTAGTTCTAATAGTTTTTAATCTGGTCTAATTTATGTCTAGTCTAGTCTAGGCTAGTTCTAATCTAGACCAGCATTGTCTATAGACTGAATTTGACTTGAAATTACGAATGAAAAAACCCTGCGGGAAAACCTCCTGTGGGACGACTTGGCTTTGCAGAGAGTTGTCTACTCTCGCTGAGGTAAATACGGAGGAGTCACCAATTTGAGTTAGCCTCGCAGAAGCAACAGACAGCCTACGCGACCAGAAGTCTCCATTGGTTGGACAGACAGAGAAACTGCAGCTCCAGCAGCGTCTCTTGCGGATTAAAAAAGCATGACAAACATATCACATGCAGTCATAAACGACGGAGCACAAATTCTCGCAGGTTGATTTTTTTCAAAACGAGAAGCAGAAGGGCTGAAATATGTTGGAATTGACTGACGATCTCAAACTATGGCTGAGGCTCTGTATGCTCTGCTGCCTCGCTGCAGTTTCTGCATCGCGGATGCCGCAGACAACTGCGCCCAGCTGCAAGCGTCTCGTCCGCTCGGCCCTGCCCGTCTCGCTCGATCCGACTGTGAGCAGTGACGTCATCACCGAGACCAACGTCGCTTCGGTGCCCGACTGTCTGCTCAGGTGCCGAGCGAGAGGCTGCGCTGTGGCAGTCGTTCCTAAGAGCACCTCCACCTGCCAACTCGTCGTCATCAACGATGCGTCGCAGTCTCCGGGACCGACGGCGAGTCACGTGACGCGAGTTCTCGGTTCCGAGGCGGGCGAATCCGTGTGGACGGTGGCCAACCTTGAGCAGCTGATCCAGGAGAGGGCCTACAGGCTCGATGTCGTGTTCAAGAGTGAGCAGTTGGTATTACCTGCATGCAATCCTTTGTTAGCTTATTCGATATGTAATGGATTGGATGCAGCTGAGATCAGAATGCCTATTTTTGACGCGTTGTTAATTACAGACTCGTCCACGGGCAGCAACGGGTCCGTCCAGCACCTGCAGATCGGCCTCACCGGTTGCTATCGCATCGAGGCCGCCGGAGCCAGAGGTGGCGCCAACTTTGCCGCAGCGACCGTCGGAGGCCACGGAGCTACCGCGGCTGCCAACTTCAGTCTGACGGCCGGAATCCGATTGGACATCGCCGTCGGACAGGCGGGCAGCAACGAATCGGTGGACGGCGCTGCGCCTGGCGGAGGTGGCGGCAGCTTCGTGTGGACAAGCGACGGATCGGAGACTCGGCTGCTGCTGGCTGCGGGCGGCGGTGGCGGTGGCGCCACTGGTGGAAACGGTGAGGAGTTTCCCGAACTTGGGGTTTTTGCCACAGACAGGCCCGCTTTCGTGTTTCAACAGGTCTAACTGTACCACCTTTTAAAATACTCGTTCATGGCAAGGACTTCTGTGGTGAACGTCCACACATAAAATGAATACGACATCAAAACGACATTGTGGCATACATACGATGTAAAAACGATATAAATACGATGTCGAAACGACATACATACGCCGTCGAAAGATATAAATACGATGTCGAAACGACGTAGTAGGGCGGGGACAAACCTCGACGTCGAAACGACATCACAGAACGACGTCGTTTCGACATCGTTTTTCCCAGTGGGTTGGCGAGCGAAATTCTTATAGTTAAGTTGATAATCAATGCTCACCTTGTGTATTGTGTACATGTATAAGATGAGTGTGCCCAAAGTGCTATGTGGGATTAGAGAGTGAAGTTCACTTCCTGTTTAAGCGTTAGTTGAAACTTTTACTGTGCTTCCAGTGATAACTTTGAACTCCAGTGATCACTCGTACATGATGCAATATTACATGCTGCAATATTACATTATGCAATATACATTAACGCAACACCATATGCAGTACAAGTTTGACATGTACTCAAGCCAATAAAATGATCTAAACAACAGGACTGCCTGGTGAGGCCGGACGCAACGGTTCAGACACGATTGGCACGCACTCCCGCCTCTCTGGCTTAGGCGGAACCAACGGAGCCCCGGGCTCCAACACTCCGAGAGACGCTGCGTCCAACTGCAACCACGGCGGCTGCGGCGCCGGCTGGCTCGGCAAGGCCGTCAACCCGAGACGAGGCAACACCGACGGAGAGCGAGGCGGCAGCGTAGCCGACGGCTGGGTCGGCGGCAGCGGCGGCGACGGCGGTGGCGGCAACGGCGGATTCGGCGGCGGTGGCGGCGGTGGCGGCAGCGCTAGCGGCACAAGAGGAGCTCCTGGCGCCGGCGGTGGCTTCAGCGGAGGCGGAGCGGGTCTCGGATTCGGCCACGCTGGAGGAGGCGGCGGCTCCGCCTGCATCGGCGGCAGCGGCTGCGTCACAGTCACGGGCGGCAACGCCGACAACGAGCAGGGAAGAGTGGCTGTGCGGCTGCTGGATGCCTCATCATCGATGTGTTGATGTCCTAAGCTATACTTAATTGACGCATTAGAACTGAGCAGAGTAATTTTTATAGCGTTTAAACAGGAAACTTTGAGCAGCGTATTTTCAGGTTTCGTGCCTCTGACGCTTCTGAGAATTGCCTCAGCGCTGGTTGTGGGGGACGATGCAACCGAAGGCGTTGTGGTCCCGCGCAGGGACTTACAGGGGAGAGTGGAAGACTCAGGCTCTTTATAACAGGCGATGCAAGTCACTCGGGAAGGGAGATAATGCAATTACAATGCATGCTATTAGTTACTTCCTTTCACTCAAATTGATCTACCAAGATATAGAAAAGAAGAAGACAGTGAAAACACAGACCAACAACAGCTGTATGTGTCAATCAGTCGATTTACTTTGAAATTAGGATAACTTTGACAAATATTTTCTGCAAAGCTGACTTCAAATTTGTCTTTGTTTTGTATGATTATTTATTTAATAAGCAATGTTGTCAAACAAAACTACAGAAAGTGGGAACGAGTTCTGGAATCAGAATGCCATACAGACAGACAATTTAAGCAGCATATCAAAGAATGCGCAGTGACATCAAAGGTCAGTGTCTCAAGAACGAAACTTGCAACAATTTATTTTTATCACTTTTTTAGAACCCCCACTGTGCTACTGATACATATGAGTAGTAGCGTGCAACAGCAAACACCGTAAAAATGATTCAGAGAGAATTAACAGCGCAACCAGTTTTGCTGCACTGCGAATGTGTCAAGAACTGAATCTGACCCAAGGCGGGCACACGAACTGAGGATCTGGGAGGCGGGCACACGAACTGAGGATCTGGGAGGCTGGCCCAGCAACTGAGGATCTGGGAGGCTGGCCCAGCAACTGAGGATCTGGGAGGCTGGCTCAGCAACTGAGGATCTGGGAGGCTGGCCCACCAACTGAGGATCTGGGAGGCTGGCCCACCAACTGAGGATCTGGGAGGCTGGCCCAGCAACTGAGGATCTGAGAGGCTGGCCCAGCAGTTGAAGATCTGAGAGGCTGGCCCAGCAACTGAGGATCTGGGAGGCTGGCCCAGCAACTGAGGATCTGGGAGGCTGGCCCAGCAATTAAGATCTGCGAGGCTGGCCCAGCAACTGAGAGGATTAAGATGAATTCTGATAAAATTTAAAGTATCTTAGACCAAAGCCTGGCGCAGCAACACTGGTGCATGAGCGTACAGTACAGGTGAGTCGAAGCAGAAATGAATAGTGGCATGGATCAACGGTGTAAAAACAAATTTAAACAGTTTCCATTACAAACAAATCATAGATAACAAACAAAAAATGATGCTATATTTTCCAATAAGAGATTTACTCTTAATAAAAGTAAATTTTAATTCAGTAAGTTCATTTTTGTCCTAGTAACGCGATAATGAAGACAGACACAGCTATACTGTTAACGTGCAGAAATCAAAGATAAAATTACAAATACAAAATCCATAGGCTTTTAAATAAGAGTCACAGTTCAAATTATCAACTAAACAGCCAAACTCAGTTAAAGTTATAAGCATCCAATACAGATAAATTTTATAAATGTACTTTTATATATGCACTTTCGTATATGTTCTTTTTCCATATGTACTTTTCAAACAAAGTCAACTTAAATGAGACGCAACTAAGCACAAACAAATTTACATGAAATGATGATTTTAAGCAAACAATTTCAACCCGAAATAATTAATTAGATGGTACAAAATAAAGAAAACTGATATTCATATGTACACGCAGTCGGATGCGCAAATACCTGTTCCTAAAACTAATTTTGGATACGCCATACACACTGCATGGATAAACAGGCTTAACTATAAACATAACTTACATTCCCAAGTTGCATAGCTGTACAGAGCCACAATTTCAGGCGCTAGTAAAAGTAGACAGAGTGGTACATCTAGCATGCTTTCGATCTTCATATTATAAGGATAGATAAATACAGATAGAGTACACAAAAAATGATTTCGATTAAGTTAAAGATTGACACCAAGAAAAATCGATCTTGGCATTAACTGGAAGGGCTGGTCTTGCCAGTCTACTGTCAGAGACAAAATAGAAAAGCAAGAGAGTTAAGAGAGAACGGTAAGAACGGTCAGAGTGTACTTTTTCAAGCGGAAGAGAGAGTGAAAGAGAAGATAGGAAGGGGAGACGAAGGGGGGAGACGGAGGGGGAGACGGAGGGGGAGACGGGGAGACGGAGGGAGAGACGGAGGGAGAGACACAGGGGGAGACGGAGGGGGAGACGGAGGGAGAGACGGAGGGAGAGACGGAGGGAGAGACACAGGGGGAGACGGAGGGGGAGACGGAGGGAGAGACGCAGGGGGAGACGGAGGGGGAGACGGAGGGGGAGACGGAGGGGGAGACGGAGGGGGAGACGGAGGGGGAGACGGAGGGGGAGACGGAGGGGAGACGGAGGGAGAGACGCAGGGGGAGACGGAGGGGGAGACGGAGGGGGAGACGAAGGGGGAGACGGAGGGAGAGACGCAGGGGGAGACGGAGGGGGAGACGGAGGGGGAGACGGAGGGAGAGACGCAGGGGAGACGGAGGGAGAGACGCAGGGGGACGGAGGGAGAGACGGAGGGGGAGACGGAGGGGGAGACGGAGGGGGAGACGGAGGGAGAGACGCAGGGGGAGACGGAGGGAGAGACGCAGGGGAGACGGAGGGAGAGACGCAGGGGGAGACGGAGGGAGAGACGCAGGGGGAGACGGAGGGAGAGACGCAGGGGAGACGCAGGGGGAGACGGAGAGGGAGACGGAGGGAGAGACGCTAAGGATGCACAATGGTCATCGGTAAGAACGAGGACACAATCTATAAGCTTAATTTTGCAAGAAGATCAGTTAAAACAAACATTTTTAAAGTATTTTATTAAAGACGACACAATATTAGCGGACAAAGAACTTTGGAGCATGGAATAAAGAAAATAAAACGAAAGAAAGAAAACTAATTGAGGGAAAGACAGACTGAGAAGAGGATAGTCAGACAAACATGCTAGAGGTAGTTAATAATAATATTAATAATTTATACATATATGATCACACAAGAACACAAAGAGGCCTAGATTATTGAAAAGAAATTCAATAAGTTAACTCAAAAGCTTGAATAATTTAAGAATTTTTTTGATAAAGTATTACTAATAGTATTACTATAGTATTAATATTTAGGAAACGCACATTAACGCCGCTTAATAAAAGTTATCAGGGACACAGATAATACATAGCTTGACTTTCTTTCGCACTACTTTTAGTACCAAATTAGCAAAATTGATAGAAAATTTATTTTTAGGTTGATTCCAATGAACCAATTTAATTGCGTATTTTATAATGCCATACTGAAATTATATTACCTAGGTAGCTTAATGTTATACAGGCACTTGATGACACCTTCGTCGCACCGCCTTTAATTAGCACCTCTAATTTCTACTTATTACGACAGATACCAGAATAATCAGATATTAGAGTTAGATAAATTGTGCTAAAGTACTACTTTTTCAGTAGCTAAATTAACGCTTTTTGTCGATTATTGAATCAATGAATTTAACAAGGTTTATTTAAATATTTTGAAGCTGCAATAGTCGCCTCGAGTTTTCTACAACCAGACCATTAAACTAGCATCTTTAACGATTTCAGACTGCTTCAGGCTCTAAGTATTCATTAAAAAATAAATTAATTTAAGACGGAAGATTTCAGGAAAACTTGAAGCCAAATCCAGTGCATAGCGAGCAAGAGAGAAAGGAGATGGCGCTTAAGCCCCCCAGCCAGGCCGATAAACAATTTGGCTTTCCTCTTGCCTGCTTGTGTCTGACTTTAACCTCTCTCCTTGCTACTCTCTCATTGGCTGAGCCAGAATGGGCCGGCCACCTAGACTGACTTCCGTCCGTCTGACTTTAATCTCTTTCCTTACTGCTCTCTCATTGGCTGAGCTAGATTGGGCCTGCCCCGTAAGCTGAGTTTCGTCCGTCTGACTTTAATCTCTCTCCTTACTGCTCTCTCATTGGCTGAGCCAGAATGGGCCTGCCCCTTAGGCTGAGTTTCGTCCGTCTGACTTTGCCTCTCTCTTTACTGCTCTCTCATTGGCTGAGCCAGATTAGGCCTGCCTCCTTCAGACGATTGAGTTCAATTGTGTACATCGAGTTAAATGCTTGCTGTTTGTTCTTAACCCCATATGCTGCGGAGGCTCGAGGAAGGAAAGGAAATTTCATCTGCTACATCAAATTAAAGTGACAGTGTGTAGACAAACTACTGAAAAAGAGTGTTAATAGACGCTCTACTTTTTTACAACTTCAATTGCAAGTGACAGATCTGGTTATTCTAAAACCTGTGGCTGTCGCATGCATATTATCTGTGTATAGCGATAATTTAGTGAAGATTTCAGATTCTCACAGTAAGCAAGTTGAAGTAACCAATGGTTACCAAAGAGACAGTAGGGGGGAGGATAAAGGGAATGCTACAAACAATGACTGAGGGAGAGGGGTTGGGTGACAACTCATGATGCTCGATTCGATGCCGCAGAGGCGCCGTTTTGACGCGTCGGTGGCGGCGGCTGCTGCGTCACATCGGCTGCCGGAGCGTCAGCATCCTCTGAATCGTCGGTGTCGCAGTCGTCTCCATAATCGTCATAATCGTCATAGTGATAGTCGTAGGCATTGTGCTGGTCCTCGATGTCAACGCCGCTAGTCTGCCTGACAACGTAGTCTTCCACTCTTGTGGGCACCACAACACCGTCAGCCTCGGCATCTCGACGGGTGCTCTCCACCTGCTTGCTGCACCGGGTTTTAAGGCGGAGTTAGGCGGTTAAAAGTGATTGCGTCTGAATCGAAGTGAGAGTTGGCATTCTGAGACGAAATTCACGCTGGGAAAGGGTCTGACCTTCTATGGTAGGTTTGGGGATGGTCTGACCTTCCATGGTAGGCTTGGGGATGGTCTGACCTTCCATGGTAGGCTTGGGGATGGTCTGACCTTCTATGGTAGGTTTGGGAATGGTCTGACCTATGGTAAGTTTGGGGAGGGTCTGACCTTCTATGGTAGGCTTGGGGAGGGTCTGACCTATGGTAAGTTTGGGGAGGGTCTGACCTTCTATGGTAGGCTTGGGGAGGGTCTGACCTTGTATGGTAGGTTTGGGAATGGTCTGACCTATGGTAAGTTTGGGGAGGGTCTGACCTTCTATGGTAGGCTTGGGGAGGGTCTGACCTTCTATGGTAAGGTTTGGGGAGGTTCTGACCTTCTATGGTAGGTTTTGGGAGGGTCTGACCTTCTATGGTAGGCTTGGGGAGGGTCTGACCTTCTATGGTAGGCTTGGGGAGGGTCTGACCTATGGTAGGCTTCGAAAGGGTCTGACCTTCTATGGTAGGTTTGGGAATGGTCTGACCTTCTATGGTAGGTTTGGGGAGGGTCTGACCTTCTATGGTAGGTTTGGGGAGGGTCTGACCTTCTATGGTAGGTTTGGGGAGGGTCTGACCTATGGTAGGTTTTGAAAGGGTTTGACCTACTATGGTAGGGTTGAAGACGGTCTGACCTATGATATGGTTTGACCTTTTTGCCCCACTTACGCAACAATTTTCACATAGTCGTCGCTCTTGTTTTCTTTCCATTTTCGAAACATGACCGACGCGTCAACATTAGCCGGCGAAGATGTGTTGGGCTCGTTTAGGAGGGAAATAACACTGAGTAGTATAGTGCGCACATTCTGCGTTGGATTCCACCGTTCCGAGGGCAGCTCACCGCTGGCTGGGTCATCGCCAGGCGGATGCAAAATTGAGATGCACACCTTGCCGTCCTGGAAGCCAATTAAACTGTGTTAGATTTGACATCGGGTTTGATGTTTTGTGTCACTCTATTATTTAAAAGCTACAGCCTACCGCCCATTATGTCTTCGCATTTCCGTCTTAGTGCTGTCTGTATCTGGCTGTTTGATGTCTGTCTGTCTGCCTCTGTCTATCTGTATCTGCCTACCTGTGTCTGTCTGTCTGTCTGTCTGCCTGCCTGCCTGTCCATCTGGCAGCCAAAAGAATGAAATAAGGCTACTTACATCATAAATGTTAGGATGAAACATCTTCGAAATGAAGGAGATTGAAGGCGGCGAGTATGGATAGTCCATAGGAAACACCATTGAGGCCTAAAAGTGTTAAGCAGTATTTTATATATTATATCTATGCTTACCTATATGAATTATTAATAATACCAACCTTCACCTATTGATGGATCAATGAAAAATAATTACTGGTAATTTAAGCGAATTGAATAGTCAACTAGCCTAAAGAAGAAAAATAGCACTGCTAATATTATTAATATCAATATCAATAGTAGTGCAACCAGAAATTTGTTGAAGGGGACGTAGATTCTAGAAGGTAAAGACCAAAAAAGGGTAGAGAGGGTGGCTTTGTTTTTAGTGAAAATTTGCTTGGTGCCCACTTGATTTTTTTAGGTCTCTACCTAAGGGTAGGGGTGATTGCTTTCTATTTCCTTTCTGGTTGCACCACTAAACAGTAACAATCAAGCAGTAAATTTTGTATTCAAAAATGGATCCAAATTTTATATATAAAATAATCAGAAAAATGAACTTTCTCTCCTTTAATATAATATCTATTTTTATAATTTATTAAATGCTTTATATACCCTGTGACACCAAACACATTCTGTTATTATTTATATAACAAAAGAAGCTAAAGATTTTGCCATTGAGAAAAGGGGTTAAATTTACAAAAATATCTATTTTCTATAATTGTAGGCCTACAATAAAATTTCATTTAAAATGACAAAAATGTTATAGACATTTTTCCTCTCTACATATAAATCCTACCACTGCCACCAAGTTGTACTAAGGTTTATTGTTCCCTCTTAGAAATTCCACTAATGCTATACCAAGTTGTTACAAGGGTTACTTCTCTTCATTAAAATTCTTACCAAAGTTGTGAAAGGGCTTACTTTGTCTCTGTTGTTACCACCAATACTGTTCTAATTCTAATATAGATTTATTATCCTAACTTTTAATTTCACAGAATCAGTTTAAGTAATATTTTTAGTGTTAGTCTAGGTTTTAATCTGAGCATTTATTTAAGCATAGATTAAGTATTGATCCAAGTATATATGTGAGTATTAGTTTAAGAATTATTCTTCTTAGTATATATTTTGAGTATTTAATTAAACCCTCACAGGCAGCATTCTACTGTTATTCTAGTAGCATTCTATTGTTATTTTGGCCTGAGCAGTATAGTCTACTGGTATATGTACTGCATATATTTATAGTCTTGGGCATTACTGAGATCAGTGGGTCATAGCCTCTAGTACCTTATATGTACTGTTAGGATCTACTTTGTATTCTTTTACTCAACACTTCTGCTTCTCAGTGGTATATACTGTATATGCTTCAATGTACTTCACCTCACTTTAGAAAATAAATCAACTTGGAAAACATACTTTAAATATATTGACTTAGAATTCTTCTTCCTTAATCACTATTAACTGTTTTTCTTAATATACTGCAGTGAGTGCAAGTTGCTTCTTCTTCTGCTAGAATTGTATCTATTTATACTGGGTGAACACTTAAAATCTGGACGTCTCTAAATGTTTATATTTCGTGGCGTTATAAACAGGATAACTAAACTTTTTAACAGGAAAGTATTCAACAAGAAACAGGAATCATCATAGAGTTAACAATAAGCCGATTAAAAGCCATCAGTGCGCGCCCTGCGAATCTGCGACTTGACCTGTCCCATCATGTGATGTACAACGGACCAGTCCATCTCCCTCAGGCATTTCTTGATTCTGTTCTCCAGCTGCTGAAGTGTCTGAGCCTGCCAACTATGATGGTACACCTGCTGCTTCAAAATGCCCCAAAAGTGCTTGATTGGATGGTGAGGCACGCAGGGAGGATTCTGCTCCTTTGAGACAAAGTTGATGTCCAGCTGCTGGAACACCTCAATCACGTCCTTGGCGTAATGGCAGGAGGCCAGATCTGGCCAGAACAGGTAATTTCCATCGCTGTGCTGCTCATTGAGAAATGGCACCAGCCGCTTGCGAATGCACTCGTTTGCGTACAGCTCCTTGTTCATCGTCTTGGAGTGACACATGTACACTTGCGAAGCCCCGTGCCTGCTGATGGCCAGCCACACCAGGATCTTGTCGCCGAACTTCTTTTGAGGTGAAACGCGCTTCTCAACAGGAGCGTCGCCGCGCGCAGTGGCATAGTAGAAGCTGTTGCCAGGAATCGTTTGGCTGGACATGTGGAAGTACGACTCATCATCGATGACGAGATCTAAGTCGCCTCCGCGTCTGTCCAAGATGGTTCGGTACAGTCTGCCAACACGCACCTGCTGTCTCTCTCGCTGCTGATCAGTAACCGCTGGTACTTTCTCCTTCTTATAAGCTTACTTACTTACTACTGACTTACTTACTACTGACGGGGGGCGCAGGCGCCGCGAATAGGCCGCGAGGCCCCTATCGCAACCCCAAGGTAAAAGAGCACAAGGATTAGCCTTGGGGGTGCGCCCAGTCCCCGCCAGTAGTCGGCAGGTCCGCAGTGGAGGCATCGGCGACCCTCATCCGGCCGGAGTCCCGGACGAAGGCGCGGAGGTCTCGGATATTGTCCGCGGTGGTCAGCTCGTCCATCCGCTGGGGGTGGCCGAGGTATTTGTGCCGCGCCTTGTTGAAGTAAGGGCAGAAGGTGACGTGATGCTCCGCGGTCTCCTCTCCTATGCCACAGAAGGGACAGGTGGGAGGGCAACCGGTTTGCAACGATATATGTCTCTGGAAGAATCCGTGGCCGGTTAGGACCATGCACATCTCCCTGAGGTCGGTTCTGTTAAGCGAAATCAGATAATCAGAGACTTTCCTGTTCAGGTTAGGCATGGCAGAGCGGCTCTGCCTGTACTCGGTGCAGCTGTTCCAGTGGAGCTGGTGCTGCTGATGGAGCCACCTGTTGATATGGCGGGTGACTTGCGACCTGGGGGTGGGTAGCCTCATCAGACGGTGGTTGCCGTCTGGGTTGCTGCCCTCCTTGGCGAGAGAGTCCGCGAGCTCGTTGCCCAGGATGTTGCTGTGACCAGGTGTCCAGATAATTCTAATCCTGTTAAGGACTGAGAGAGATTGCACACTGCGGTGGCATTGAGATACTGTAGCAGCGGAGATATTCTCCTGAGCTTTCAGGCCATTTTCCTGAAGAATTTTCCCCACATAAGCTTGGCTGATGTCAAACTTGCGCGCGATCTCCCGCTGCGACAGTCCTTGTTGCGCGTCCTTCACAATGTTCTTCACTTCCGCGTTCGTGACCTTGAGCTCCGTCCTGTGGTAGCCTGAACCAGCACTGCGCAGCACAGATTCTTCGCCGCCTTCTTTGTAACGATTCAAAATGGTGTAGACTGTGGAGCATGCCACCCCAACCTCAGCGAAGTACTTAGCAATGGCATGGTTGCTCTGTCCGGGGTGCTCAGTTTTGTACTGTACAACCAGGCGTCTGCGCTGCTCTTCGTTAAGTGACTGCATGGCTCGTTAGGGTTTGAGCTGCTAGTTTTGCTGCTGCAGAACTGATAGCTAGTGAGTGTGAGAGCATCTCAGTAAGTTTCTGGCTTCATAGCAGCTAGCAGCCGCTGTCTATGGCCTAAACTCGGAAAGTCCAGATTTTAAGTGTTCATCCAGTATTAACTTTATTGATGGTTTAAAACAAAAATTATTTTGCCAAAATATTACAGAAAATATGCATAGTCATATTGCCCAATACCCATCCGACCCGTCCGAACCAGTGGCTATAGCAAGCCCCCTGAAATTTTTGCGCCAATACAAAAAAATTTGAGCTGTCAGTATATACATAGCCCAAAAAAACACTGGAGTGATTCTTTAAAAAAGGCATTATACTTAACAAAAATATGGAAAATTTTTATCATTCTTTGGCTAAATTCCACACTGTACCATAGGCAAAAAGTCTGCTCTTTTATAATGATCACGCACTCATATATATTTTTATCAAAAAGATATTGACAGTCACAACACAGTTACGATGTCTAGCAATGTCTGCAAGTCTATGTACTACTTAGTGAGTAGTGACCAAAAATATCCTTTTCATTATCTAGTATAACTTGTAAATCTAGTTCACAGATACTAAAACACTAGATAGTCCACTCCCTACCAATCTCTGCAGTGCAAACTAATGCTTCTTTATTTAGCCTACTCTTATTTGGGCATATGGAGTGCAAATTGATATTGAATTTAGTGATGAGTCATCAGATTTGTTGATGTTGGCCATAGACAAAAGCTTGGAACTAATAGAAACCCCTCTTTTCTGTGTAAAAAATCAAAAAATGTTTTTGAACATTTGAAAAATAAGTTATTTTTTTGCGCTTACTGCTGCTTTAATTTTTTGCACCATGGTCAAATTTATTGCATATTTGCGCCATTTTTGAGCCTGGAGCGAATTTGCAGCACAATATAGCCACTGGTCTAAACTAGATGGGTGAAATGGCTACCAGCCAAGGTAAGTCACAAAATCAAAAACAAAAAAACAAAAAATTAGGGGAAGAAAGAAAGAAGAAGAGAAAAGTAAAAGAAAGGAGGGAGAAGAGAGAGAGAAAGGAAAGAGAGAAAAAGAAAGAGAAAAAAACAAGAAAGGCAAGAAAAGTCATATACAAAGTGAAAATTAGGTCACAATTAGGGGACCTAAGTTGCAATCAAGAGGAACTAAGTTGCAATTAGAAGGAACTAATTCAAAATCAAAAGAAACTAAGTTGCAAATCTAGACAAATTTTGAGGTTGGGCATATGTGTGCAACATAACAAAAATGTTTTCTTAGACTTTAGGCATGAATTCAAATGGATCATATGGTTATTAATTTTTGTAAAAGCAATAGGGGGCTTCTTATTCAATAAATATAAAAGCTAAAAAGCCAACATAATAATAAAGAGTAATAAAAAGATATTTTTCTAATAAAATCTAGACTAGGCCTACTATAATATAGATTTGATATATAGGGCTATACTCTAGTCCTAGTTCTTGGCTTAGATAGGTTTCAAATTTACTAGCTATATTGTTTAGACCTAAATTTTTCATATCCAGAAAATAAACTAAGGGTAAAGCCAAGGTTAGGTGCTAACTAAATGGATGCTTTTTAATTAACAATTATAATACCACGATAGGCCAGTAGTTAATTCATATCTAGGCCCAAATAAAGTTAACATAATAGCTTTAGGTTGGTTCACATAATCTTGACTTAATTGAAGACTTGGTTAGTTTGGTAAATTATGCAATGCAAAGGCAGCAATGCAAATAACATTAACAAACAAGTATCAAAATTGAACAGAAGCATTTAAACCATAATTTTATTGTCATACCTTGAAATATCCTCCCTGATAAAGAGTTCCAGGTGGGCCAAAAATGGCAACGTCCCATTCAAATATATTGTCCTCATCTTTAAGCTTTACTTTGAACCCTTCGACCGGCTCATCATTTAGACTTTTGAGCTCCTGTTGTAAAGCTCTGACAGCACTTGAATGAGGATGTCTACCAGCCATGTCTTAAACTTTTTTGCTGAATGAATTGGTCTGACAACAACAAGCAAGAATACCTTTTATCTTTCTCTCAAGTGTTAGAGTGTTAAAGAGCAAAATAAATAAATACTTAAATGTTGATTGAACAATGTACGCGTCCGAAAGAGAAGTAAATTCTTTAATTTAGATCAGCTGATAAAATTTCCTAATAAAATTTTTTAAAAGGTTAAAAAATCAGTTAAAAGTTACTTTTGACTGTTTAGACTAATTAATTACTAGTTGGAATTTTACTTATATTACAAAAATAAGTAAACATTTGTTTTACTCGATGCTCCCGTGACAACAAAAGGCGCATGTGAATGAATATTTCGTAGCTTTTTACAAATAGCTAATTGATTGAACTCTCAAGTAAACTTACTACTTCTAGTAGTATAGGCTATGGGGTCTCGAAATATGACAAAATTAAAACGCAAACTGGGATGTGGCAAGCGACATAAGTAAATATAATGCATAAATATGTTATTAATATGCAATATACCTACTGAATATACATCATGAAAAAGCATTAGCAATGGCAGCTGTTATTTGATGATTTTCGAATAAAAATCGAACTCTTAAACAAAGAAGCGATCATAGCAAGAAACTTTTACGAGGAAAGCTGACTGAAAGGTAAAAAATACAAACTAAAATCCTTATAGTAGTTAACCTTTTGCAGACAGAATTGTAGACGCGACGACTCAAATGCCTGTTGTCTATTTTGGTTTAGAAACCTGGTTTTTGTTTAGGATTATATAGATTAGCTTTTTGAGAGCAGCAAATGCAATTGGATTCATGGAAAACATAGCCTAGAATGGCTACGTATTTATGATGGCATTATTGCACTCGACTCAAAAATATAACTCCGCTGATGCCAGCTCAGCAGCGGGGAAATCATCGCAGCTACAGGCTATACTGCATGTGTTCCAATCAGGATCGTTTTTCATTGCCTCCCAATCGTTTGATTGCTGCTAGGCTTAATATCTAGTCTACATAGACCAACGGTGTACCTCAAAAGTCAAAATGGGATTCCCAAGTAAAATGGATAATCCTCTAGTGTCTGTGCGCACCATCATGCAATTATGCTATTACATGCAGGTTAAGATTCCTCTTATTAGATAGAATTTTTCGTGCATCTCTCCCTGACTCTGCATTTGCTGTCAAATCAGCCGTGCGCTCATTTTAATAATTCAACTGGCTTGAAAAGAGCGCACACGCGTCAACTTAAAAGGGCCTATATAGCTAGTATAGCTTTGGTCGCAGAGAGCGACGAGAAAAAGCCTTGAGAGCTCTAGGAGGGGTCGAGAAAGAGGTAGAGAGAGAGAGAGAGAGAAATACTATACGATCCAATAGCCAAGGAGCAAGAAAAGATCGCATAAAGCTATAGGGCCAACAGTTACTGAGAATGCATTAGCATTTGCGCGCGACTCAAGTGAGAGAGAGACAGACAGAAAGAGCCTGATTTCTATTGCCCTTAGCAACAGCGGTGAGAGAGGGAGAGAGAGAGAGAGAGTGGTTATACGAGCAGCTTTTACGCTGCTTAACCGTCTAAACTCGTACAGTGTAGCCGAAAAAAATTGTTTTTTTGATTCAAAGCTCGATAAAGACCAGATTCTATATAGTTTCTATAGGGTTCCTGCAACACTTCAGTAGATCAAAAATCAAGTCATTTTAGAGACATTCAAGAGCTCGCGGGTTGCTCGTTGCCATGTGCCGATGGGGCTGCTCCCTTGTCGATTCGGTAAGTTTAAACATCTGCAGCTGCCACTAATGTGAAAATGTGAATCTTTGAGACGCCCCATAGATACTTTTTACTGCCCTCCCGGTTGAGGACATGTATGAGCGTACGCCCGTAATATATTATATAATATCTAATAATTCCTAATTCTGTAAACTTCACGGTGGCTAAAATTCCCACCATTCCCCAAACATCCCACGATTCCCCAAACATCCCACTATTCCCAATATACCCCACGATTACCCAAACATTCCACGATTCCCCAAAAATCCAACGATTCCCCAAACATCCCACGATTCCCCAAACATCCCACGATTCCCCAAACATCCCACGATTCCCCAAACATCCCACGATTCCATAAACATCCCACGATTCCCTAGACATCCCACGATTCCCCAAACATTCCACGATTCCACAAACATCCCACGATTCCATAAACATTCCACGATTTCACAAACATTCCACTAAAACATTCAGTAGAACATTCACCAATCCTCAATTTAGAATATAATAATAATTGATTATTATTATTAGGAAGATGGGAAGACTTGCAACCTACATTACGCCACACACACCCTCAATTACCCCAGCTAATGCTGGCACCCATTTTACAGCTGGGTGAACTGAAGAACGCAGAGTTAAGTGTCTTGCTCAAAGACACAAATTGTTCCGAGTGGGGTCGGGAATCGAACCCCTGACCTTCAAGTTGTGAGTCCGACGCTCTAACCACTAGGCTACAGCCTTCTTAGACTTAGACTGTACCAAACTAAAACCAGACTTCGGGGTTCAACAGAACTACAACCGCAACCATAATCGATGCCTCATGCAGACCTACATGTGCAAATGGTGCGGCACCAGATTCTGCAAGGAGTGCCTACTTGGCGACTTCTACGGCCGCATGAAGGAGCCGGGCCAGTGCCGGGTCTGCAACCAGAAGCGTTGCCAGGGTAAACGAGTCGAATTCGTGACAAAACCGCGCGACCCGGCCGATGAGGCGGCCAGCGGACGCGGCAGCGGCCGGCGCGGCGTCGGCGGTGCATCGGCCAAGTCGGGCCGGTCGTCGAAATCGGCCAAGTCGGCCGGCTCAAAAAAGAAAAAATCCAGCAGCGCCGGAGGCGGCAAGAAGAAAAAATCGGCGGGAAAGAAGAAGCGAGGAAAGAAGTGACGGCGCGATTTTCATTGAATATAGTGAGTGACATTCTAAAAGACAATTTGGTTAAGACTTTTGTCTCGTAAATAAAGCAAATTTTATTCCCGTTTGAAGTGCATTTATTGGCTTCTCAGATAACTATTGCTATTACTGATTGATTTCTCCGCGCGCACAAAGTTTTTTTGTAATAATAAGTCAGTTTCTTAGAATCTGTCACAGATTTCACGGAAATTCAAATGCAAAATGTAATATATTATACTCTTGGTTCTAGGTAAGAAGATCCTATTCCTAAAACTTTAGTGCACCCATATCAGCCTTTAGAAAAAAGTATTGCTTTTGTCGATAATTAAGGCGATCAAGTTCAGAATCCCCATTTAGCGCTTGCAATGGACCATGCATCGACAATAAAGCCAATCAAGTCCTGTTAGATGGAATCCTTGGTTTAAAATACTCTTTAAAATTGACCGTGGGAGGGTAGTTTTCGTGCAAGTCACTCCAATAGTTAGACCCGAAGTCAGGACAGTCTGTGGGAGAGTGCAAATGGGGAGGTCTCCACTTGATTGGCTGCATTGTCTATGGCCAAGCGCGTCGCCATTGGGGGGGGGGAACAGGGGGGACATGTCTGCCAGTAAAAGCTCTGGGGGAACATGCCAATGCTTTGTTTCCCCAACCCCACCTTGTGAGCCGTTGTGGTAATCAATAATTTTTCTTCAGGGCGCTAAAATGAGTGCCTGCGGCGCTAAAAGAGTGCCTGCGGCGCCAAAATGAGTGCCTGCGGTGCTAAAATGAGTGCCTGCGGTGCTAAATTGAGTGCCTGCGGCGCTAAAATGAGTGCCTGCGGCGCCAAAATGAGTGCCTGCGGCGCTAAAATGAGTGCCTGCGGGGCTAAAATGAGTGCCTGTGGCGCTAAAATGAGTGCCTGCGGCGCTAAAATAAGTGCCTGCGGCGCTAAAATGAGTGCCTGTGGCGCTAAAATGAGTGCCTGCGGCGCTAAAAGGAATGCCTGCGGCGCTAAAATGAGTGCCTGCGGCGTCAAAATGAGTGCCAAAATTTAGTCATGTACATGTTGAATTCTTGGCATTGCCCCCCCCCCCACCATAAAATCCATGGCGACGCCCCTGTCTATGGCCGAGTGCAGTGCTGCGCGGCAGTGTCTGCTGTTGCAGCAAATTGGGATTCTTCACTTGATTGGCTTGACAGCTTGACTGACAAAAACTATGGTCGACCCAAGTGCATGTCGTGCATGATTTATTTAAATGACTGTCTTTTTTAATCACGATTAGTATTTTCTAACGTACAAATTTAATCCATAGTAGTTCCAGTAGTATTTCTAGGATACACTTACTGTTAATTTTACTTGGTTTATAGCTCGGGAGTATTAAATTATGTAAGATATAAATTAATAATTTTAAATAAACGATTACACATATCCGCTTTGAAGATAAGTACGTGATGGCACACATTTTACTAGCTATAAGCACTTTTTGCGACAGCGTGTAATTTATTGCGGCAATAAATAACTCATAAATTTGCCTATAACCACTAATAAGAAGGAATCAGCAGACAAATTGCTATTTTTCTGGGACACAATTCGCCCATTGTTTCTCATAGAACGCCTCCGGTGAAGGCACTGATAAGACCAATTCAGTGGCGTAGAGATTCTTAGATTCAACATCATGCAAAAAGGCCAAGTCTGCCACAAGCCTGCACAGCCAACTGCTCCGCTTCTCACGCAAAGAGAGCGAGGCGTCAAACTTAACCACCGAAAAGCAGGCAGAGACACGATTGCGCATTGATTCAAGCGCCGCATGAATCCCATTCTGGCATCAATTAGATTACTGATTGCGGTGCTTGCACTGCCGCTGGTGGCTGCATCAGGCGGCTCGCAGCTTCCGCAGTCAACTCATGCGATGCTTAGCCACTTGCCGGAGAGGAATATGACTCGTCCAGAGGTGATCCACCTGCTCAATGAGTTGAAAAAGTACTTCAAAGTCATGGAGCAAGACGAATACCGGCAATTCTCAGAGCTGGTGTTCACCCTGCGCAGTAAACTGTTTGAAACGTTCAACCAAGCATTCGAAGGCATCGAGATGAGCGACTACAATGTGCTGTGCCATTTTCGAGTTTATCCTAGCCTGATATTCGGCAGCAACTATCCCACTGTGCAGGAGCTCACTATAACGCTCATGGACTTTGTCATCGAGAGCCTTCGCGGCGGCGACACCAAGCCGTTTTTGTTTGTCTACGTGAGGCTCTACTTGCAGCTGGGGCAGCCCTACGTCACCTACAGCAACCTTCTCAGACACTCGGGCGACCGCACCGCTGAGACATTGTACACCTTCGCTAAAAGCTGCCTGCCCGAGGTGGACGTACCGCCAGACTGTCGCAAAACCCTCCTGATGCAGCTGTCGGATCCGAGGCTGCTGCTTCGCCCGCGCTGTGAACTCGAAGACCTGGCCCGAGGCAACCCGAACAGCCAGAGCAGCAGTCAGCATCACGACAGCATGACCTCTGTACTGCAGTACAAGTTACTCTCGCACGTCGCTCGGAGCGGTAACTTCGACTATTACAATACAACTCATCGGATTATCGAATTCATCGAGCTGATCATATTTGGCCATTTCGACGCGCTCAGAATTCCCAACAGGATGTGGATTAATCCCACTTTCAAGGCTTCCCTGCCTGGCAAGCTTAGCGCCGTGGCTCAGCTAATCCGATACGGCTATCCAATCCTGCTACTCATCGGAACTGTGAGCAACCTGATTGCGCTGCTGTTCAGCTTGGTAAACCTGTCCGAGAGCATCAGCTGCATGTACTTCCTGGCTCTTTCTGTGCTTGACTTGCTCTGTCTGTGGTGCAACCTGCTACCAATTCTATTGTCGCTCTACTTCGACATCTTCGCTCAGGAGGCGTCGCAGCTCACCTGCAAGTTGATTCCATTCTTTGGGATCTTCACAGCCGGATCTGTAGCTTGGCTGGTGGTTGCGCTGACTTACACTAAGCTGGCCACCTTGGTTAGACCGTTCTGGCATTCGCTCTATTCTAGACGAGTCCACCGCCTGTTCATCCTAGGCCTCATAGTTCTCGTAGCGGCCATGTGCAGTCCGTTGCTGTTCACTCGCTACCGTCTCGTAGTTCTGGACTCGGACTTCTTTATCCAGTGCTGGCGATACGAATCTACAGTCTTCTCCTACGGCCTGGAGAAGATGTGGCTGGCTCTGGTGTTCCCGGTAATTCCGTTGCTGCTGGTCCTGGCCGGAAACTGCGCCCTGATCGCGCTCAGAACCAGACACCTTCGACAACTGTCAAGAGGAAGCGGCTACTGCGTTGACGACAAGTCGTTCGGCTCGCTCGTCGGCGTGTCCTGCGTTTTCCTAGCCTTCACCGCTCCGAACACCGTCGTCCAGATGATCGAAGCGTTCCGATCGCAGAACATCAACTACTACGACGTTACCGACGAGTTGAACAATGGCAATGGAACATTGTTCAACTACTGGATCCACGTGACCCATTTTGTCATGCTGCTGCACAATGCCGTTAACATTTTCACCTATGGCATGAGCGCACCCTACCTGCGAAAGTCGTTCCGACTTCGACTGGCCCGTCTGGTCGGCGGGCCGAGACTGCTGCTGGCCGCTACTTCTTCATCAACGTCGAGGTCATCGTCGTTGAGGCGCGAAGACACCTACGGTTCGGCCCTGTCCGTCAAGTCTGGAACCTCGTCGTTGTCCGCTCCTTGTTCGAAGTGAGAACTTACATCGTAAATTTAGAAATAAGCCTTCAAGCGATGTGTAGTTACCAGTATGTCAATATTTAATAATGCCAATGCATTTCAACGTCTTTACCCTGGTACGTTATCGTCAAGGCTAGTATACGAGTGTACGCTCGTATTACTATTTATATACCATGGTCAAATTTGAAGAGAACTGTACCCTCAGAACAGATTCTTAAATGTTGAAGATTTCCAAGCGCTAGTGCTATTACTACGACAGTATAATTGTCGAGCAATAATGCATAGGTTATTATTACAATGCAGAGGTATATTGAATATTAACATGCTGGTACTCGTACTTAATTGTCATTCCTAAAACATTTTAAGTCTTCAAAGTTTATGTAATTCCATTTAATCGACTGAACTGACCTATATTTATTGCGATCTAAGACCATTTTTTGTTGGGTAAAGACACTGAACCTATTTGTGGGCACTTTATAAGAGTCAGCTTGAGGTACTCGTACATGTAGCCTCAGCAAACAGGAGAATAGGTGAGAACTAGAAATCTTTTTTTTTCAATCAAAAAATATTTCAAGCAAAGATTTTTTCAATCGGACCTAACCTAAAAATGCGATACATATAATTTAAATTGTTTCTTGCCATGCTACGGGTAGGGCTAGAAACCCGTTGAAAATAGGGAAGGATTTGGTTCAGTTTTTAAAAAATTCGGCTAGATATTCCCTGTATCCGTCAGTTGGAGAATATCCGGTCGTTTCTTCGGATAAGTGACGCCAACTTTACATATCCGGATGTTTTGTTCGGATATTATAGTTCTGTATCCGGACGAAACGGTCGGATACGTAGATTGAACCCGGACGTAAGTCCGGAAATGTATCTGGCGCTATAAGGCCGGATATTTGAGCCACATATCCGGATGATTCGTTCGGATATGACTTGTATCCGAACCAAGTGGTTCGGTATCCGGATGAAAAGTCCGGAAATTTTTGTCCGGATAAGTCACATATCCGGGTGATAATCCCGATATTCGTCCGGATACGACTTGTCCGGATATAGTTCGGATAAAATGTCATATCTGGACATATCCGGCCGTTCATTAGGAAAAGTGCCCCTATCCAGATCCGGATACGCTATATCCGAACCTGCAAATAACCGTCCCTATTTTTCAGCGGGAAACGGATATCCAAAGTTGCAAGCCTATAGAATAAAGACAGGTTGGGCCATAGACAACTCGTGCATCTCTTATTGAGAAATTTGACTGAGAGACAAGTCAATCCTAGCATTGATTAATGATTTGATTTATTTCAAGCGCTACAAGACTGACAAGCGATTACTGAACACTTCTGTTGCCAATTTCAACAAGGTCTACTGCTGAAGTCAACTAGAGGTTCATTGGGTCCGTGCAATGTCGCTTTCTTGAATTGCTACCGGCTGTCAGCTCCAATCAAATATACTCGTTTAGATATGCAACTGTTTAGTATAGATTTTTGCAGCCCATTTGGGCTTACGCGCAGTAAATTTAATCCAAGATACGTTTGCTTATGCAATGGAGCTTTTGTCTATGGTAGCAAGGCTGGCACAGAGGCATTTAATTTTGTCCTACAAGCATCAATTTGGTTGCGTACCGCTGAAATGTCAGCGTCTCTACACCAACAATTTTGAGTCGCTTTTCCAGAGCTCTGCTGATAGTCGAAATCTGATAATAACCAACTGGAACTGTTCCTTCAACTTCTGATGCATTTTCTGCATCGACAACAAAAGGTTCGTCTCAACTGCATCCAGTAGCAGTTGGACCTGGGGCTCTCAGCAACTTGCCTTGGCGATTGGCACCCTTTCGCAGGCAGTCTCTGCCGGCAGAGTTTCAACGCGCTGATGCTGCATGCTGTAAAGCATCTTTTTTTTACATTCAGCAACCATCAGCAATGTCCTTTGGGTGTTCACCTCTGTCAAGTGCTTCGATCACAAGCCAATGGCATTTGTTCGACAGCCTAGCATGCGGTCCACAATTCTGGGGCTGATCTTGCTCCTCCGCAGCAGTTTCAAATGAAGCTATGGACAGCTTTGCTACCATAGATAAAAGCTCCATTTCATTGGCCAACGTATCTTGGATTAAATTAAATGCGCGTAGGCCCAAATGGGCTGCAAAAAGCTACACTCAGCAACATTGAAGTGTCCACGTACTGCACAAAAGGCTGTACACTAGCTGAACAATTAGGGATTGAAAGGTTTTTAACTATGTTTGGGCCATAGACAATCAAAATAAGGCAACAAAGAATGAACAGCGAAACAAGTACATGCCCATTTCCACGCTGTGTACGTGTCTAAAGCACAGTCGGTAACAGGTATAGATAGCAACCACGAGCGTCCAACAGACCGCTCACCCGTCGAGTCAGTCCCGAACAAGGCGCGCAGAAAGTCTTGTGGAAGCTGTTGCCATGCGAATGAAAGCGCATTGCGCAGCTGGACCATGTTCTAGGGGGATAGAGATTGTTGCACCGAGTCGTGTGCTTCAGGAAATCCCACACGTGCTCAATCAAGTTCATATCCGGTGATCTGGACGGCCAACGCAGAGTGCGCCAATCAGTCATTTAGCGGACTATCGTTGTCACCTGCGTCCAGATGCCTCCAGTAAACCCCTGTACACTCGTTACTGTAACGCTTTTCCCTGTGACACCAGATATCGGTCTTTACACTTTCCTGCCCTTTACTTTAGTACATTATAAAGTAGAGTAAACTATCATATTTACTATACATCGGTTTCTATAAGCATTAGAGCTTGATCGAATGACTTGAGCCTTGAAGTTGTCCTGTAATAACAACTCTCCTGTTCTGTCAGATTTATCTAACATTACACGCCATGTCTTTATTTTGTTGATGGCCTTATTTTCTGACTGTTAACTACTCGAAACTAACTACTGTAACTTAGTTACTTAGTTTCAGAACTTGAACCCAAGGTACCCATGATCTAACCTATATATAAACCTTTCTATATCATTATTGGTGTCGGAAAGTGAAACTGTTCAAGTTTATACTGAGTTCAAACTGTGTCGCTTCATTTTTGAGAAAGCTATTAAAATATACTTACTATACTACTGTCAACTAACCGTCTATATATACTCGTACATTTACAATGATTACTCGTACATGTTTTTAAAGAGAAACATGTTATTTGTGTAGCAATAGTAGCATTAACGCGCATATTCGTAGAATTTACGTAGGGTGTTTGATATTAAAGCCATATGGGTTGTCAGGGAAAAATGTCAGATAACACAGCCATATGGGGTGTCAGGGAAAGGTGTCAGATAACACAGCCATATGGGGTGTCAGGGAAAGGTGTCAGATAACACAGCCATATGGGGTGTCAGGGAAAGGTGTCAGATATCACAGCCATATGGGGTGTCAGGGAAAAATGTCAGATATCACAGCCATATGGGGTGTCAGGGAAAGGTGTCAGATATCACAGCCATATGGGGTGTCAGGGGAAGGTGTCAGATATCACAGCCATATGGGTGTCAGGGGAAGGTGTCAGATATCACAGCCATATGGGGTGTCAGGGGGTGGTGTCAGATATCACAGCCATATGGGGTGTCAGGGAAAAATGTCAGATATCACAGCCATATGGGGTGTCAGGGAAAGGTGTCAGATATCACAGCCATATGGGGTGTCAGGGGAAGGTGTCAGATATCACAGCCATATGGGGTGTCAGGGGAAGGTGTCAGATATCACAGCCATATGGGGTGTCAGGGGGTGGTGTCAGATATCACAGCCATATGGGGTGTCAGGGAAAGGTGTCAGATATCACAGCCATATGGGGTGTCAGGGGAAGGTGTCAGATATCACAGCCATATGGGGTGTCAGGGGAAGGTGTCAGATATCACAGCCATATGGGGTGTCAGGGGGTGGTGTCAGATATCACAGCCATTTGGGGTGTCAGGGAAAGGTGTCAGATATCACAGCCATATGGGGTGTCAGGGGGTGGTGTCAGATATCACAGCCATTTGGGGTGTCAGGGAAAGGTGTCAGATATCACAGCCATATGGGGTGTCAACTATTTTCAACTGAAGAATAAAGCAAAAATGTGAACGCGAGTAGCTTTACAAACTTTAATAACATTACACCGCAGTGCATTAGAATAAGCAAGAATAAGGAATTTTATAATCTAGCATTTTAAATATGACAACACTGCGTGGAGTTTCATACATAAAGCCAATTAATTTATCAAGTATATTTGCAGATATCCTAACCATTTAGAAAATAAAAAAAATACAGAACAACACTGGGTGCCTGTCAGTCAGCTGAGTTGATAGGCAGTTTAAAACATTTATTATCTTGATAAAGAACAAACATACGGAAAAAACATATATTATAGAGAAAATCTTATTGAAAAATACCAGCTAACAAAAATAAATTTGCTATCGAGACTGAATGTAATCAGGTAAATCATAATCAGAGTGACTTTCAACTTTTTATGGTGCTGTCTGGCACTATATTTGATTTGGACACGATTGTCCATTATCAGTCACAGCTTGTTCAGGTGGCTCATACACAATGTACATTGCAGTTTAATAGGGGCAGAGGGCTAGCTGGGGTGGCTTGGTTCTCAGTGAATGTACATTGCAGTTTAATAGGGGCAGAGGGCTAGCTGGGGTGGCTTGGTTCTCAGTGAATGTACATTGCAGTTTAATAGGGGCAGAGGGCTAGCTGGGGTGGCTTGGTTCTCAGTGAATGTACATTGCAGTTTAATAGGGGCAGAGGGCTAGCTGGGGTGGCTTGGTTCTCAGTGAATGTACATTGCAGTTTAATAGGGGCAGAGGGCTAGCTGGGGTGGCTTGGTTCTCAGTGAATGTACATTGCAGTTTAATAGGGGCAGAGGGCTAGCTGAGGTGGCTTGGTTCTCAGTGAATGTACATTGCAGTTTAATAGGGGCAGAGGGCTAGCTGGGGTGGCTTGGTTCTCAGTGAATGTACATTGCAGTTTAATAGGGGCAGAGGGCTAGCTGGTTTGTGTGTGGGTAGTGTGTGTAGGTTCATATCGAAGTTGTTCAGTGCTGTAGCGTGAAACGTCAAAAATTACGGAGCATAAAGTAGAAACTTTAGCTTTAGAAACTTTAGAAAGTTCAATGAAAAAATGTCATAAGACAGCTTCATACTACGATATCTAAAGCAGAGTTAACTTTAATTAATATGTTTTCATGTAAAGACGAAGTATATCTATATACCATTTATGTGTGTGTGTGTGTGTGTGTGTGTGTGTGTGTGTGTGTGTGTGTGTGTGTGTGTGTACAAACAAAGCTTGCTCGTAAAATACTTTTCAGATCATTCACAACGAAGAAAGCCTATAGCTTATTAAATGATAGCGAGACCAGATTCTTTTTGAGTAATTTTTCAAAAGTATCAAACATAATAATTAACCCCGCTTACATCTACAGTTTTAATAGAGAATTTTTACCAATTCAAAATATACAAATATTAGCATAGAAAAATTGGTTCTAATATTGATTAGGCAAAAATGAGTTCACTAAAACAGAGTATCATTCTAAACATCTGCTAATGTTCACGGCTGAAGAAGTGTTCGATTTCACACAGATTCATCTGCTATTCAATATTCAAGCGCAACTGCTTACTTACAACTGGAAAGTAGTAGTAGTAGTTGCTCACAGCTGGCACATGGAAACTGAATAGATAGGAATGATGGATAAAACACAGGAGGAAGAGACATTGAATTACCAAAACAAATCCAAGCTAGATTTTTGACAATGGGAGGCTGGCCCAGCAACTGAGGATCTGGGAGGCTGGCCCGGCAACTGAGGATCTGGGAGGCTGGCCCGGCAACTGAGGATCTGGGAGGCTGGCATAGCAACTGAGGATCTGGGAGGCTGGCTCAGCAACTGAGGATCTGGGAGGCTGGCCCACCAACTGAGGATCTGGGAGGCTGGCATAGCAACTGAGGATCTGGGAAGCTGGCCCAGCAACTGAGGATCTGGGAGGCTGGCCCAGCAACTGACACTCTGGGAGGCTGGCCCACCAACTGAGGATCTGGGAGGCTGGCACACCAACTGAGGATCTGGGAGGCTGGCATAGCAACTGAGGATCTGGGAAGCTGGCCCAGCAACTGAGGATCTGGGAGGCTGGCCCAGCAACTGACACTCTGGGAGGCTGGCCCAGCAACTGACACTCTGGGAGGCTGGCCCAGCAACTGGGGATCTGGGAGGCTGGCCCAGCAACTGAGGATCTGGGAGGCTGGCCCAGCAACTGGGGATCTGGGAAGCTGGCCCAGCAACTGGGGATCTGGGAGGCTGGCCCAGCAACTGAGGATCTGGGAGGCTGGCCCAGCAACTGGGGATCTGGGAAGCTGGCCCAGCAACTGGGGATCTGGGAGGCTGGCTCAGCAACTGAGGATCTGGGAGGCTGGCCCGGCAACTGAAGATCTGGGAGGCTGGCCCAGCAACTGGGGATCTGGGAAGCTGGCCCAGCAACTGGGGATCTGGGAGGCTGGCCCAGCAACTGAGGATCTGGGAGGCTGGCCCAGCAACTGGGGATCTGGGAAGCTGGCCCAGCAACTGGGGATCTGGGAGGCTGGCCCAGCAACTGAGGATCTGGGAGGCTGGCCCAGCAACTGGGGATCTGGGAAGCTGGCCCAGCAACTGGGGATCTGGGAGGCTGGCCCAGCAACTGAGGATCTGGGAGGCTGGCCCAGCAACTGGGGATCTGGGAGGCTGGCCCAGCAACTGAGGATCTGGGAGGCTGGCCCGCAAGGACCTGGCAGGATGGATAACCTGAGGAATTGAGAATATCGACAGCCCAGCGCTAACAAAGCACAATGGAGTGAATAAAAGGGCAGAGAGACACAGCTAGTGCATTACTATACACGCACAGTAGCGGGCCCTACAGCGGCAGAGGCTGGCTGGATCCCAGAGCCCCAGCAGGCAGCCGGAACCTCGGCTCCCTAGGCTGATCTGACAGGCAGCGGCTGAGGCAGTCGAGAATTCGCCTCTCGGACTCCTGTCGAGGCTCCGAGCCGGCGGGCTGGTCTTTGCAGAGAACCCTGGCCAGCTGGCGGCACAGCAGGTCGCGGTGGACGCCATTCTTGTCGGAGTTGGCCAGCAGCTCCTGCGGTTGCCAGGGAGCGGGGGCGGATGAGACGCTTTTATAACTACCGAGGTTCATCAGGGGGGCAGAAATAGGGCGGGTCAAGCAAGGGAAGGGGGCGGAAATAGGTCGGGTCAAGCAAGGGAAGGGGGCGGAAATAGGGCGGGTCAAGCAAGGGAAGGGACGGAAATAGGGCGGGTCAAGCAAGGGAAGGGGGCGGAAATAGGGAGGGTCAAGCAAGGGAAGGGAGCGGAAATAGGGCGGGTCAAGCAAGGGAAGGGGGCGGAAATAGGGCGGGTCAAGCAAGGGAAGGGGGTGGAAATAGGGCGGGTCAAGCAAGGGAAGGGAGCGGAAATAGGGCGGGTCAAGCAAGGGAAGGGGGCGGAAATAGGGCGGGTCAAGCAAGGGAAGGGGGCGGAAATAGGGCGGGTCAACCAAGGGAAGGGGCGGAAATAGGGCGGGTCAAGCAAAGGAAGGGGCGGAAATAGGGCGGGTCAAGCAAGGGAAGGGGCGGAAATAGGACGGGTCAAGCAAGGGAAGGGGCGGAAATAGGGCGGGTCAAGCACTGAAGGTCTAAAAACGAGTAAAAAAGAGATCAGATGAGGAATAAATAAATGATAAAAATCACCTGGGCCAAATCCAGTACCAAGCAGAGCAGATTAGCGGCCAGGGGTGAGCCGGGCTCGGGCAACAACGAATCCGGCAGGCACTCTAAATAGACAAACAGAGTCTGCAGGTAGGACTTGCCGGCAATGGACTCTAACGGCAGTTCGTCCATCAGATCTGTGGATGTAAGCAGCTCAGCGGAGCGCAGAATCTCTTCGGTATTGGTCACGTCCGTGAGCAGGTCCTGAGTAGTCAGGTGGTGCCGGCGGATGTGACGGATGAGGCGGACAACCTCGCGTGGAAGCGGCTGCGGCTCGGTTAGGAAGCCTGAGTATGCGGGAGTGGGAAGAGGTTGATCCAGGGGGAATAATTATATCTATCCGCAAGATCCACAGGTATCATAGCACCTTGAATGTTCTTTGTGTTATCCTGAGTATTAGAATCATTCCAATAAAATATCCCCTACAAATTTATCCCCATAGGATATCCCTACCAACTTATCTCTATGGGATATCCCCTACAAATTTATCCCATGGGATATCTCCTACAAATTTATCCCTATGGGATATTTCCTACAAATAATACCCTATGAGATATCCCATACCAACTTATACCTATGGGATATCCTCAACACATTTATCCCTATCCACGCACTAATCCCAATCCACCCACCCGGCAACTGTCCGAAACTGGCCGAAACGCTCTCTACATCGTCGTCGTATTTGTCCGGATATTCGCCAGCCACCGCGGCCGAGCCACGGCGATAGGCCAGCCGGATGGCCGCTCGAAGGTCGTCAGGTTCGAGCCGGGACACCGGGCGGGCGAGTCGGCAGGCAACGGCGAGTGGCAGGCCGAAACAGGTGGGCACCAGATCCGCCTGTGGTATGAGGAAGAAGTGCTTCCGCCAGTGAGCACCTGCAGGGAGGGGAGGCAGTGTTAGGGGTGACAGCGCCTGGGATTTTTTAATAGATTCGATGAGATTTTTGTATGAGACTAATATGAGATTCTAATGTGAGATTCTTGTATGAGATCCTGATGTGAGATTCTGATGTGAGATTCTTGTATGAGATCCTGATGTGAGATTCTTGTATGAGATCCTGATGTGAGATTCTGATGTGAGATTCTGATGTGAGATTCTTGTATGAGACTCTAATATGAGATTCTAAACAGAGATTATTGTATGAGACTCTAATACGAGATTCTAATCTGAGATTCTTGCATGAGACTTAAGTATGAGATTCTAATGTAAGACTCTAGTATGAGATCCTGATGTCAGATTCTGGTATGAGATTCTGATGTGAGATTCTGATGTGAGATTCTGATGTGAGATTCTGATGTGAGATTCTGATGTGAGATTCTGATGTGAGATTCTGATGTGAGATTCTTGTATGAGATCCTAATGTGAGATTCTGGTGTGAGATTCTTGTATGAGATCCTGATGTGAGATTCTTGTATGAGATCCTGATGTGAGATTCTGATGTGAGATTCTTGTATGAGACTCAAGTATGAGATTCTAATGTAAGACTCTAGTATGAGATTCTGATGTGAGATTCTGGTATGAGATTCTCAGGACTCCAGACTCACCACAACAAGGATGTCTTCTGGTCTGAACACCGGATTAGGCTGCTCCTCGGCCCACCGGCGCATCGCCTCGGCAATGTGCCTGTCCTTCAACGACAACGACAATTTGATTGACTGTTGCGAGTCCACGTCAATCCTAGACGTGGTTGGCGTCAGCCGCATAAAAGCCGGGCAAGTGTCGCCGCCAAAGGCGTCGCTGCCGTTGAAATGCCAGCGCACCGGGACGCGGCCAGTGTTGCGCAAGGACACGCCGGTCTCGTAGGTTTCGAAGAAAGCCACCTGGCCGAAGCTTATCTACAGTTGGTTATTTGTTGTTTCGATACATATCGGCTAGATAGTAAAGGACTTTTATCAGCTAATAACCAAATCAATCATGACCAAATATACTACTTACTAGTAACTAGAGATGACACCCTAATGATTAAATTCACATACTTTAACTAATATATGACCGAATCTACCTACCAATGACCGAATCTACCTACTAATGACCGAATCTACCTACTAATGACCGAATCTACCTACTTAATGACCGAATCTACCCACTAATGACAGAATCTACCTACTAATGACCGAATCTACCTACTAATGACCGAATCTACTTACAAATGATCTAATCTACCTACTTATGACTGAATCTACCTACTAATTTAATCTACTGAATCTACCTACTAATCTACCTACTACGAATTTACCTATTAATGACCAAATCTACCGAATTTCGAATGCAATCAAGCTTTCAATTACCTCATGTCCAGGATCCAGCACGCACTGCGGCAAAATAGCATTCTCCAGCTGATCAATCAGCCTAATCACCTCGCGATAAACTCTCTGCCTTCGCTCCTGATTCACCTTGGCAATGTCAACTTGCAACACGCAGGCCACTGGCTTGTGATCGCTCATCTGGTTGCTAAGGAAACAATCATACTTAATAACCTTGCAGGGCACAGAGGCAGAGTGGAACAGTACCCGATCGCACCAGCTGGGTATTCGCGATTTCTCCACAGCGTACTGATTGCCGCCAACTTCGAATTTGTACGACGGCTTGAAGTTAATTTTCTCTTCCTGTAGTTTGCGGGTAAAAAAGCACGTGTGCTATTAAACTACTGACAATTCAGTAGTATTCACGATCATTTCTTTTAAACAAACATTTGCAAACAAATACTGTAGTGATTACTTAATATAGAAGTGCTAATATTAATGAAAGTTAATTTTTTATTTCTGTATTAAGCGGGGAAAATCGTATATGCAATTAAGCTACTGAGAAGTCAGTAGTATCAGTAGTTAAATACTCGTAGTTGCCCTTAAAAAGGCCCGTTAAAAATAGTCTCTCGATCGAATTTAACTCTAGCAACTCTGGAGCCACTCTTTTGACTTTCTAACGACTTAAACGATTGTGATGCGACGGAGGCGCGACTTTTGAGTCACGTGATTTATAGAATCATAAAAACGAGTCGCCGCTTAACTTTCTACTAACTCAATTAGACAAAATAGTTGTTATAAATGCGTAATTCAGTGATTCTAGCACGCCTCAGATACGACTCTACGGTCCCAGTATGTCACTATAGAAGTGTTCCAAAGTCGTTTCAGAGTCGCAGACAATATTAAAAAACCTTTGACGACTCGTGAAGAGCCACTTCTTTCCTATTTGACCTGTGTTACCTGCAACAACTCTGAAGCGAATCTGGGACTTCTGCCAAATCAGAAGTTATTAACTGTGTTATAAGTTGCCAAATTATTTTTATTTATTGAGGTAGATACCTTTCGATGATTTACTGACGCAATCTAAACTGTATATTTTTAGTGTCCTTAAAAGGGCCGTTTTACTATTTTACAAAAATCTACTTAGAGACTTAGTAATAAAGTGATGAAAGTAGTGCTTAGAGAGTTATCTTGAAGCGATCAAACCTGACCTGGAATCCTTCAAACATGTCAGCATAGCGGCTCCACTGCGGCTCAGGTTTCTTCTTCAACTGTCTAAGCAGATTCAATTCGTCGTGAAACTCCAATAATCGATCGAATTTCCCGTGATTAACCAGTCGTTCAACTTCGTCGCGTTCAATTCTAACTAGGCGAAAATTTAAATCGCCAAACCAGAACATCGCGTGGTGCTCGCTGTCCGAAGCCAGGAACTCGAACTCGCCAGACTCGCCCTGCTGTTGGCCAGTTGAGTAACCGTCCCCTGGTTGCGTTTTGAATAGCTTCAACTTCACCAGAATGTCCTGACATTGTGGTAGGTGATTAAGGCAAACTTTTCAATAAACATTTCATTCTGACGAACTCATAAGGAGTTTTTCAAACTTAAAAATATTGGCCGGTGGGTTTTTGTGCCATTCATACCCATGAGGGCCAAACCCCAGACACAGATCTAAGAGCGTGTGTACTTAAATGACACAGATCTAAGACCGTGTGTACTTTAATGACACAGATCTAAGAGCGTGTGTACTTTAATGACACAGATCTAAGAGCGTGTGTACTTAAATGACACAGATCTAAGACCGTGTGTACTTAAATGACACAGATCTAAGACCGTGTGTACCTTAATGGCCCAGATCTAAGACCGTGTGTACTTTAATGACACAGATCTAAGACCGTGTGTACTTAAATGACACAGATCTAAGAGCGTGTGTACTTTAATGACACAGATCTAAGAGCGTGTGTACTTTAATGACACAGATCTAAGAGCGTGTGTGCTTTAATGACAGATCTAAGAGCGTGTGTACTTTAATGACACAGATCTAAGAGCGTGTGTACTTTAATGACAGATCTAAGAGCGTGTGTACTTTAATGGCCCAGATCTAAGACAGTGAGTACCTTAATGGCCCAGATCTAAGACCGTGTGTACTTTAATGACAGATCTAAGAGCGTGTGTACTTTAATGGCCCAGATCTAAGACAGTGAGTACCTTAATGGCCCAGATCTAAGACCGTGTGTACTTTAATGGCCCAGATCTAAGACCGTGTGTACTTTAATGGCTCAGATCTAAGACCGTGTGTACTTTAATGACACAGATCTAAGACCGTGTGTACTTAAATGAGACAGATCTAAGACCGTGTGTACTTAAATGACACAGATCTAAGACCGTGTGTACTTAAATGACACAGATCTAAGACCGTGTGTACTTAAATGACACAGATCTAAGAGCGTGTGTACTTAAATGACACAGATCTAAGACCGTGTGTACTTAAATGGCTCAGATCTAAGACCGTGTGTACTTAAATGGCCCAGATCTAAGACCATGAGTACTTTAATGGCCCAGATCTAAGACCGTGTGTACTTAAATGACACAGATCTAAGACCGTGTGTACTTAAATGACACAGATCTAAGAGCGTGTGTACTTTAATGGCCCAGATCTAAGACCGTGTGTACTTAAATGGCCCAGATCTAAGACCATGAGTACTTTAATGGCTCAGATCTAAGAGCGTGTGTACTTTAATGGCCCAGATCTAAGACCGTGAGTTCTTTAATGGCTCAGATCTAAGACCGTGTGTACTTTAATGGCACAGATCTAAGACCGTGTGTACTTTAATGGCACAGATCTAAGAGCGTGTGTACTTTAATGGCACAGATCCATGAGCGATGTTAGCCATTCACTTTAGGAAACATTAGTAACTTTGTCTTAGAGCATACTTTGGTACTTTGGTAGAATTTCACTACCCCCCAGAGCGTGTTTCCGTCAAGAGCCCTTTTCCATACACGTGTGTAGTTAAAGTTGTGCTCAGTTGGAGACAGGCTAAATAAACTAGCGAAATATTTTTGGGAAACTTTGTCAACGATAAAACTTGCTGTACACATTAACACAACTATTGATCAAACGGGGGCACGTATAGAGACAGAACAAAAATGTAATTTATCGCTTTATAAATACTTTATAAAGTTTGTATTTATTAGCCTGTACAGACTCTGAGTAGATAATGTAGTCATCGCAGACTTAAATATTAAATATGCTTCGGAGGGATAGAATGATAGATAGATCAACGTCTAAACTATCTCATTTATGGTGCAGTTGATCAGTTTTGCGAGCATTACAAATTGTACATTGCAGAATATTTTATAAACAGAACTTCTATCTCTGTGTAGTTAAGAACTAAATTTTGATATGAAAATCTAAGGGGTGAGATTCTCATTGAGACCGGAAATCTAAAAAGTGAGATTTTCATTAAGATCTGAAATCTAAGAGGAGAGATTCTCAGACAGCTAAATTCAGGTAACGACATTGTATATTCAGACACCAGATACCCTAATGTACCTCTTAGGTATTTCAGACACCAGATACCCTAATGCACTTCTCAGGTATTTCAGACACCAGATACCCTAATGCACCTTTCAGGTATTTCAGACACCAGATACCCTAATGTACCTCTTAGGTATTTCAGACACCAGATACCCTAATGCACTTCTCAGGTATTTCAGACACCAGATACCCTAATGTACCTCTCGGGTATTTCAGACACCAGATACCCTAATGTACCTCTCAGGTATTTCAGACACCAGATACTCTAATGTACCTATTAGGTATTTCAGACACCAGATACCCTAATGTACCTCTTAGGTATTTCAGACACAAGATACCCTAATGTACCTCTCAGGTATTTCAGACACCAGATACCCTAATGTACCTATTAGGTATTTCAGACACCAGATACCCTAATGCACCTCTCAGGTATTTCAGACACCAGATACCTTGTGTAGCTTTCAATCCTTTAAATAACCTTGCATTACCAACCAAAACACAAATTCGAACCCACCTTGTAATCTTCATAGCGCCTCTCGAGTTTTTCCTCCCCAGCAGCCAGGTGACAATTGACAAAGGTGAGCAAAGTGTCATGCAGCTGAAATCGCACGGCAGTGCCGCCTTTGTTAGCCATGAAACCCATCAGACCGGTGGCCTGAGCGCCGCACTTCAAATTGCGAACCTCACTAATGAGATCTTTCTTAACCGCAACCATTAACAGAGTGGAGAACAGCTTCACAGTTTTCAGCACTTTATAATCTTTGCTGTTTGCGAATGCTTTTCGGCACAGCTCGCACCAGCGCGTCTGACGCTCGGAGCAGTAGGTTGATAAGTAGTTTCTAGTGGACATGTCCAACTCCTGATTTAAGGATTTTGGGGGAGTGATGACGTTTGGCTGATCGATTTGCAACTTTTATTCAAATAATCACTAAGGTCTTAGTTGCTAATCCCCGCTAACGAAGGAGTCGCTAATCAATTCACTAAGGAGCTGCTAATTCATTCACTAAGGAGCTGCTAATCCATTCACTAAGGAGCTGCTAATTCATTCACTAAGGAGCTGCTAATCCATTCACTAAGGAGCTGCTAATCCATTCACTAAAGAGCTGCTAATCCATTCACTAAGAAGCTGCTAATCCATTCACTAAGGAGCTGCTAATCCATTCACTAAGGAGCTGCTAATCCATTCATTAAGGAGCTGCTAATCCCTCTTTAAGGAGCCGGTAATCCCCATTTAAGGAGCCGCTAATCCCCATTAAGGAGCCGCTAATCCCTCTTTAAGGAGCCGCTAATCCCTCTTTAAGGAGCCGCTAATTCCCCACACTAAGGAGCAGCAAATCCCCATGCCACTAGATTCTTTAAGGCTGATAGTCCAGTCTCTAAGTACATTATACGTTGCTTGCACCAATCACCCATTGTTTTATTCAGCTCAAGCAGCTAATCCTATAGTATTGAACTAAGCTCCCAGCTAGAGCCGATAATCCCCGCTCCCAGTTACCTGAAATCCTAAAGCATAGATATCTGGAGCAGAATCTGCGCACTGCAGCCACTTAGTGAGATCTTCGGCTTCGCTAAATTGATTATTAACATTCCAGGTGCCGCAGAACACTTTCAAGCCGCTATAGTCGATGAAATCTCGGTGCCGTTCGTGTAGACGATACCTGAGCAGCTCCTCCCTGGCCTGTTCGTACTCGTCCCCAGGACCACCTGAGCTCTCGCGCTTCTCAGCCAAGGTGAGTAGAGCTTCGTCAGATGGCTCAGAAGATGGTACCAAGTGGGAGTCACTGCTTGTGCTATTGCTCAGCACTGACATACTTTATAACTTGTTTCTAAATTGACAAATGAAACCAATAAGAATCGTTTAGAAAGCAAACACAAAACTGGGGTTTAAACTGAAAAATAACAGAATGGATTCTTTGGTTTTATAGTGTAAATAGCGTTGATAAGACAAAGGGTGGGCAAGCTCCATCCCACGGGCCACATACTGTGAAGCCTCTCTATCCAGCCCTCGGGTCCTGTGAAACTTTGCAATAGCAATTTGGAAACACCTATCTCTCTTTATTTTTTCTAATCTTCTACCTCTCCACTCATCTCCTTTCTCTCCAATCTCTGTGCATCTTTCCTTTCCTCTCCCTTCTCCCCTAATCTCCCCTCTTCCCTTATTTCCCCTCTCTCCTCTTTTCTTCCCTTTTCTCCTATATACCCTCTATTTTATAGGCTTATTCTCCCTGGTCCCCAGCCATGCACTAGTTTTTTTTATATAGCCCCTATATAAAAAAGCTTGCCTGCCCCTATTATAGATAGAAAAACACATTATACTTGATTTAGCTACTTGGCTATATATTATTAGTAACTTTTTGATTTAATACATGATAGCACAGAACCTCATTTCCTAGCCAATGTGGCTACTAAAAAGAGATCCAGATCAACAAAGACAAAAAATAATTATATTCATTAAAAATGTTATTTGAATAAAAATTCAGTCATAAACACAAATCTATTTTTATACAATTTTTTATAATTTTAACTTTTCTTACTTGAAATTAAACAAATACTATATCAAAATTCTTTGTTTGGCTTAGACTAACCTCTGATAGTGATATAGGCCAATGAAAAAGTCTATATTTTTAACTAAATAGGCCTAAGCATAACTTATCTAAAAATCATATTAATTATAAAATTAAAAATAGAGTTGATGCCAAACTTATGCTACAAACTAAAAGTTTAGTAGCATATCTTCTCAAACTTTAGCCAAGTTTATAAGACAATATATCTAGAATTGAAGAATAAGAATATTGTTTCTAAGAAAAACATAAGCCAAATAAAGATAATAGACAATGGGTGGCTAACATAGAATTTTTTGCTATAAGCCTATATTAAAAAGCAATAAAAACAAATAATAAAAACCAATTTTTAATGAGTATATAAATTAGAATAAATAACCTTCACTGGCTCTAGAATTTACTTAATCAATACTTTAAGAGACTATTAATATCCTTATTACACTAAAGTCTACAGACTAGACTACAAACTACTGCATGGCTAATGGCTTGCCTTTAACATGTATAAATTGGAGCTGTGAATATCATTGACATTATTATTAACTCAAGCTTGAAGTATATTTAAGTAATAATGTACTACTAATACGATATACGATATACGATATTACGGTATACGATACATACATAACATAGATTAGACGAGAATGGAAGTTCTCTGCGCAGACTGCGCTAAGCTGTGAGTAATGAGCACTTTCCGTCTTTCCGTTTGATCACGTTCTAGGAACCAGCCAACTTATCCGCGACAATAAAAACGTTTCGTTTATAACGAGCATTAGAAAAGCGACTGATGATTTAGTGAGGGGGCTACTACTGTGGTAAAAACTAATGTTGATTAGAAACTGATTTTCACAGATTCATAGTCAAAATTATATTTACATTCATACATGATGATATTACCTACAGGAACTATTTTAACAGCTTTTAAGTGGAAGCGTCTAATGAAAACACCCAAGGACTTCATTCACAACTAGTAGTCCTTGGAAACATTAATATGGAATGAAGTGAACTTTTGTTGATGTGACCACTCTGTCGAAGGAATGAGGAGAAAAAACGACCTAATTAAATAACTTAAGTCGGCAAGATTCCTAACTGTTCATCGGCCTACACATTTTTATAGATACGCGCGTCACTGGATTTGGGTACAGATTAAAAAAGCGAGTGACATATATCTACGACCTAGTTATTGTAGTATATGTGGAGTATACTAACACTAGCGATACGTGAAGCGTTCTTTTACTGAATGATGAGGCAGCCGTCCCCCAGTATCACAATCCCCACCCTCCCAAACTGCAGAGCTGGTCAGCTGCTCATTCGTGGCTCCCAGAGCTGTCAACTATTATCAAGTGACCAGCGGCTCCATCAGCCTCAACAGCTCCGTCACCAGCCAGCTGCTTGCCGACACCACTGGGACTCTGATGGTCACCGCGTGATGAAGTGTCGGACAAAGTCCTAGCTGCGCCGCCGTGGTCGTCAAGGACTCCTGGGACCGGCGCTGACTGTGCCAGATGCTATAGTCATCAACGATGCCAGTCAGCTGATCCTGAGTCCGGAGACCTTCGCTGCCAGGGAGCTGCGGCCTGGCCACGGCGTCAGGGTCTGGAAGGCTGACGACTTCAACGAGAAGCGACGCAAAGGCACCGTGGTCAAGTACATGTACTTCTACAGTGAGTCTCAGATTTTAATTTTTTAAAAGTGAATTACTACTTCTACTGTAGAGTAGTAAAACACCCATATTAACGGTATACTTCAAGATTTTAAAGAATTACATTTTTAATTTGTAATTTACTGCTGTCTGCGCAGTGGCGAGACGGTAGTGAGTGATTTTTATGAAAAGCTGCTTTTTATGATGGATAGAGCTCCCACACTTGGCTCTGCTGCTCTTCCTTCTCTTCCTCTCCCCTTCTCTCCCCCTCTTCCTCTCTCTCCCTATCCACCCTCTCCTTCTCTCCCCATTTCCCCCTCTCTCCCACATCACCCCTGGCCCTCTCCCCACCTCCCCCTTTCCCTCTCCCTCTCCCCCTCTCTCCCCCTCTCCCCTCTTCCTCTCTTACCCTCTCTAACTTCTCCCCCTCTTTCTTGGCTCTGCTCGTGAAATTAACGGCCTCGAGGGCCAACCCCAAAGGCACAGTGATGTACATGCCTAACGAATGATAAATAAAGTTAGGGCCGCTGTACACTCCTGTGTGAGTGTGTGCCTTTGGGTATGACTGCGTACGTATCCGCGCGCTTGTGTGCCTGCTCAGGGGAGTCGGCGGAATGGGCAGCAATGCCTCTCGCCGGTTGTGTGCGCCACGGTGCCTTTGAAAAATCAAATAGAGGCACTGCAATTCCGCAGTGAGCGGCTCAGGCAGAACCGGCACCGTCCAGTACCTGACTGTTGCCGAGGCCGGCTGCTACCGTATCGATGCTTTCGGCGCAAGGGGCGGGGGCTTCGATTTCGACGCGACCAAGCAGCCGGGCAGAGGCGCATCGGTTTCTGGCAGCTTCAGCCTGACAGCAGACACCCAGCTGGCTATCGTGGTTGCACAGGCGGGTGGCAACTCGGCTGCCGAACAAGCCGGTTCTGGCGGCGGCGGCGGCAGCTTCGTGTACAGAAGTGGCGACAGTCAGCCGCTTCTCGCTGCCGGTGGAGGCGGCGGCGCGGCCTACTATATAAATGGCAGCTAGTGATGACGTAATCGAGTCATATACAATAGCATCTTGTATTGGTGTTTGCATCAAGGCTAGGCAGAGCGTGCACCAAGGTTAGGCAGAGTGTGCACCAAGGCTAGGCAGAGTGTGCACCAAGGCTAGGCAGAGTGTGCACCAAGGCTAGGCAGAGTGTGCAAAGGCTAGGCAGAGTGTGCACCAAGGCAAGGCAGAGTGTGCACCAAGGCTAGGCAGAGTGTGCTGTGTGCACCAAGGCTAGGCAGAGTGTGCACCAAGGCTAGGCAGAGGCATCTCAGCAATCCCCATGAGGCTTGGCATCTCAGCAATTCCCCCCATGAGGCTTGGCATCTCAGCAACTCCTCATTATTTCCAGGAATCGCCGGCTCCTCGGATACCAAAGGAGCTGACACCAACTATCCGACTTCAACGGACGATATCGGAGCCGGAGGAACGGATGGCGGTGCAGGCAAAGTGCCAACAACTCGCTACACAGTAAAATTCAGGTTCTTCATTACCGACTGCTACACTTACGGCAAAGGTGGCCCTGGCGCTGGTTGGTTGAGCTCGGCGTTCTCAGACAGCTCATTCAAAAAATGCGACGGCACTGGCGGCAGCAGCCGCGACGGCAACCCGCCGTGGCTGGGCTGAATTCGCGGCGAAGACGCTCTGACAGGAGACGGCGGCTTCGGTGGCGGCGGCGGCGGAGCCAACGGAGGCAACTTTGGAAGAGATTTTGGCGCCAGCGGCGGCGGCGGCGGCGGCTACAGCATTTGGCAGCGGCTGCGCGTCACCGTTGCTGGGGGCAATGAAGCGGACGATGGCAATGGAAGAGTGATCTTTAGTAGGATTGAACTTGGCGCCTGCGATTCTAAAAGACAAAGAGTTGAGTACTGTGCGATCATTGATGATTGGGTTTCTAAGTACACTCGGACACTTTAGTATGCGTAGGTGCTGTGGTGAGTCAGTGCGGAAATTTCTAACTTAAAACAGAGTCAGTGTTAGTGCCCCCCTTACGGTAGCTTTGGCGTCCCTTACAATAGCTTTAACGCCCCTTGCAGTAGCTTTGGCGGCCCTTGCAGTAGCTTTGGCGCCCCTTGCAGTAGCTTTGGGGCCCCTTGCAGTAGCTTTGGCGGCCCTTGCAGTAGCTTTGGGGCCCCTTGCAGTAGCTTTGTGGCCCCTTGCAGTAGCTTTGGGGCCCCTTGCAGTAGCTTTGGCGCCCCTTGCAGTAGCTTTGGGGCCCCTTGCAGTAGCTTTGGCGGCCCTTGCAGTAGCTTTGGGGCCCCTTGCAGTAGCTTTGTGGCCCCTTGCAGTAGCTTTGGGGCCCCTTGCAGTAGCTTTGGCGCCCCTTGCAGTAGCTTTGGGGCCCCTTGCAGTAGCTTTGGCGGCCCTTGCAGTAGCTTTCGCGCCCCTTGCAGTAGCTTTGGCGCCCCTTGCAGTAGCTTTGGCTTTGGCGCCCCCTTGCAGTAGCTTTGGCTTTGGCGCCCCCTTGCAGTAGCTTTGGCACCCCTTGCAGCAGCTTTGGCGCCCCCTTGCAGTAGCTTTGGCACCCCTTGCAGCAGCTTTGGCGCCCCCTTGCATTAGCTTTGGCGCCCCCTTGCAGTAACTTTGGTGCCCCCTTGAAGTCCCTTTGGCACCCCTTGCAGCAGCTTTGGCGACCCTTGCAGTAGCTTTGGCGCCCCCTTGCAGCAGCATTTGCGCGCCTTCCAGCAGCTTTGGCGCCCCTTGCAGCAGCTTTGGCGCCCCTCGCAGCAGCTTTGGCGCCCCTCGCAGCAGCTTTGGCGCCCCTTGCAGCAGCTTTGGCGCCCCTTGCAGCAGCTTTGGCGCCCCTTGCAGCAGCTTTGGCCGTCTATAGTATAAGTGAGAAAGTTTTTATCGTTAAAATACACCACTTACTGTCCAGCTCGTTTATAACTTGTTTTAATTTACGAGCCAGCTTTTAAAGAAAATTTTGTTTGAAAATTGACTTCATATGCTCGATAACAAAAATAATAATCCATTATACTAAAATTCAACCTAAAAATTTTCTATTTCTTTTCTAAACTAAGCCTTTTATGTTCACCGTGTTATCGCTGTGATATTTTTTTTCGCTAATAACTCACCAGTCTTTGTAGATGTGAAAATATAAACACAAGGATATTTAATTTACGAGTAAAAGTACAAACTGGAATGTCACTCAATTCGGTTGTGAGTTGTTGTTCTGAATTGTGTAACATTATGTAAACTTTTTTCATATAGCCAGAATCGTCATATTTTGGTAGCCCACAACCAAAATTCAATGTTTGAACAAGTTGAGCCCTTCTAGTTGATCATTGATAGTTGATTACATTCCAACTTAAACCGATGAATTAAAAGGTGAGGCATTAAAGTAAAGCAGCAATTTAAAATAATCCGTGCTGAGTACGGAAATTATAATAAAATATTACAATTCCAAGGACGATGTAATGGCGAAAATCATTGTCGAGATGGACTGCTGGACCTTCCATGAGATGATGGACCTTCTGGACTTCCGAATTCCAAATAAAGCCAGGATGCAGCTACCAGAGACGATTTCTAGTCTCATGGAACATTCACTCGATTACGAGTTTAGCGTCTTTCTACATTATAGTTATTTAGTTAAAATAGACAGCTCAATTCAGCACGAAGGCACGCTAATCCTGTTGGACCGGAGTGGGTCAAAGAAGTCATTGGTTACTGGGAAAACAAATCGAAGAAAATCGCGACATAAATCTTTCATTTACCCGACAAGAGTTATTAAATCAATTTTTGGGAGGAAAAATGATCACAAGAAACACCAAACCAGTATTACAATATGGATATAGCCCATAGTCCATGCCCTGTCAAATATGGGCCAACTGTGAATCATCAGTAAAAAAAATCACTTGATCAGGTTGCAAACAAAGCCAATTAGAACTACTAAGCCGGCGTTGCCGGCAGACAAGGCGGCCAGGATGACGGAATTGCGCACCAGATCCGGGTCGCAGTAAGCTGGAGAATTGGCGGCCATCCGAACGTAATTGTCTCTGATTCTCAGCGCTACGAATAGCGTAAGGGAGGCCCAGGCCACGGCGGCCGTGTTCAGAAGCCATCTGACCGCCTCCATGCACTGGACGCAGGCGTCGTTCGGCACCGAGGGCCCCATAAGGCGTTCGGCTTCACCGGGCACGCCAGTCCACTTGCTGTTAGCTCGGACGGCGTCCCAGACGCCCCAGACAGCTAGCAGTGCGGCCAAAGCGCCGTTAACCACAACTGCTACAGGTAGGAAACTTTCCAGTGGGCAGTCGTGAAGATTCCTGGTGCCAACGGTGATCTGGGCTAGTCCCAATCCCAGGCTGCTGATCACCATCAGGGCGAGGAACACAAGGAGTAGGCTCGAGCATGAGCACATATCGCCGGCTTTGAAAGTCAGATACCGGACTACAATCGAGCCAAACTGTGGTGGAAGTCACGAAAAGGAATAACACTCGGTCTTTAAAGTGGAACTGCTTAGTTTTTACAAGGCCTGTGTTTCCAAAAAAATTTCACTGCCGAAAGCAAGAAAATTTACAACGCGCATTTGCCATAGCAAGCTGTTTTACCAAGGAATCTTTGGCACCTATTTCGGACAATCTTTTGCGATAATCACATACGAAATCAGATAATAACTTGCTTTGCAAAATGCAGCTGCTCACTACAAAAGACAACTATAAACGATAAACTTTGCAGTGCAAGAAGAATCAATCGATAGTGCCATTCGTGATCATTCGACTTAAATTTTAGCAAACTCAATCTTCAAATGGAATGAATCGATGAAAATGCATCTGTACGAACGTACGAGCGCAATGGTTTACATAATTTACTTAATTATCCCAAAACGGTATACTATGAATACATTTGCTCTAACATAACAGTGGTAGACTAGGTGGCAGGCATACTCGTATTTTTAATTGCTCGAAATTCAAGCTTGTTTTTGTTAAATACCGTAAGGGAAGGACTCAGGTCTTCGATGAGTGTCTCACAGGACTGACTTATGTTGTCTTTGATGAGTGTCTCACAGGACTGACTTACTCGTAGGTTGTTTTTGATGAGTGTCTCACAAGACTGACTCAGGTTGTCTTTGATGAGTGTCTCACAGGACTGACTTAGGTTGTCTTTGATGAGTGTCTCAGGACTGACTCAGGTTGTCTTTGATGAGTGTCTCACAGGACTGATTCAGGTTGTCTTTGATGAGTGTCTCACAGGACTGACTTAGGTTGTCTTTGATGAGTGTCTCACAGGACTGACTTACTCGTAGGTTGTTTTTGATGAGTGTCTCACAAGACTGACTCAGGTTGTCTTTGATGAGTGTCTCACAGGACTGACTTAGGTTGTCTTTGATGAGTGTCTCAGGACTGACTCAGGTTGTCTTTGATGAGTGTCTCACAGGACTGATTCAGGTTGTCTTTGATGAGTGTCTCACAGGACTGACTTAGGTTGTCTTTGATGAGTGTCTCACAGGACTGACTTACTCGTAGGTTGTTTTTGATGAGTGTCTCACAGGACTGACTCAGGTTGTCTTTGATGAGTGTCTCACAGGACTGACTCAGGTTGTCTTTGATGAGTGTCTCAGGACTGACTCAGGTTGTCTTTGATGAGTGTCTCACAGGACTGATTCAGGTTGTGTTTGATGAGTGTCTCACAGGACTGACTTGGGTTGTCTTTGATGAGTGTCTCACAGGACTGACTTGGGTTGTCTTTGATGAGTGTCTCACAGGACTGACTTAGGTTGTCTTTGATGAGTGTCTCACAGGACTGACTCGGGTTGCCTTTGATGAGTGTCTCACAGAACTGACTCAGGTTGTCTTTGATGAGTGTCTCACAGGACTGACTCAGGTTGTCTTTGATGAGTGTCTCACAGGACTGACTTAGGTTGTCTTTGATGAGTGTCTCACAGGACTGACTTAGGTGGTCTTTGGTTTTATATTTCGGCTTTCGATTTGGAAGCTGATTAAGCATTCTGGTGTATTCTGTGGTTAATCCTAAATTTAGAAAAAAAAACATGACACTAAATTACTAAAAGTAATACCGCAATCAAATTTAGCGAGAAAACTGTGTCGCATACCAAAATTAGAATTAATTTATAGGCATAATTTTTCCAAATACAAGTGAAATACAATATATTAATTAGGCAATAAAGTAAGCAATTATAATCAATTGGAAATCACCAACTTAAGCGTCAGCGGCAAAACAAAAAATTGCTCAATAAAATTAGTAATAGGAAAGACGTGAAATTTATGTTTTTTCCAAAACTACTCTATAAACATCGGTAAGCTACGCATTAATTATCAAATGAGCCAGCGCTAACTGTGTGCCAAGCATTGCGAATGGAGGACTATACTCATATTTAACGATACGATAGTTCACCGGAGCACCAGCAGAGACACGCAGGCGGACAGAATAACGCACAGGACAGCGGCTAGCAACCATTGCCGTTTCGAAGGCTTTCCAACTCTAAGAATATGCAGCTTAGCATCTAGCAGAGCCTCCGCCTGAGGAAAACTTGAGCCCAGTATGACAAATCCGTGGCCCCGACGGATGTACATTCGACATCGGGGATAAGGATGCTGGCGCATCAGCTCGACTAGAGCGGCCGTATCTTCCGGCGTTGAGAATAGCGTCTCAACGTTCGAGCAGGGCACGTTGATTGCAGCAGCTTTTGCCTCGGTTTCAAACGCGTGCCCGTGCAAGCTGACAGACGCTGTGCGACTCTCCAGCAGGGCCGACCAGTGCAGCGGAGTGTCGCTGGTTGGCTGAATCTCCGAGCTGCTGGCGTAATAGCCGCACGACCAGGCGGTGAAATCGAAGCTTGTGACTACGCAGAAGTCGCGCTCGGTGTCCGATGGGCCTTGTGCTCGGCCCGATCTGAGGGGTGACAGCAGTAGCAGTAGCAGTAGTAGTAGTATTAGTAGTAGTAGTAGTAGTAGTTATAGTAGTAGTAGTAATAGTAGTAGTAGTATTAGCGGTAGTAGTAGTAGTAGTAGTAGTAGTAGAATAGTAGAAATTTTCACAAAAACTATATTGGTTTTAATCTAAAACATGCCATTAAATTCCATAGATCATTTTGTACCTGCTAACCAACAGAGTCAGCTGATCGTCGCCTCCAACGCCGCCTGCAGTTCGCGCCAACACCGCGGCCGCATTGCCAGCCAGTCGGCCGTCGGGTGCAACCGGCGCAGCGCCTCGGTCCTGCATCCACTCCAGCGCGCAGGCCATGGTCAGCAGGTTGGCGTCGAATTTCTCTCGCTGCTCGGCGGTGGTGCCGGCAGCGTGCCACCAGTCCTCCAGACGGCCGAGGTAGCGGCAGTTGAACTTGACGCGAACGCCGACCTCGTCTGACACGCCGCCGGCAGATTTTGAGGCCTCGCCATCGGGCATTTGAAGGGCTGGACGATTGACGCTGGACTCTGATGACTGATACCTCTGTTAGGCTGTAGCTGAAATTGCGTGCCATGCAATGCGTTCAGGATCTGGGAGGCTGGCCCAGCAACTGACACTCTGGGAGGCTGGCCCAGCAACTCAGGATCTGGGAGGCTGGCCCAGCAACTGACACTCTGGGAGGCTGGCCCAGCAACTGACACTCTGGGAGGCTGGCCCAGCAACTCAGGATCTGGGAGGCTGGCCCAGCAACTGAGGATCTGGGAGGCTGGCCCAGCAACTGAGGATCTGGGAGGCTGGCCCAGCAACTGAAGATCTGGGATGCTGGCCCAGCAACTCAGGATCTGGGAGGCTGGCCCAGCAACTGAGGATCTGGGAGGCTGGCCCAGCAACTGAGGATCTGGGAGGCTGGCCCACCAACTGAGGATCTGGGAGGCTGGCCCAGCAACTGAGGATCTGGGAGGCTGGCCCACCAACTGAGGATCTGGGAGGCTGGCCCAGCAACTCAGGATCTGGGAGGCTGGCCCAGCAACTGAGGATCTGGGAGGCTGGCTCAGCAACTGAGGATCTGGGAGGCTGGCCCAGCAACTGAGGATCTGGGAGGCTGGCCCAGCAACTGAGGATCTGGGAGGCTGATCCAGCAACTGAGGATCTGGGAGGCTGGCCCAGCAACTGAGGATCTGGGAGGCTGGTCCAGGAACTGAGGATCTGGGAGGCTGGCCCACCAACTGAGGATCTGGGAGGCTGGTCCAGCAACTGAGGATCTGGGAGGCTGATCCAGCAACTGAGGATCTGGGAGGCTGGCCCAGCAACTGAGGATCTGGGAGGCTGGTCCAGGAACTGAGGATCTGCTAAGTTCAAAATTAAATCGAAGCGAATGCAAATATCAAATTCATTGCCAATATATTTCGTACTAAGCTACTATTATTAGTAAGAAGCAGCAGGCTACGACAGACTTTTTAGTGATGCAGCAAAGCATAAAGCTGATAGGTTCATCAAGTTGGAGAACAGATTATATTATTAATAATGAGACAGAACAACATAGCCACATGGGATACATAGACAGAATAGGTGGTAATGCTATTTGAGATGTTGCATGCAAATAAAACCTCTCACTAACTAACAAAGATTAGTGAGTTAGAGCCAGGTGAAATCGTACAAGTATGCCAGAGTGGGTAGTAAAGCGGTAATGAACCTGCATGGATAATATATTAAATATGCAAACAGTGTTAACTGAATAAAATCATACTTTGACTTTTGAAACAGCTTAAATGGGAAAGAGAAGGAATTAACATGTGAGTAGATTACACTCGAAATGAGATACGAATCTCGTCATAGAGATGCAGGTTGCGACATGGAAAATCTACTACGAGATAGGATCTGAATCTCACCCGAGACACGAGATCTGAATCTCACCCGAGACATGAGATCTGAATCTCACCCTAGACATAAGATCTGAATCTCACCCGAGAAATAAGATCTGAATCTCACCCTAGACATGAGATCTGAATCTAACTAAAGATATGAGATCTGAATCTCACCCGAGACATACGAGTAAGATCTAAATCTCACCCAAGACATGAGATCGGAATCTCACCCGAGGCATGAGATCTAAATCTCACCCGAGACATACGAGTAAGATCTGAATCTCACCCGAGAAATAAGATCGGAATCTCACCCGAGACACGAGATCTGAATCTCACCCGAGACATGAGATCTGAATCTCACCCGAAACATGAGATCTGAATCTCACTAAAGACATGAGATCTGAATCTCACCCAAGACATGAGATCAGAATCTCACGCAGAGACATGAGTTCGGAATCTCACCCGAGACATAAGATCTGAATCTCACCCTAGACATGAGATCTGTGTCTCACTAAAGACATGAGATCTGAATCTCACCAAAGACATGAGATCTGAATCTCACCCGAGACATAAGATCGGAATCTCACCCGAGACATGAGATCTGAATCTCACGCAGAGACATGAGTTCGGAATCTCACCCGAGACATAAGATCTGAATCTCACCCTAGACATGAGATCTGTGTCTCACTAAAGACATGAGATCTGAATCTCACCGGAGACATGAGATCTGAATCTCACCAAAGACATGAGATCTGAATCTCACCCGAGACATACGAGTAAGATCTGAATCTCACCCTAGACATGAGATCTGAATCTCACCCGAGACATGAGATCGGAATCTCCCCCGAGACATGAGATCTGAATCTCACCCGAGACATGAGATCGGAATCTCACCCGAGACATGAGATCTGAATCTCACCCGAGACATACGAGTAAGATCGGAATCTCACCCTAGACATGAGATCTGAATCTCACTTTCTACCCGAGTCCTGGAATCCCGCAATCAATATGATACCTGGAAAACACACCCAAAAGTCTCACTCTTAGACAGAGAATTGCAACCTGGCCCTTATTAAGCTCGTATCAGATCTGAGCCTAATAACGAACAATAGATTTTGGAGAAAACACACACCCAATATAACTTGAAGCAAACAAGCAAAACCGAATCAAATTAAGCAATGAAGTTCACTTTTTATAAACAACCCCGACTTGTTTCAACGCTTTCGCCGACTGTCGCTACCAGCTGGCGATCTGTCGGCGTCATCATAATCGGCATTGCCATTGTCGTTGTTGTCGCCGAGATCGCTGTCGCCGCCGCCGCCGCGACGATCTCGAATGCCAGCGGAACTGCGGCTCCGACTGCGGCTACGACTTCTGCTATGCCGACGAGGTCGCTTCCTACCGCGGTGTCGGCCGCTATTTTCGTCGTCACTTCCCTCCGGCGTGGCGTCGATGTCAGATGATCGACGCTTCAACGAAGACGATTTGGATTTTCTTCTCGACCGCTGCTGCTGCGGCGGCGGAGACCCGGGCGGCGAGGCGACCCGATGCTGCGAATCGCCGTCGGGTGACACGGACTTCCGGCTGCTACTCTTCTCACAATGCCGCTGACTGTTACGGCTACGGCTACGGCTGCGACTGCGGCTGCGACTGCGGCTGCGACTTCGGCTGCGACTGGGACTGCCAATTAACTCCGGGCTGGAGCTGCAGTCGCTGTCGCGGCCTCCGCTGCACACCGGGCAGGGCCGTTTCAACCGGAAGTCGGCGTAGAGTACATTGCGCAGCAGTACGCGGGGATCTTTCTCCCCAGTGTTGACGCCTTTGCGAGCCAACCGGTGCGGCACGGAGAGGGCCAGAGGGTCGTGATTGCGAGGACATCGGCAGTCGGTTTTGCCGCGCACGTACGCATTGCACAGGTGCAAATAGTCGCAACTGTTGGCGCCGCGTTGGCAGCCGCGCTCAGTGTTGTAATAGCAACAGGTGCAGGGGAACACCACCTTGGTTAGGGCGGGTGTGGGTGCTGTGTTCTCTATTTATAGTCATGTTTAGTCTACTTCTGCTCTGTCTGTAGTAAATTAAACTAAAGCAAAACGTTGCTATTAGCTGGTCTTTAAGTGACTCTCAGGGTGTCTGTCTGGCTGTCTGTCTGTCTGTCTGAGTGTCTGTCTGTCTGTCTGTCTGCTTGTGTGTCTATCTGTCTGTCTGTCTGTCTGTCTGTCTGTCTGTCTGTCTGTCTGTCTGTCTGTCTGTCTGTCTGTCTGTCTGTCTGTCAGTCAGTCTGTCTGTCAGTCAGTCAGATATCTGCCCTAGTAGAAGCTACAAAACTCAAAACTTTTATAACCAACAAAGCCACCGGATCTCACCTTAAGATTATCCCTAACATTGTACTGGCAGGTGAGCGGGCGGCCCTCGGCCAGCGGCTCCAGTCGCAGCATGACGTCCCTAGTGAAGCCGTGCACCCAGCGGCAGGAGCGGCGGTTGGGACACGAGCCGCCAAGCCAGGCCCGGCAGACGTGCAGATCTTTGCAGTTGGGCACCTGGCACTCGCCCCGGCCTTCGCCATAGTTGACGCAGAGCTGTACGGTGTCTATGGTGAGGCCGCGGAGCTTGAAATGGTGCTCATCCTGGACGGGACAGCGTGAGGTTGAAATTACAGTATATTATCGAGAATTCGAGACACGACACGATTTGCATACGGCTGCACAGTCCAAGGACTTGAGGGGGTCGCCACACGCACCTTCAATTACCCCAGCTAAAACTGGCCCCCCTTTTTTTAAAGCTGCGGTGAACTGAATCGATGCAGAGTTAAGTGTCTTGCTGAAAGACATGCAAATTACTCCGAGTGAGATCGGGAATCGAACCCCCGACCTTTAAGTCGTGAGTCTGACGCTGTAACTACTAAGCGCCGAAGGTCACAGAATTTAAAATCCTCCCCATGAGCTTTGACATCTTAGCAAAACAAAAGAGTATAAAACATGAATAGATCGGGCAAGTGCTCACAAATCCAGCAGGCGCCGGCTTGTCCATATCGTTCTTGAGCACATCAGACAGCCAAGCCTGCTCCTCCAACGGCCTAGTCGGATCAACGTGAGCCGCAATAGACGGATAAAACATGCGCAGCACTTCCATATTTCGTTGAGTAAACAGACTGTGATAGGGCGAGGCGCAATGCTGCCTGTAGTGACAGTGGCCAGTCTTGACAATATTAACGCACACGTGCAGGTCACGACAGCGCGGACTGTTGCACACCAGTCTGGGCACCAAGCTTGACGGACAAATTTTTGGCAGCTTATCAAATAGCCAGGTGCGTAGGCGGTGATTGGTAGCTGGCGAATCTCGAGCAGGAATCATGTCGGATAGTTCCTGGTCGTGGCATTTTTGTTAAGAATAGCGGTTGCTCTCTTATTGTGTCGTATTAAAAGTGTAAAATAATTTCATCATCTGCGTTAGTTGCGTTTTAGGATGAAAAACATTGATATATCCTATCATCTTGAATTCTAACCTTGTAATATCGGTACGTATCTCAACCTGCCTTTTAATCGGTATCTCACCCTGCAATATTGACATCTCACCTAGCAATCCTGTTATCTCACCCTACACTCTTGCTATCTCACCTTGCAACCCTGTTTTCTCACGATTCAATCTCAGTCTCATCTGATCCCTGCAATCTCGGTATCTCGCTCTGCAATCTCACTATCTCACTCTGATTTCGGTATCTCGCTCTGTAATCTCGGTCTCTTACCCTGAAATCTCAGTATCTCGCTCTTTAATCTCGGTATCTCACCCTGCAATCTCGGTATCTCACCCTACAATCTCGGTATCTCACCCTGCAATTTTGGTATCTCATCATAGTACGATATTTTGTACCTGTATCACAGGATCACAGGTATCTCATCCTACATCCTACAGTACAAAAGTGGCAACAAAATTATACCTGTTCAGACAGCCAGCCAAGAAACTTGGGCCAATTATGCTCATCAGCCAGACTGTGACTTAGTCTACAATCAGCCCTGGTGCATTCGCCGCCAAGCCAGCTGCGACAGATGTGCAACAGTTTACACGCGGCATCCCGACAGTCCGGCAGAGTCCAATTGTACCTGGGGCACAGGATTGGCTCGTAAGCAGACGCCGGCAGAGAGGCGTAGTGACTGGTCATCGGAGGGTAGTAAGGTACCGGATCAGAAGAGAGTGGCTGCTCGTGCTGCGGCTGGTAACGATCTGTCTGTTGCCGCCGTCGGTCATCTATAAGTTATTGCATTTTCGTGTATTTTCTCTCTCTTTTGAATTCTTTGCAATCTTACTTTGATTGTTAACAATCGTTAACAAAGTGTTCTGCATTAAAAATGATGCTTTTTCTTTGTGTTTCTTTTATATAAACTGACGATGATTAAATAAGGATGGTCTCTTTGTTCGTTAAGTTTCTTTAATTAATATCAGGTAATGTATATAAACTTTGTTTTGTCTGTATTCATCAGTTTCTCCGATTCCGTAAGCGCTGACAGCAAGTAGTCTTTGTAGACCAACAGCCCGAGAGTGTCTTTGTTTTGTTTATTGTTTAATTTTAATTATTATTAGATGCATGTTGAACCGATAATTGACTCTCTTGAGGTGAGATGGTCGTTATTAGTATTTTTTCGTAGTTATGAATTAAGCCAATCCGTATGTTAAATGCTTCTCTGATTTATTTTAACTTTTTGCATTCAATAGTTCGCAGCGATGGAAAAAAGGAAGGGGTGAATACAGCGTTAGTGTTTATCTTTCATAAAATTTGGTTTCTTAAATGTTGAAACAATCAGAAATAAAACTAGGTAAACAGCAGGAGTAACTATTCTAAAGAGCCTCGTCAGCTAATAAATGAATTTTACACCCCGCCTTCGCGCACTAAATATACCAGCTACTTACCAGATTGATAAGAAGCAAACCGATTACGTCCGCTGCCAAAACCAGCGCCGCCTCTCCCACCGTCACGGTTGTCGTCGTAATAGCCGCCGCGACCGCCGCGGCCACCGAATCGATTGGCCCGTCCGCCTCTAGGTGACATTGACGTCGGGGGTTGATCTCGATAATTCCGCTGATAATAACCGCCGCGTCCTCCTCCACGACGATCAAACGGCTGCCGACGCGAGGAAACGTAGCCTCTTCCACCGCCTCTTCCGCCTCTTCCACCGCGGAAGTCGTCGTCGAAATCGTCGAAGCTGTAGTCATCGTCGTCGTAATCGCGTCGACGCGGACGATCGTCGTCTCGACGACGCGACGAATGTTGACGAGACTGATCGTCCCGGTGGTCCCGGTAGTCACGGTGGTCCCGGTAGTCCCTGTGGTCCCGGTGGTCCCGGTTATAGCGACTGCTTGACCTGTCGCGATGGTCGCGTTCTTGATAGCGGTCCATTCAACAGCGGGTTGCGTTTGGCGTGAGTAAAGCTTAGAGGTGAGCTTGACAGCAAGACAATTGCAGATGGTAATAATCTGGAAAAAAACCTTCGGGATTAGTGAACTGAATGAGTGTATTATTTTATTTTATAATGAAAATATTACTAGCAAACCTCTCCTTTGATTAATAATCAATTTATGGTAATCCTGTGTTTGTATTATTACACCTATCCTTATTGATCCCCTATTCATGATAATCCACATATCTTTACTAATCCCCTTTTCGTGATAGACTGCGAATCCTTATTAATCCAATATTGAGGATAATCCAATCCTTATTAATCCCTAATTTACGAACCACGATAATCCAATAATATTAATCCACTATTCACTACAAGCAAATCCTTATTACTTTTTCTATTCACGATGATCCACCTATCCTTACTAATTCCCTATTCACGATGATCCACCTATCCTTACTAATTCCCTATTCACGATGATCCACCTATCCTTACTAATTCCCTATTCACGATGATCCACCTATCCTTATTAATTCCCTATTCACGATGATCCACCTATCCTTATTAATTCCCTATTCACGATGATCCACCTATCCTTATTAATTCCCTATTCACGATGATCCACCTATCCTTATTAATTCCCTATTCACGATGATCCACCTATCCTTATTAATTCCCTATTCACGATGATCCACCTATCCTTATTAATTCCCTATTCACGATGATCCACCTATCCTTATTAATTCCCTATTCACGATGATCCACCTATCCTTACTAATCCAATCCTTAATAATCTCCAATTCACGATAACCGCCTCATTCGTAATAATCCCCTATTCACAATAATCCACCCGATCCTTATCAGCAATAATACTATCCTCAAGTTAATCCCAAGCCATACTGCCTCTACAAGTTAAAAATAGAAATCAGAAACACGCGAGCCGAAAAAGAATCAGGATACGCGCAGTGTATTCACATAGGTTAATTAATCCGAATTGCAATTGACAATAAACGGTCACAAAACCGAGATCATGACTAAACAAAAAATAACGACAATGACTAAAACACATACAAACTGAGAAGCTTGATCTTTCCGATTAAAATCAATAATTCGAATTCGCCAAAAAATGCTCTAAACAACAGCTACTGTGTCAATTCTTCATCTGCACTGTTTTAAAAACAAAATATAAAATCTATTATAAAAAACTCAAAATACTTTTAATATTGAAGCAAAACAACAATGAAAGCGCTACAGAGAACACAGAAGAATAATAAAAAATACTGCATTGTTACTGACAAAGACAATCCACTCGACAACAAAAACATTATTAATAGGAATTATAAAATATAAAATTATGACTTCTAAGTCCATTTATAGGGCATTCGACATAGACGCTTCTAAGCTAATTAATTAATCTAAGTTGTTGCTTATTAATCCCGGGAAATGCTCACAACAACGAACGCTCTTACTAATAGTAGAATGTATCAGAAAAAACACCGAGCGATTTAAAAATTGAATCGGCTGGAAAGTATCACTTTACGGCTTACACAATTAATGTGGATCTAATTTACTAAGACAAAGAGTACTGCGCTTCAGTTGTGATTGTCATTGTGATTCAGGAGGTGATTATAAGTGTGATTCAGGGGCTGATTCTCAGTGTGATTCAGGGGCTGATTATCAGTGTGATTCAGGGGCTGATTATCAGTGTGATTCAGGGGCTGATTATCAGTATGATTCAGGGGCTGATTATCAGTGTGATTCAGGGGCTGATTATCAGTGTGATTCAGGGGCTGATTATCAGTGTGATTCAGGGGCTGATTATCGGTGTGATTCAGGGGCTGATTATCAGTGTGATTCAGGGGCTGATTATCAGTGTGATTCAGGGGCTGATTATCGGTGTGATTCAGGGGCTGATTATCAGTGTGATTCAGGGGCTGATTCTCAGTGTGATTCAGGGGCTGATTATCAGTGTGATTCAGGGGCTGATTATCGGTGTGGTTCAGGAGATGATTCTCAGTGTGATTCAGGGGCTGATTATCAGTGTGATTTAGGGGCTGATTATCAGTGTGATTCAGGAGATGATTATCGGTGTGATTCAGGGGCTGATTATCAGTGTGATTCAGGGGCTGATTATCAGTATGATTCAGGGGCTGATTATCAGTGTGATTCAGGGGCTGATTATCAGTGTGATTCAGGGGCTGATTATCAGTGTGATTCAGGGGCTGATTATCGGTGTGATTCAGGGGCTGATTATCAGTGTGATTCAGGGGCTGATTATCAGTGTGATTCAGGGGCTGATTATCGGTGTGATTCAGGGGCTGATTATCAGTGTGATTCAGGGGCTGATTCTCAGTGTGATTCAGGGGCTGATTATCAGTGTGATTCAGGGGCTGATTATCGGTGTGGTTCAGGAGATGATTCTCAGTGTGATTCAGGGGCTGATTATCAGTGTGATTTAGGGGCTGATTATCAGTGTGATTCAGGAGATGATTATCGGTGTGATTCAGGGGCTGATTATCAGTGTGATTCAGGGGCTGATTATCGGTGTGATTCAGGGGCTGATTATCAGTGTGATTCAGGGGCTGATTATCAGTGTGATTCAGGGGCTGATTCTCAGTGTGATTCAGGGGCTGATTATCAGTTTAATTTCAGGGGCTGATTATCAGTGTGATTTAGGGGCTGATTATCAGTGTGATTCAGGGGCTGATTATCGGTGTGATTCAGGGGCTGATTATCAGTGTGATTCAGGGGCTGATTATCAGTGTGATTCAGGGGCTGATTATCCGTGTGGTTCAGGAGATGATTCTCAGTGTGATTCAGGGGCTGATTATCAGTGTGATTTAGGGGCTGATTATCGGTGTGATTCAGGGGCTGATTATCGGTGTGATTCAGGGGCTGATTATCGGTGTGATTCAGGGGCTGATTATCGGTGTGATTCAGGGGCTGATTATCAGTGTGATTCAGGGGCTGATTATCGGTGTGATTCAGGGGAAGGTTATCAGTGATTCAAAGGGGCATGATTACTGAGGTTTAAGGGCGTTAAAGTTTAAACACTGGAATGAGATCTTGATATATCCAAGAACTTTTTACTACCGATATGTAAACGTAAATCGATTTGAATCGCGGATACGAGATGTAGAGTGTTGTCAAAGTCAGTTGGTGCTGCCGCCACCGCCGCCGCCGCCGCCGCCACAGCTTCCACCGCTGGAGCTGGTCGTGGCAACGGCACCGGTAGCAGCCGCCGCTATGTCGCTGTCACCCGGACATCCGCCGCTATTAGGGTCGGAAGAGGGGCCGGCGCCGCCAGACGAAGCAGTGGCCGCCAGATTTTTTCTAACATCGCTAGGAAATCGTTTCTTACTTTTCTTTTTACAGCCGGCCAACAGGTCGCGATAATAGTCGGAGTGAACAAACCGACTATAGGAGTCCGTCCTCATCAGCTGATAGATATTCTCTTCGGCCTCTTCGAATGCGAATCGATCCGATAGCCGGCCTTCCATTCGACGTCGGACTCGTTCGGCCACGTGGCCGGCCAAGTTGACCGGCTCTTGGGCGTCCGGGCCGAGAAAATTCGAATAGATTCGCTGCAGCTCGGCGCCAACTTGGCTCAGGGGGATTCGGCGAAGCTCCTGACAAGGATTTTGGCGTAGGCGGGGAGACGGTGAGAGGCTGTTCTACAAGGCGGATGGGGTCCGATTTTTAATGCTGGATTAGAGGCGATTTTTAGGGTGCTTGATGAAGGCAATTATAATATCGCTTAGAGGGCGATTCTGAGGGTGATTGAAGGGCGATTCTCAGGGTGATTGAAGGGCGATTCTCAGGGTGATTGAAGGGCGATTCTCAGAGTGATGAAAGAGCAATTTTCAGGGTTATTAAAGGGCGATTCTTAGGGTGGTTAAGGGCGATTCTTAGGGTGGTTAAGGGCGATTCTCAGGGTGATAAAAGGGAAATTCTCAGGGTGATTAAAAGGCGATTCTTAAAGTGGTTAAAAGGCGATTCTCAGGGTGATTATGATTAGAGAGAGAGATTCTCACTTTGAATAAACTGATACGATGGGATATCAGGCAAATTCAACTCGAATTCTAAATGGATATATTGAAAGTGATTAACAAAAGTGAATTACTTAATTCCTTAAGACCAGGGTTGAAAATTCCAGTTCCCAGAGCATTAAACCTGAACCCACCTTTTCCATGTTTTCGGTAATGACATTTCCTAAAAGAAATCGATTTAACGTGTCTGCATGCTGGCGTGCTAAAAAAAAGATTTTATTTAAAAATGACAATTTTCTGCTTGGATAATTGGCTGAAGCATCTGGGAGGGCGGACGAAATCCATGTCCTTAATTTCGATTGCAATAATAATATTTTTTCTACTGACAATTTAGAAAACTATGGTTTAGGGATCTAGAGTATTGGTTTGGGGTTTTAGACTATTGGTTTACGGACTTAGATTATTGGTTTAGGGATCTAGACTATTGGTTTAGGGATCTAGATTATTGGTTTAGCGATCTAGATTATTGGTTTAGGGTTCTAGACTATTGGTTTAGGGATCTAGATTATTGGTTTAGCGATCTATATTATTGGTTTAGGGTTCTAGACTATTGGTTTAGGGATCTAGATTATTGGTTTAGGGATCTAGATTATTGGTTTAGGGTTCTAGACTATTGGTTTAGGATTCTAGACTATTGGTTTAGGGTTCTAGACTATTGGTTTAGGGATCTAGATTATTGGTTTAGCGATCTAGATTATTGGTTTAGGGTTCTAGACTATTGGTTTAGGGATCTAGATTATTGGTTTAGGGATCTAGATTATTGGTTTAGGGATCTAGATTATTGGTTTAGGGATCTAGATTATTGGTTTAGGGATCTAGATTATTGGTTTAGGGATCTATACTATTGGTTTAGGGATCTAGACTATTGGTTTAGGGATCTAGATTATTGGTTTAGCGATCTAGATTATTGGTTTAGGGTTCTAGACTATTGGTTTAGGGATCTAGATTATTGGTTTAGGGATCTAGATTATTGGTTTAGGGATCTAGATTATTGGTTTAGGGATCTAGATTATTGGTTTAGGGATCTAGATTATTGGTTTAGGGATCTATACTATTGGTTTAGGGATCTAGACTATTGGTTTAGGGATCTAGATTATTGGTTTAGCGATCTAGATTATTGGTTTAGGGTTCTAGACTATTGGTTTAGGGATCTAGATTATTGGTTTAGGGATCTAGATTATTGGTTTAGGGTTCTAGACTATTGGTTTAGGATTCTAGACTATTGGTTTAGGGTTCTAGACTATTGGTTTAGGGATCTAGATTATTGGTTTAGGGTTCTAGACTATTGGTTTAGGGATCTAGATTATTGGTTTACGGACTTAGACTATTGGTTTAGGGATTAGATTATTGGTTTAGGGATCTAGATTATTGGTTTAGGGTTCTAGACTATTGGTTTAGGGATCTATATTATTGGTTTACGGACTTAGATTATTGGTTTAGGGATTAGATTATTGGTTTAGGGTTCTAGACTATTGGTTTAGGGATCTAGATTATTGGTTTAGGGTTCTAGACTATTGGTTTAGGGATCTATATTATTGGTTTAGCGATCTAGATTATTGGTTTAGGGATCTATACTATTGGTTTAGGGATCTAGACTATTGGTTTAGGGTTCTAGACTATTGGTTTAGGGATCTAGACTATTGGTTTAGGGATCTATATTATTGGTTTAGGGATCTAGACTATTGGTTTAGGGATCTAGATTATTGGTTTAGGGTTCTAGACTATTGGTTTAGGGATCTAGACTATTGGTTTAGGGTTCTAGACTATTGGTTTAGGGATCTAGACTATTGGTTTAGGGATCTATATTATTGGTTTAGGGATCTAGACTATTGGTTTAGGGATCTAGATTATTGGTTTAGGGTTCTAGACTATTGGTTTAGGGATCTAGATTATTGGTTTACGGACTTAGACTATTGGTTTAGGGATTAGATTATTGGTTTAGGGATCTAGATTATTGGTTTAGGGTTCTAGACTATTGGTTTAGGGATCTAGATGATTGGTTTAGGGATCTAGATGATTGGTTTAGGGTTCTAGACTATCTGCTATTTATAAACATAAAAGCATCAACACTAAACAAACCTGACAAGCCTCCCAGAAGCTGAGGTTCTCCCTGCTAAACTCCTTCTCCAGCCAGCGCTCGAACTCAATTCTACCAGCCGGGTCCCTTAGCAACTCTTGCATGTCGAAGGCCCATCGCTTCACCCGCCTAGCCGGTATGTCGTGAGTTCGCCGTTCCGACTCCCAAAACTCTAGCGAATCCGTGGCCCATGGATTTGG